>CAUJRU010000135.1:1127089-1562260 GCA_963277665.1 Viscum album | reverse complement strand
ACGAATCATTTAAACTTCATTTTGTATTACTCACTGTAGACCATAAAGGTTATAGATCATAGTGCACATTAGTCTTGAAATTTTGGTTTTAATGAATATGTATTTAATAAATTCTATATAAATTTTTCTAATTAAAGGTATCATAGTCATCTAGTTATGTGAACTACCATGGGGATAGATAATACTAGCATAAGATAAAGAATGTAGTGTGGTTTGTTGTCCTCTAGAACGCCGGGGTTAATGATGTTAAATAAAGAATAATTGAATAAATTTAAACTATTTACCTTATTAATTTTATTTATTGTTTATATGACTAGATACAATGTAATTTATAGGATTTGTTTTAAACACTGTTGGTTGTGGCATACTAAGTTGTACTCACACCCTACTCAAGCTGCCAAATCGGTACCCATATAGAATTTTTTTTCTAGATAGGTCATGGGAAAAGGCCCTATATTAGATTATAGAGATAGGGATAGAGAATGATGAGGGAACTAAATTTGGTTTGGTACCCACATGGGAGTTGTCAGTGTATTTACATTTGGGATTTAATTTTACACTTAGCACATACATATCATGGAATATCTACTATTCAATTTTGATTATGTATTTCTAGTTTTGTTTACCTTGTGACAATGGTATTATTCTAGTTATATATATTAGAACACTATTTTTTATTTTCTTTTGTTCAGTGTTTTATTATTATAAGGGAAAAAGGAGGGTATCGTCTCCCCATGATCGATAATACAGCATTATTAATATTCAGAAGCCTCTAGCATACAGGGAGGCACAGCTGAGATCATGTGGGGGGGTTTAACTTAGGGTATTAATGGGTGTCACCGAGGACGGATTGTTACATTAACTAAGAAAAACAATTTACATTTTGGGGTCTTAAATATGAAGCTAATAATAATATAATAATAAAAAAATAAATTTAGCCTTTCAGTTGGCTAGACAAGAAATGAATTAAGAACTAGGCAAGAAATGAATTAATAACTAGGAGATATCCTTTCAGTTGGCTAGACAAGAAATTAATTAAGAACTAGGAGATGAACCTGTGGATTTAGACCAAGCTCCTGAGCCTCTATGTCTTGAGAAGGAGGCACCTGTTGAGGGGAATCAAACACAAAATCTTGAGTCTGATGAGGCCTCACATCCAACTGAGTCATGTCTTCTGGACACTCAGTACAAATTTCCTAGTTTTTTTATGTAAATGAGTCTCAGTAGGTTACTGCAGCTGTGATTGATCTTTCTTTCCTGTTTCAGTTGAAATCAATCACAAACTTTTCCCTTGAGAAGGAACCGGAACCTAAACCTGTCCCTGTACCAATTCCTATACCTGAACCTTTATCTGAACAGCTATCCTTTGTAAGTAAAGATGATTTGAAGGAATTTGGCGATACTTTCCTATTTGGAGTTGAGAAGATTATGCACTCCCAACCTCGTGCTGTGACAAATTTGAGTGAGAGAGATGCCTCAATCCTTTTGGAGAAAATTATCTAGAAAATCCAACCTAATATGCTCAATGAAATTCAATAAGTTCAAGTTGAAAATAAGTTTCTCAGTAATGAAGTCACAACCCTGAGAATCATGGTTGAAAACATGCAGAAATAGCCGCAGTCCAGATCAGAGCCTGCTACATCTCCTCTTGACCCCACTATTTCTAAAATCTCTCATGATGTTATGTCTCAGATTAATCCTTATCTGTTATCCTTCGACGAAAATATTTTGGATTGGCACAAACAGATATTGAAGGAAATGAGAGATCTTTCGGTGAACCTTAATAAACTCACTGATGAGTACACTAGTGGTCTTCAAAAGGTACTGAATCAGCTAAAATCTCTGAAAATAGCCGTCAAAGCTTCTAATACCTCTGTTCAATCTTCTACAACTTCCTTGGATAGTACTTCTCTCAGATATATAGTCAAATAAGTGCTTCAGAATGATTTCAGTGTCTTTAATGTGGCTTCTTTCTCTGATGTTGTCAAGAATAGTGATAGAGTTCTTGACCTTGTTCAAATTCACTCTATGATTGAAAATGATTCCCAGCGGGATATTTCTATGAATGTGTATTTCTACTTCAACCGAATATTCACCAAGACTGATATAACCAACCACTTCAAATTCCTTGTAGAGAATCTGTGAATTCCTCCTGTAACTCAAGCCTTCAAAAACCATGTCCAGAAGCTAACCGAGTTTACTAGATTGTTAGAAAAATTCATGGAAAACAAAATTACATTGAAAAAGCCATGCATTATGGTGGTGAGATAATTGTAGATTTCATCAAACTCCTGAGGCCTTATCTTCATGTCCAGAGTACAATAATTGTTGATCCAGCGGCTTCTCCTTTCAGACCTGGACTACCTACATTCACCTCTTCCTTAGCCTCAACTACCATGTCTGTTGGCTAAGATCTCAGTCAAATCAGGCATGTGATTCATGATCAGCAACTGTCTAGATCTTCTACTGCTACTACCTTGGCTGCCTCAGTGTATGAAGGTATCCCATTACCCTCTCTATCTACCACATATTTGCCTTCTTCTACATCGACCATCGCCCCTATGGATTCCTCTTATGTTGTTGATAATGGAAAAGTGAAGTCCAATCCCTGAAGAAGACCAATGCTTCCTCCTATTTTATGGGGATGTCATTATTGTTTTTGTATTTCACCTTTATTTTGCACTGAACTGTTTACTCTTAATGGAATGTGCACTTTTTGGTAATCCCAAAAGGGGGAGAAGTTTCTACATAATGTTTCTATATGTTATTTTCTCTATATTTGCATCTAATTTACACTTTAACTGTGCATGATTTGTGATCATCAAAAAGGGTAATATTGTTGGACTCCTCATGTATTAATCATGTTTTAATGATAAAAAATCTCATTAATGATCCCAAATATTATTCAACATAGTTACAGCTTAAATTATATCTAGTCATGTGTATTTTTGTTTCAAGTTCTCTCATGCTTTATAATGGTTAATCTCAATCCATTTCATGAATATTACTGTTTAAGTCTGAATACAGTTATTTGCCTATGTAAAAGACATCGTGAATCCTGACATCGGGAAGCCAGACACATTATGCCTGACACTGTGAAGCCAGACACAGTAAGCCAGACACCATGAATCCAGACACTGTAAGCAAGACACCATGACACAAAGTCACCGTGACACTCAGACACCATGAACTAGACACCATGACACTCAAACATCGTGAAAAAGAAACAGTGACACAAAACATTATGACACTCAGACACCATGAACAAGACACCGTGACACTCAAACACCATGACACTCAGACACCGTGAAGGAGACCCCATTTTCAAAACATACCATGACACCGTTTCTTAAACTATTTTGTGGTCTTTCAATTTAATATCTAACGGTCATATTTGAAGTCTCTAATGCACTGACATAATTAATTTTTCTTTATAGACATATTACATTGTACGATGTATGAAACACGTGAAACCTGTCAGCTAAAACACATGAATTAGAAGATAAAGATCGATGTGTGCCCATGAACAAGAGAGCGCGATACTAAATAGAAAACCAACATGTGATCACGACCGTGAAGAACATATTGCATGGTTTTCAAAGAAGGCATTTTCTCACACATGCAATCTGACTCTGCTGAAGAACATAACTAGTACACTAGAATTCAAAGAACATCTTCACATTATCAAAACTCATGAAGAACACAAGCTAAATCGCGACACTCGGTTTTCAAGAAAAAAACCAGAGAAGGACTCAGAAGCATTTATGTTCAATCAAAGGAGTCCAGAACTGCACTTCAAATCACTATAGCATTATAAACTCATATTTTCACTCTCTTAGTGATTCTTTTACTAACTTTTTGAGTAGTTTCTGTACTCTGTATATTCCATACACACACTGACACCTGTGCTAAATTGGAGGATTTCTAAATCTGTACACCAATCACTTTATATTTTTGTTTACCACGAAAATTGTGGAAGAGGTCCTTGTGTGACCTAGACAGTCTGTGTACTATTTTTAACCCAGATCCAGGGTGTGGATCAAAGTTTATTTATATAAACTGCTTGGTGGCAGGTGATCAACAAGTCGAGTGGATTAGGTCTCGGTTAGAGACTGAACTACTTATTTCATATCCATTGTGCCGTTTAATTTTAGTATTCTCTTTTTTACTGATTTATTGAATAATCCAGAAAACACTAATTTCACTTTGATAGTTAGTCTTGGAAAGAAGTTATAACTGATTTGTCTTAGTAGGATAAAATCAAATGTAATAATAATAATAATAATAATAATTAAGATTACTGAGAATTAATCAATCTTCTATGAAGTTGTTTCAAAATTCAAACTCTTATAACACTATAACCTTGATTAGCTGGGTTGTATCAGCTTTTGGGGAAAACCTTTTCTTTTAAAATAATATTTTTGTAACAGAAATTTTTATAGTTACTCAATTCACCCCTCCCCTCTTGAGTAAACTACTCCGGCAAAGAAAAATTTTATACTCTATCTCCTAATTCTTATCATATATATTGGAAATCATTCCATATAACCCATAAATATGTGAAATATTGGCCTCTAAGAGTTTTCATGCTCGGATAAATAATTTGAATATGATACTACTCAAAAGAATCCTTGAAATCTTGTTCATCATCCTTGGAATCAAATGTATGAGATGGTTCATCAGGTTTATAGTGAATATTTGAGATGTGAAATACATAATTTATGGAATGATACCTCAAAGGTAATAAGAACTGACATGCTACTGGGAAAACATTCTTCATCACCTCAAAAGGCCTAAAAAAATGAGGTGACAATATCCCCTTCCACTGTATCTGCTCGTGATCATGTCTGGGAGACACATTTAATAAAAATTGACCCCTAAACCAGAACTCTAGTGGTCAATGAAGATTACCATAATAGGTTTACAATATAGAATGAGTAGTTTTCATTTTCTTTCTATTCAATTACACATACTTCAAAATATCATGCACGTGATGAGGACCTAGTATCATAGCCTCCCCTACCTCTTTCTAGCACAATGTTGAATGAAATAGCATAACATATAAGTCCACAATAGGGGAAATATAATTTTTTCCTACATGATATTATTTTTGGAAAATGTGATGAGGGGTATATTTTTTACCCATAATCCTCTAAAATATTGATACATGATCAGATAATTACCTCCCACACCAGTATAATATGTTTTGTCATACCATATTTCTGAGGTTCAAAAGCATGGATCAGAATTATCAACAAAATAAAAACCTTATGAAACACTTTCTAGCGACTTGACATAATATAACCAGCTTATCTAAAATTATAGTACATGGGACCCACTATAAGAATATAATATCACAGATTTAAATTCTTCTTTTCTCATCAACAGAGAAATTCTCCCATATAAGAACAATGTAGGCTACCTTCATTAGTTGATCCATGAATACCCCATCCACGATTCTATTTCATGTATATCTATATTAAAAAGTCACAAAATAAATCAAGACATCATCCCATTTCAATTTTGAAACCTCTAGCAACGGTAATAATGCAGGGTGACACTAATATTCAACCTTCACCTTTTAACAAGTGGAACACCTATTGATAGAAACCATGATATAAGGTTTCATCATAGAATAATAATACATTAATTTCATATAATGATTCCTCCCAGAGATACCTAGGTTCAAGAACCACGAGTAAGCTTGATATTCTAGAATCATCCACTCTCAAATGTCTTTAAGAACCTAAATATACCTAGGTATAAGAAGGATGTCTTGTCCAGTGATTGAAAATCTATAGACTGTTCTGCACATGAAACTCATTTCTATTAGACCAAACCCCCAGGGTTAAAGAACAACCTCCTCTTCAACACTTTTTGATTTCCTAACACTATTTTACTCATGAGTAACCTATCCAGGTTAGACACATTACCTCAAATTCCCTTCCACATACGGTAGAGGCTTCCAAAAAATAATGAGGGCCAAGGGTGTCTCTATGGGGTGAATATTCACTTTGTTCATGTAATTAATTATAATTTTATCATAACGAAGATATCATAAGTAAGTTATCATAATTACTATAAAAGATAATATCAATTATAAAGGATATATGGTAAAAGAAAGGAATCATTGACCTTAGATGGTGGATCCAACTCCTGGTATACCACCACATAGACTAGAATAAGGTACTATATTTAATAACAACAGTACCCCCAATTCATTATACTGGAACAGTTTTTAACCACATTTATAGAGAACATCCACCATAAACTCTCGACTCTGTATGACCATGCATGATGAGAATGATCTTATGTGTTGCATGTACTTATACATTAGGATGAATGCAATGATTGTGTCCAAGGAATTAAAATTTCTAGTTAGAATGTGAAGGTATTATCAGGAGTCCTATTAAAAATACTATATTAGAGAAATACCATGTTTAAATTGGGGTATTTCCCAAGGATATAATCATAATTAATTGAAACGGAATCCTCTAAGGGCTAAATTCATTCCCAATAGAATAAAATGTTTGATAAAGTCAAAATTTCCTATAAAAAATTCAATATGAAATTGTTATAATTTTAATTGGTCATTTATGTCAATTAATTACTCTTAACAATTATATTTTCAATTAGTTCATTCCATTATCATACATGATACATTAAAATGTGGAATAACGATAAGAAACCAATATCCAACTCAATAATAATTTATCAATTCAATGTGACATATTGATAAAAATATATGTTCTTTTTAATTTTTAAAATATTAATTCATTATGTTGGAACACATACATTTTAAATTGTTATGTCATTAACACCCAATCAATTTCTCATGTACTAAAAATATAGACAAGTAAATTAATAATGAATAATTCACATTATATTGATTGTTAAATGGTGAGGTCTCACCAAACAATTATGTTTTTTGGTATCATTAAGTCCATGGGTTTTAATTATGTCAATTTAAGGATGATTAATTTAATCAAAAATAATATGTGAAAACAACCATCCCACAATGTCAAAAAAATTAAACAGAAATACTTTGAGGAAAAAGTCAAAGACCACCAACAATATAATATTACACGATACCTCATGTAGTATTTTCCCTCAGTTTTTCCAAAATTTTAATGAAATGTAATAAAATAATTCCCTGCAAATTGAAAATTTTCCCTTGCACCAAAACACCACCAAAACCAGAGAGATAAATGAGATAATGGAAGAAGAGGATTAAAGCTCTTTCTAAGTGGGATTCAATGATATAAATATCGGATCAATCATATTTTCAAATATCTATGAAAAATAATGATATAAATTATAATGTTATACTAAGTAGGTGAGGCATGACATGTTTTACATGATATGGGAAAAGTGGGAATAAATATATAATTACTTTAATGGAAATATGGTATTTTATCCATTTTTTAGTGGTCTCACATTTTTGCTATAGTGTTTAGAAAACTTTGCTCCTATTGTGTGCACCCCACATTCCATGTATCACACCTCACATGACCTATAGAGCATGGTTTGAAAACCAATGCCCTTTACATGATCACACTCTTTCCCAAGCCCACCTTTTTCAAAACCCCCTTACACGAGTTAGAAATATTGTGTTTCACCCATACCAGGACACATGTTTTGAGGTACTTGGTTAAAACTAGCCATGAAACTCTGCTATTTCTTCGATAAATAGAGAACTGTGCTCCAAAAAACCCATTGGATTCTCCCAAACCAGTCCTTATGAATTATAAAAAATTTATTTGAAACAATATATTAGTTAAACTGAAAATTAAAAGGTTCATACCTTGATGATTACATTGGATCATAAAAACAGCCAATAACTAAGATATCTACCACATTACCTTTTCCGTAATACAGTTCTCAAATCATTAATTCAACACTCACATAGAGATTATTCTACATGATTTTATTAATTAACATTGTAAGACACCACAAATAATTCATTGACATGTGTTCATTGGTACAAATGTTTTATTTGACGGTAAAAAATAAACGTGAAAGAATATTTAACATATTTTATGATGAAAATTCAATTACTAAACCATTTCCAATGGTCATATCCATACACGCCTCAACTCAACGTTAGAAGGAAAATTCATAAGGATTTGAAAATTGATCAAGTTCTAGCCACATGGTCTGGGAAAATGTCTCCCAATATTACCAATTTATAGAGTCTCAGATTAATCCATATGGTTATCATGCCTCGTATTTATCGTTAGTCAAGAAATAATTCTATCATATCATCATTCTACTTTTGTTTAGACCATGATTCCATCACAATCCAGAACTATGTCCTAAGTCATCCAACAATACCATCCTGTCCCAACTACCACTACCTCTGGCCCAGACAAAATTTAATCATTCTCTGACCCTGTGTTCAATTGGTAAATTCCATAAACATATGTTGTGCACACTCTCCCTCTAATGTATAACTATAATATGATGTTACACCTTCTTCCATTACAAAAATAAATAACATCAATGTTCTAATAATAAAAAATAATGTATTGGATCAATTAATTATGGAACATGGCTTATTATCTTGAGTATATATAGTGTTATACAAGTATATATAATCAACATCAAATTCGGATAAAATGCTCAATAATATTAATGGAAATATTTTTTTTCAAATAGAATTTTTTTCTCAAGTGGTAACACAAAAAAATTTCAAGACAAAAAAGAGCAGGATAAAAAATTAGATAACACAAGAACATTTCAGAAAAAATAAAAAATCTAATAAGATATATTATAATAATCATGTAATCAACATTAATATGTGTGGATCATGGGTTAAACACAAAAATATGATCACTATAAATACTAGTAGAAAACTATGGAAACATAAGAATGAAACCATGGAGACCATATTATACAAGAACCCCAAATATTAAGGAACATTCTACCATAATATTATTGAAAACATACATTAATAATAATCACATGATCGAAGCACAAATCTCATTTCACACCAATGTAAAAATAGTATACACATCAATGATGTGCATATTAGGTTTTGGTATATCAAAGAATATTTTTATAAATGAGAACCGTGGAGATTATTCTTTTTTGTGTTATTATAGAATCACATACCTCATATACTGCTTAAAAAACTAGTTCTCAGATATATCAAATAAGATTATGTTAATTCATTATATCTATTATAAATTAAATAAATGATCATGAGTTCCACATCAAATATAAAAGAGAATCACATGTCTTGCAAATGAGAATTGATCACACTCAATCCATTATCATAATAGAGATCTAATATGGGATTCAAGAAGAAGTATTCAAGATTATTTATACATTATATACTACTAGTAAACAAACACCATTCATAAAGAATCTATCTCCATTCATGGGGGTTTTGTCAACTTACTCAATATATTTTTGTTCTATGAATGAGGAATAAATTAATCATCATATCCACATAATAATTATTGGTAAATTAAATATACAAGAATTCATCTCATGGGAAAAGATGAATATTTTATGTATCTAGTGATAACATATCTATCAACATCAACTATATGATCAATTATCTAATGTTGAATGGGTTTTGAATTGGAGAGGTCAAAAGTCATGAGAGAAGGTGTCTAGTCTAAAATTGGTGGGTTAGGGTTATTTTTATGTTTCATACAATAAAATTTAAATGATTGGAATTAATATTCATGGGGTTTATTTAATACTAACACATACAGGTTGCACTAAATAGTTGGTGTCATGATTGGATGACTTATGGTCATCCACATCCTCAATTGAGTGAAAAGAAAACCACTTTGATTTTTCTAGCACTAATAGCTGGAATGTATCACCACACAAATAATCCATTATTATATACATATTTTTAAATAAATTTTTTAACCCCACTAGTGAGTAGGTGGCCTCCCACTAGCAGGTTGGTGGAATTATACAACCACCACACAGCCAAGCCCAAACACATCTCTCAAACCATAAAGTATTCAACCCTTTTTAGTTAAAACCATTATTTAAAACACTCATATTAGATTATAATGAAATGAACAATGGATAGATAAATAAAATTAAATTATCTAATTCCTTGGATTCTGTGAGAATTTTATAATTATCTATGTATAGTGAAATGTCAATAATAATAAGTTCTTTCAGTTTTTTAATAGAAAAAATTATTTTATTGAACCCAAACATCCACTTCTGACAACTAAGCCTCCTCATGTATCTATCAATGGTGACATAGAAGAAAAAAAACTATTTAATTATTCCCTAATTGGAAACCTAGGATATGGTTTATAATATAATATATTACATCCACATAGGTTGCGTTAGGCTCCATATCAACTCCCTCAATGTAGATCACATGTATAAGATCAGAAATATACCACATGTGCAATGTAAGATGAAACACATCATTCATTCCATATAAGTGGGAGGAAATATCAAGAATGAATTCCAAAATGATAATCATCTCGATGATCTTGAAGGTCCTAATATTTAAGGACACTATATTTCCTCTCTTTTTCAAATGTCGATGACCTAACTTAGGTGTCACTGACAAATAAAAAATCAAACCACTTATAGGACACTCCAAACGACTACTCATATGGTCTACATGAAGTCTATTACTACTATGATATGTGATCATAAACTTATGAATCAGCTTCACTTTCACAAGTTTTTTCAATTCCATATTTTTAATTCCCCAACCCCATAATTTTAGAGCCAGTGCATTATTTTAATAAATAGGCATTACTACAAGGAATCATGTCTTGAAGGACTGTTCAATTTAACAGTCTTTGAATATAATTACATACAATAATGATACATTATACTTTATAACATAAAACATAACACAAATAATCATTGTAGAATGAAATTACTACCCTAACTTAACCCTTCATATTAAACATAAAAAACTTCTTGGAATAATGGGGAAATAAAACATAAAAAATGGGTGTGTCCAGATGCTCAATAAGGGGAAATAATTCATCAGAATCTATAAACATTTATGGCTAGATCTATAACAAAAACCAATTCCATTTAAACATAAAACATGAACATAATAAGTTAAATTAACGTCTATAATTTCCATATAAACATGCACCAGAATATTATACTTTAAAATAATTTCATATAATAACTAATTTCATAATGAGGGGGTGCATAATGGTGGACATAATAACTATTACATCTAGGCCTTGTTCCAAGACCATTCATGAATATTCTATAAATACCTTATGTGAAGACAGTATTTTTCAACAAGAGACCTACTTATGCATCGAGTGGATATAGTGGTCCCCACACATCACTCACTAATTCCAATTCATTCCTCATATGAAAAGTGGTGAAACATAAACTAAAAATTCATATTAAAACTAGCATAGAAAATGTTAATAATGTAATCATAAACAATGAATGGTATAAAAATAGATCATCCATATTTGACCTTATCATAACTCATTCAATACCACATGGAAGGATGTATTATAATAAATAAACCTCAATGAATAATAATATCTTCTAATTTATGTCGAAATAGATGAAAATAATCAGTAAACCACTTTGAGGGAAATATGAATTTTTCATGAAATCCATTAAATGTCATACAGTTTTAAAAAAATTTAATTTCAAAGAGATTATTGAATCAAATTGTCCCAAAACAATTTCTATCTTTTTAAAGTAATTAAAATTTGAAAACAATCATGTCCATATAAATAAATCCTTAAAATCATTTTGAAAACATGGACATTAATTAAAGAGATTTAGAAAAATATATATTTAAAGCAGCAAAAATGATGATCTGGTTAAAGAGATCCTTCCATAAAACATAAAATATTACATTTGAGAACATTTTTATGAAACATGGACATGGATGATAAATATGGTCTAGAAAATACCTACACATAAGCAATCTCAGATAGCATTTAGATTGAAGAATTAACCCTTACCTTGTACTTTCTTTTAGTTGAGGGTACATTGAAACTCCCATATAATGACCATAGTATGTTATTAAATTATACCAGAACCATATTCAAATTTATGATATCATATATAATTCATTTATAACATTATACTACCCATTTAATAACAATTCCCATGTTAAAGTTACATTTCAGGTAATAATCGCTTTCATTATCATACATGTTTTAACGTGTTACTATTGATCATATCACATAGATCATGATTTAAAAACTTACATAAAAAAAAGATTTATATATCATATATATTCAAAATATAAATTTTTATAATATATAGATATATGAAATGGAAACACCGTTAATGGAGACAATATTCCATACGTACACATGAACGTTGTTTCTGTTTTCTTATCGAATAGTTTGGAAGTTAGTAAAAGACATGTATTTATCTAAATAAATATATATTGTTATAGTAGAAATATTATTTCTTATATCTGATACTTAATCAATATATATATATATATACAAATTCTTGAATTATGATTTTTGAAGATGAATCCCATCATATCGTGGTGATTGTAACCCGTACGTATACACAAGGAAAAATATCATTTTGTTGATGGTGAAACGATGTTTAATATGACGGTATGTTATATATACAGAATAATTAACAAGTTATATTTATTATTTACATCAATTATAACCATTATTATACCCATCAAAATAAAGAGGATGTAAAGACCCGTAAATCTCAAGGGAAAGTTTTTTTCTTAATTTTTTTTGGGATTGTACGATTACGTAGTTTCTGATGGCACCTAATTCTGAGGCCTGGTGTTCCCGAAATTAATTTACGAAGTTTAGCTTGGGTACGTTCAGTGAAAGAAAGAGTGGGTTTTCCTAAATTTTGAACCAGTGCTCGGAATCGAAATCTGAGGGCACCGATGGAATGGCAGCGCCAGAAATTACTTAGGAAGACTTTTCCTGGAGTTGCGTTTTCTCGGGAGGAGATGTTAAAAATGTGAGGAATAAAAAAATAAAATTGTTTTAAAATTTATTTTTATTTCTTTACCGATGGTTAATCTTTGTGGAAAAGGAAGATGAAAGGAATTTGGGGTGGGTCCCACACGATCCCCACCTTTTAAATTTCTTCAATCCTCCCATTAAGTTTGCAAAGCCCCCATTTTTTTGTAACTCACCAACACCCCAAATTTAATGGCAAGTCAACTATCAAAGTTAATATGATTATTAAATTCTATTCAATCATGTCATTTAATTTAATGTGATCTTTTGATTTTCAAATTTAATGTTGGCATGTGTGTGTGTTAATAAAATAAGACAATGTCTTATTTTATGGGGGTTTTATTCGTTGTGCGGAAAGAAGGAGAGAATTATCTAGTCTTGAAAAATGTTCTTCCACATTGAAGAACGTGAAGAACTCCATCACCACAAGGGAATATCCATGTCGTATCCTCTCCTCTCCGTAGCCAGTGAGAGACACCTTCTTCGGAGAATGACAACACACTGTATCCTTCATCAGGTGAACACCGGCGACGCTTACGGAACCTCATTCTACGATGTCATCTTCCGCGACATCGTCTTCCCGTGACGATCCTCGTTTGAAGACATCTTCAAGGTAGGGTATTAGTTTGTGAATAATAATAAACCCGTGTTTATTTTCTTTCTAAATCAATGTGTGCAGATCAACATAATATTATATTTATTCGTGAAAGAATATGTTTGTAGGTTGGGAAATTTTGATTGCGGGAAAAACGTAAGGGGATTTTGTTTAATACTATTCGAGTGATTTAATCTCACATGCTAAAGCGTTTAATGGTATTAAGTTAGTATAATTTACACTTGAATAAATTATACCCTCTTCGATACAAAAATCATGTGTTTTAATGACTGCCATTTGAGAACACCTAACGCAGAGGGAGCGGGACGAACAAACACGGCCAGACAACCCTCCGCAGTTTGTTTATTGATGTTCCAATTGACAAGGGATGACAGATTGGGCTTCAGAGGTGATTTGAAGACTCCACGGGGACGCTCGGGTCCCCTAAGGACTCCAGGTGTAGACGGCGAGTGAAAAAGACCACCTGTGAGCGTCCGGTGGTCCGCAGAAAGCGGCAGCGGCGCGCCGCCGGAGAAGACCGCCGCTGCTAAGCTGCGGCAGACCGGAACGGCTGAGCCATGGTGGACCGGAAAGGCTTTTCCGTTCCGGATTTTTGGGGAGTGGCACGACATTAAAGTCGTGACGGTTCGCTAGATGACCAGGGGGGACAGTGCCACCCCCCATCCACGTCCACTTGGCCATTGCCGAGCCACCCAGGCTGGACCGGCCGCACCAGGCCGGGCGCCCGCGCCAGGCCAGGCCGCCGGCACTGGCTGGGCCACGCCATCTAGGTCGGGCCATTCCCTAGTTGGCCGGACCTGGGTCGGGTCGACCCAGCTCGGGCCGGCCCAGGGGGTCCTGGGCCGGGTTGGTCCGGGCCCAAAACCCCCTAAAAACGGACGGGTTTGTTAAAACGCCTATAACATAGGCTACAAACTTCTAATCGATGCACTGTCAGTTGCGATGTGATTCTTGGATCTAGAAGGACATTTAGATATACTACACTCAAGGTTTCGGAGAACATTGGGTACGGCCGGGTTGGTTCGAACACGATACCAACAGGGCCCTCAGAGTGGAAATGCTTATAACATGAGCTCCGGACATCCGATTGATGTGTCGTCGACTTTGATGGTTTTCTCTTAGTTAGACGGACCTTTTGGCTTACTCCTCCCAAGGTTTGGACACAGTTGGAGTACGTTTGGGTTGGTTTTGACTTAAAAACAAATCAGGCCCTTGGAACGAAAACGCCAGTAACTCTCAGACCGGGCGTCCGATTGACGCGCCGTCTGTCACGTTGAGTTCCTATCGACAAGGTGGAACTTTGGGATACATCAACTCCGGACTACGTGTCAGTTGATGTATCAACCCCTTGGCTCGTGGAGCAGACCCTCTCGGAAATGAGCATGCTGTGTGCGGGAACCCTAGAGCTGGCTGCGAAGATGATGACAACCATATTGGAATCCTCCGTGGGTTCGACGATTAAGAAATTCTTACTGGAATCCTCAGTGGGTTCGTCATCGATGACAACTGTACTAGAATCCTCCGTGGGTTCAACAGTGAAGACTTTCATACTGGAATCACCCGTGGGTTCGACGATGATGACAACCATTCTGGAATCCTCCATCGGTTCGACTTTGATGACTTTCGTACTAGAATCCTCCATGGGTTCGACGATGAAGAAAACGGTACTGGAATCCTCAATGGGTTCGACGGTGACGAATACTATACATTTATACTACGTGGGTCCGACAGTATTGACCTCTGTTGTAGTATCCTATGTGGGTCCGATAGAGTAGTTGAACTAGTATCCTACGTGGGTCCGACAGCTTAGCTGGTCTAGGATCCTACGTGGGTCCCAGCTAGATGAATGAGTAACTACATCTGATCATCTCCTTTTCTTTAAAATTAATGTATACCTGTGTGATCTGAGTCTTGACTTTCAATTATTATCTCTGATATGATTGACTTTATTTCCTATGTGGATTGATTTGTACTTTCCTGTGTGGATTGGGTTGTACTATCATGTGTGGACATGATCGATATTGGGCTCGGATGTTGGATTCGATCTGGAATTGATGAATTAGGTATATTTATAGGCATATACCTATGTAGTGTTGCTTGTTACTTCGTGATTGTATCTTTCCTTTTTGGATTACCCATTGTGGATTCTGGGAGACCTTCGGGGGTCTCGGGGTCCCTACTGAGTAGCGTATACTCACCCATGCATGGGCTATGCCCACACTATGTTGTGTTGGATGCAGATGATAGACAGCGCTGATCGTGGGTGAGACTTGAGGAGCAAGTCGGTACTTGGAGGTGGTCCACTGGGCGGGACGTACAGGGCGCGGACGACTAGACCCGTGGAGGTGAGGAGACTATCTATACCCACCCTTCAGGTCGGACTTCTAGTGGATAGCTCGACGTTGCTGCTATACTTTTCAGTTGCTATAATTTCTTTCCAGTTGTACTTTACTTTCATTTTGGGTTTTTATTCTGGCCCACTTACTTTTCCGCACTTACTTTTGTACTCAGTTTACTTAGTGTTTACTTTTTCTAGCTTACTCTATGGTGTTTGTTTACTTTATAAAGGCAATGAATTCCACTTTTTTGTCGGGATTTATTCCTTTGGTGCTAGTCGTCAGCCCCTGGGCTATGGGATGCGGGATTGGCGTAGTCACGGCACGGGCCCCGAGGACGTTAGTGACAAATTGGTATCAAAGGGGTTCGGTTCTACCGCAAAACTCAGGACTCTGATATTTCTTCTATGTGAAGAAATAATGTTAAGGGTATTGAGGGTGGTTATCAGTACAGGGAGTCCCCTGTTGGTGCGGAGGACAACGTATCTATACACCAGGACCCTGACTTCTGATTTCCGACTTAGTGCATGAAAACACTGATTGCATGTGTGTTTCAAAAGTATTCTTTATTATTACTTTGTGTTAGCTCACCAGGTATACTGTTTTTACTGTTGCACACTTATTTCTTTCCAGGATGGCCCCACGATGGCAGCCAGCTAGGGTTCAGAGCTTTGTATGAGACGACAGCCCACTGAGCAATGAGGCCTCGGTGTAGGGCCCTTTTTCAGCAGAGGTACCAGCGGTGCCTCTAGCCGCCGAGCCACTGATGCCAACATCCACAGCCGCTGAGAGTGCACGTTGCCTTAGTGCACTACATGAGTTCCAGCGTTATAGATCGCCTAGGTTCCGTGGGGAGACGGACCCTCAGGAAGACGAGGATTGGCTGGAGGCTGTTGTTCAAGTTTTTAGGTTAGCGGGGACACCAGCTGACCTCATGGTGATCCTTGCAGCGAGTCTCCTGCACGTGGCAGCAGGCAGATGAGGGAGCTTGATGCTCCAAGGGTACAACGAGGCATCACTCCTCTAGACTGACTTTGATAGCCTCTTCTGCTCGTTGTTCATCCCATCTACTCTCCGTGTGGTGCGCATTCAGGAGTTTCTACAGCTACAGCAAGGCAGCATGACCGTGGCCCAGTACTTGGTGAGGTTTACTGATCTCTCACGCTACTCCACAGATATGGCACGTGACCCGTTTTTCAGGGACTAGACCTTGGATCAGGGACTGAGGCATGAGATCAGGGCTTCGATGATCTCTCTCAACATTCCGACGTAGGCAGGGGTATTGGAGAGAGCACTTCTAGTTGTGAGTTTTCTCGTTGAGCAGTCACCAGTGGCGGGACCCTCCGCAGGACGACCCGTAGCAGAGTCTTCTGCAGCTGGCAGTAGACAGGTGATGTAGATGTCCAAGCGGGCCAGGCTATCAGATGGGAAATCTCAGGATGCAGATTCGGTTGTTCAGGGCACACGAAGAAGAGCCAGCTACAAGAAGAGCAGGCAGTGCAACACATGCGGCGGGCAGGGTCACATGTCTCAAGACTGCCCGACTAATCCTGTAGGTGAGCAGAAGAAAATAGAGGGACCTCCCAGGCAGAGGTTCGACCATGGCGGTCTGTAGGGAGCAGGCGGACGAGGGAGAGGAGCTGGTCGAGTAGCGGGTGGTGGGCGATGCATTGAGGCCCTACCACCACCATCACCAGGAAGACCACCCCGACCACAGGGAACGGGTGGACAGGGGAGAGCTCAGCTTCAGCCAGCTGAGGCTTATGACCATGGAGCTCCGGGAGCTGATAGACAGGAGGAGGACTAGCTCCAGAACTGGTGTCTTTTGTTCATGTTGCCACTAGCTTTGTTGTCATTTTCTGTCTTGGTACTGTGAGCTGTAGTAATAAAAGACACTTATTCTTGTGACATTTTGTTCCCTGTCCTTTTTATGTAGTTGATACTAAGAGGTTCCGGTTTAAAATTTTTGACTTGAAACTCACTTTTGAGATACCTACTGGAGGAGACCCAGTGACCACTCACTGATGCTGACAGTGTGACTCAACCCTTGGAGGCAAGAGTAACGTTTGGATCTCTTGGTAGTAGCGTCAAGGCCTTACGAAGTCATCCTTGGTATGGATTAGTATCATCCTTGTAGGGATTGACTTTATTAGGAAAGGAACATGGTTCATCCAGGGGATGAGAATGGATTTCTCTTATCAGCAAAGAAGAAATCTTAGCAGCTCTTGTAGGACCAGAGAAGGTACAATTCATCCAGGAGAGGATGAGGATAGCTCAGATATGACATAAGTCTTATGCCGACAGGAGGCGGAGACCACTAGAGTTCGAGGATGGTGACCACTTTTTCTTACGAGTCTCACCTCGATGTGGATTACGGAGATTTGGCTGTGGCCACATGTAATCTCCGCACTTTATTGGACCGTTCTATGTCCTCAACAGGATAGGCGAGGTGGCTTATCGCATGGCCCTTCCACTTTAGCTGCACCGTGTGCACGAAGTCTTTCACGTATCTCAGCTGAGGAGATATGTGCACGACCCGACGCATATCATCGACCACAGGGAGCAGGACATTGATAACGGGGAGAATTTTTCAGAGGTCCCGGTGGAGATCGAGTATCGACAAGAGTGGGTCCGATGTGGGTGGTCAATTCATCTAGTGCACATTAGGTGGAAACACTAGAACCACCAGGGTAGCACTGGGGAGCGGGAGGCTCAGATGCGTGATCAGTACCACTTTTTTTCTATAGTTTGTGTTATAGCTTTACGGGGACGTAAAGCCCTGATGTGGGAGTAATGTAAAGACCCGTAAATTTCAATGGAAATTTTTTTCGTAATTTTATTTGGGATTTTACAAGTGCGCAATTTCTGATGGTACCTAATTCTGAGGCCTGGTGTGTCCAGAATCAATTTCCAAAGTTTAGCTCGGGTACATTCAGTGAACGAACAAGTGGGTTTTCCTATCTTTTGAACCAGTGCTCAGAATCGAAATCTGAGGGCACCGATGGAACCTCAGCACCGTTAATTGCTTAGGAAGACTTTTCTTGGAGTTGCGTTTGCTCGGGAGGAGATGTTAAAAATGTGAGAAATAAAAAATAAAATTGTTTTACAATTTATTTTTATTTCTTTACCGATGGTTAAGAATTGTGGAAATGGAAGATGCAAGGATGTTGGGGTGGGTCCCACACAATCCCCGCCTTTTCAAATTCCTCAAACCTCCCATTATGTTTGCAAACACCCCATTTTTATAACTCACCCACACCCCAAATTTAATGGCAAGTCAACCCTCAAAGTTAATTTGATTATTAAATGAACATCAATTAAGTCATTTAATTGAATGTGATCTTTTGATTTTAAAATTTAATGTTTTCATGTGTCTGTGTTAATAAAATATCACAATGTCTTATTTTATGGGGGGTTGATTCGTTGTGCGGAAAGAAGGAGAGAAATATCTAGTCTTGAAAAACGTTCTTCCTCGTTGAAGAACGCGAAGAACTCCATCACCGCAAGGGAATATTATTTTTTTCTCCTCTCCTCTCCGCAGCCGGTGAGAGACGCCTTCTTCGGAGAATGACGATGCGCCACATCCTTCATCGGGCGAACACCGATGACGCTTACAGAGCCTCGTTCCACAACCCCATCTTCTGTGATATATTCTCCCGGCGACGATCCTCATTAGACGACTTCTTCAAGGTAGGGCATTAGTTTGTGAATAATAATAAACCAATTTTTATTTTCCTTCTAAATCAAAGATCATGGATCAAAATAATATTACATTGATTCGCGAAAGAATATGTCTGCAGGTTGGGAAATTTTGATTGTAAGAAAAACGTAAGGGGATTTTGTTTAATACTCTTCGAGTGATTTAATCTCACATGCTAAAGCCTTTAATGGTATGAAGTTAGTATAATTTACACTTGAATAAATTATACCCTTGCAGATACTAAAAGCATGTGTTTTAATGACATCCATTTGATAACACCCTACGTGGAGGGAGCGGGCCGAACAAACATGGCCCGACAACCCTCCAAACTTTTTTTATTGATGTGCGGATCGACGGGGGATGACGAATTGGGCCGCAGAGGCGATTTGAAAACTCTGTATAGATGTTTGGGTCCCATAAGGACTCCAGGAAAAGATGGTGGGTGAAACGGACCATCGATGCGTGTCCGGTGGTCCGCAGAAAGTGGCAGCGGCGTGCCGCCGGAGAAGACCGCCGTGGCTGGGCCTCGGGGAACCCGAACGTCTTTGTCGTTCCCGATTTTGGGGGAGCGGTGCGGCATTAAAGTCACGCCGGTTCACTGGACGACTGGGGGGGGGGACAGTGCCACACCCCTTCCACGTCCGCTCGGCCAGCACCCAGCCGCCTGCGCCGGCTGGGCTGGGTCGCACCAACCGGGTCGGGCCATGCCCTAGTGGGCCAGACCCATACCGGGGTCGGGCTGACCCAGGGGGTCTTGGGCCGGGTTGATCCGGGCCCCAAACCCCCTAAAAATGGATAGGTTCGTTAAAACACCCGTAACTTGGGCTACGAATCCCCAATCGATGCACTATCAGTTGCGATGTGATCCTTGGATCGAGAAGTTCATTTTGGTATACTACACTCAAGGTTTCGGAGAACTTTTGGTATGGCAGGGTCGGTCCGAACATGAAACCAACTGGGCCCTCTGAGTGGAAACACTTATAACTTGAGCTGCAGACGTCCGAATGAGGTTCCGTCGACTCTTTTGGATTCCTCTTACTGGGACAGACCTTTTTTATTTCTCCAATCACAGTTTGGACGTAGTTGGAGTACGGTCGGGTTGTTTTTGACTTAAAAACCAACCGGGCCTCTGGAACGAAAAGCCATTAACTCTCAGACCAGGCGGCCGATTGACTCTCCGTCTGTCATGTTGAGTTCTAATCGATGAGGCGGAACATTAGGATACATCATCTCTGGGCTATGTGTCACTTGATGTATCGAACCCTTGGATCGTGGAGCGGATCCTCCCAGAAATGAGCATGTTGTGTGCGGCAACCCAAGATCTAGCTGCGATGACGATGACAAAAATATTGGAATCCTCTGTTGGTTAGACGATGAAGACTTTTTTTCTGGAATCCTCCATGGGTTCGACGATGATGAAAACTATACTGGAATCCTCTGTGGGTTCGACGGTGAAGACTTTCGTACTAGAATCCTCATTGGGTTTGGAAATGATGAAAACCGTACTAGAATCCCCCGTGTGTAGAGACCCGTATCTTGACGTACATGGACATTACATTACATTTGCGGAATACTTAGTACATAACAAAAACACACACTAAAGGATCGTAATAGTTTAGTGTCTTTGGAAACTCGGAACGTAATCTTCTAATCGTGGTGAAAGATCTTCAATATCTCCCATAAAGATCTTCCCTTTTTTTACCTAAAACCTTTCTTTATATCCTGGGGAAAAGAAAACATAAAAGGGTGAGCTCAAATGCTCAGTAAGGGTAAACAAAAGAAATATCAATCACATCATATATATAAGAACATAGCTTTTTGGAAATCTTAACCTGCAAAAAAGCTCATAATATCATAACATGGGATAAATCATAGAAGTGAAATGTAATCCCAATAATCATAACATAAAACATGAAACTTTGTGGCATACACATATAATCATAGAGAATCATTTCTTGTTAGTCAAGACTCAATGCCAAGACTATCTTAGTGGACAAAGTCCCTTTCTGAATCGAGTAACCCTCGTTTCAGTCCTGTTTCACTGAACCGGTATAACCTACCATTTCAGCCATGTCTATCTCATGAGATATAAAATCTTTACCCAATGCATTGGAGGGAGATATAGGTCCCACCCATCTTATAATGATACCATTTTTATGTGTGCCACAAAATCATAAATCATACATCATTTCATAACCCATGTAATAAAAAATGGGATTCTTAAACAACATGACATCATAAAACCATTCATATAAGATAAAGGAATTCATAAACATAATTCCATCACAACATAGTCAAATCAATGTAAAAATATGGATAGAAACAGAACCCTTTATTATCTTAGATGGAAAATAATTTTGATAAAACACTTGAAATGAATTCTTGTGGAAAATATCCTTTCTTCTTCAAAATCAATTTCTTTTCACAAAACATCATGCAATTTTAAAAGAAAGAGATTTTATTAAAAATAGTCATGAAATCTTTTGGAGGAAGCTTCATGAAAATAAGGCTTTATAAAACCATAAAAATCCATTCATGCCGTTTAAGTAAAAAAAACATTCTTCGTACCTTTGTCGGAAAAGTCAAAAAGTACCTCGTACGAAAAATGATAAAAGATTCCTTTCATATTATTTACTAAAAACTCACCGAAGGGTAAAATTTTATTTAAAAAATTGTAAGTGGATGGAAAAAATATTAAATATTGAGGGAACATGGATGTGGATGATAAAATACACCCCAGTAAATACCAATGTATAAACAATCTCGGATAAAAATGAGATTGTGATATTTCCCTTACCTTAGGTCCGACTTTCTTTGTAAGTGTCCGAACCTCCTGTATAATGATTTAAATCATGTTATTGACTTATTACAGAATCATATTCATTGTTATGATATCATATATGGTTCACTTATGACATTATATTACCCGTTCTTTTGTAAATTCCATGTTAAAGAAGCGTTTTGGGTAAAATCGTTTCATTTATCGTAGGTGTTTTGACTTGTTGTTCTTGACATCATTATTACTTATATCATGATTTACATACTTCCAGAATATAAAATATGATTTATATATCATATATATTCAGTATATATATATATATAATAGATAGATAAATAAAATGAAAAAACACCGTTCATGGAGACGGTAGTCCGTACGTACGCATGAACGCTGTTTTTCTTTCCTTATTGTCTTGAAATGGAAGTAAGTAGATGGCATACATATGTATATATATACATAAATCCAGTAGCTTTATAATGTCATATATTTCATTATTATTTCTTATATATACATTATAATCATTCTTAAATGGTTAACATGGAGAATGAATCTCATCGCGTCGTGGAGACGGTAGTCCGTACGTACGCACGAGCGATGATATCATTTCTATAAATATTGAATTGAATTGGAGTGGATTATACAATATATCAGAATCAATATGATTTTGTAATAACTATGTATATTTATTCTTTACACCATTATACCCATCCATGTAAGGTGGTGGTGGAAAATAGATTATACCACGGCGTGGAGACGGTATTCCGTACGTACGCACGCGCGGTGATTTCTTTTTCCGTAGGATGGATAGATGGTGAAATAGGGTTGTTTCATACTTATAATAACATATCAGTATATGAGTGATACTGATGTTATTACTTCATAATTAAACAACCTAAGAAGACGAAGTGGAAGAAGAAATAAAGATGAAAGAATTGGTAACGGTAATTACCTCTTCTTTGAAGTGCCTCTTTGAGACCTCCTCTTAGGGCACTAGAATTGGTCTTTGAGGAAGACCAGAACCTCTAGGATGTTGCTAGGGAAGTGGAGAAGAGATTTTGGCAGGGGTTGGCCGAGCTTGAGTGCTCAAATTGGTGTGAGGAGGAGGGGGAGGAGGTGTCCTTTTATAGGGGAGGAGAGGGGCACCTTAGGAATATCTCAAAATATTATTTTATATTAAAGTCAAAATCGGTTTATAATGGTTCCAAAGGGTCTTATTTCAGAGCTAAAGTGGGGATGGGTCGAAATCCTATCAACCAATAGAATTTAGACAAGTTTAGGATATTATTTTAACCTTATCAATTAGATTTAACTCCAAGTTAAATAATTTAACTTTTACCGTGTCTTTTTGTTTTCTTTCACTATATGGTTAATACACTTACTATAACATGCCAAACGAACCCCAAATTGTTTATTATTAATATATATATCCTTATCTAAGTCATTTGGCCGAACCTTAGATTTTTAGGAATAAAATAACAATTAATAATATAATATTTGATTTAAAAACTATTTTGTGTCAATTTTGACACTATTTGATATATGATTTTTGTGAAAGTCATAACAGAATTAAATGTTCGAACCAAGTTGATTAAATCAACATTAATATATCATAGTAACCTAGAAAATTAGTGGAATTCATAAAAAATCTCAAATTACATTTATTTTGGTGTTTATAACATCAATTATGTCAATATTTCATTAATAAGATAATTACTGCATCATCGTTGTGTCATAAATAAATTAAATTATGATGTCTAAAAATTACAAATAAAATACCATCATGTAGGAAATCTTTTTAGCTTTCTAATGAATATTTACAATCGAATTTATCTTATGTATAACCCCATATTAAAAATGATTTACTTATTAAACTTTGATTTTAACTATTTTAACCTTTCTTTAAATAAATTAATAATAAATGTCCTAATCTAATCCAAGTCGGCCTAAATGGTCATATTTTATTCCTAAGTTTGTTTTTGGTCGAATTACACTTGTCCAATAGAATTAGGACATGTGTTAGGGTAATATTAATATCATATTTACCCTTAGTTACCCTATTTACTATTAACGCGGTAAAAAAAACGTAAAAAGTTACTATTCACCAAAAATTATTTTCATCTCATTGAACCACATTTTAGTCCTTGATATTAACCGTGTCTGTCGGATTTTCAAAATTCTATTCACAGAAGCGGTAAAATTAAGTTTTATGCAAAATTCAGTTTTTTAACCTACCACTTAGTAGTTTCACTATTCATCAAAAAGTGATGTTTTTCAGAACAATGCCAAAATTTCATCCTAAGCTATATTTCATATTCCGAATTCAAAAATGAAATCTATTTTACCAAATTCATAACATAGAAGTTGCATTAATTAATTTTATAATTAAATCCCGCTGTTAAAATAAATAGCGTGTTTTTAGGAAACAATATATATCAAAAGATTGACACTTGATTATGTCTGGTTTAAATGTGAAATTACAACCACTGACCAACATTGTATTAAATTGTAAAAATATATTCTAAATATACTTTAAAACCACTCAAATTAATAATTTATCACTATTAATTATTTCGATTAAAAAAGTTGTTTTTAATTATAATTTAGTAATTTTCACTATTCATCAGAATGTGAAAGTTATCCGAAAAGTACCAAAATTTCACCTTAAGCTAAATTTGATACTCCGAATCCAAGAATGAAGTTCATTTTGAAAAATAAGATTTACAGAATTTTAAAAAGTGTTTATTACTATTCATAACGGCTAGTTTTAATAATATTTTAAAAGCATATCGTTGTTTAGTGAAACTTGGTATTGCGTATTACACACGCTATCGAGGAAGGTCGCGATTGCGTGTAATGCAAGGCAAGTCAAGGATGCGTGTTGTGCAAGCTCCTTTTGGTGTAGCGTACAACACAAGACATTAATAAAATTAAAAAGGATATTTTTTTATAAAATCTTGGGCTGTTACATTCTACCCCCCTTAAAATGAATTTCGCCCTCGAAATTCGTCGGGGTTATAAATGGTTTACTATTCGAAAGTTTCTTTAATAGAAACCCACATCGTAAAAAGGAATGTCAAAACCAATCTTTAAAAACAAAAGTATGAAATGTAACGGTTACCCAAATAAACTAATCATTGGGTTTCCACATAGGTGAAAATATGGATATGGAAGAGAAATCTAACCATCATGTTCTGATGGAGAGTGGTAGAGAACATGGCTACGGAAAAGCCAGTAATCACAAATCCATAAATTTGTGACGATCTAAGGTACCATCTGATTCATCAGGTATAAAAGAACTAGGACAACATTTTTGGTTTTCATGATCATTTCCCTAAAGTTAAAGAATTTGAATTAGAATAAATACTTACTTTATTTTGGTACAATCTCACTATTGTTCGTGCCTTTAACAATTTCCACTTCATCTCTTAAATAAATGAAGTTGAATTTGTTATTCGTGAAGTGTTAGCAGATCATGTGATAGAATGACGGGTCATTCCATCTGTCTCAAAAGGTTAGGAAATTTATATACATAAGTCGATCTATAGTGGGATTAATCATATATGGTTCCTAAAATGGGCTTATACTTCATATATCATACTGCTTAATATAATAACACTAGTTTCTACTAAACAGGGACTTCCTGTAGGTCAGTGGTAGGCGATAAAGGCCATTCGCACTTTGGTTGTGGGTTCGATTCCTACAGCCTTGTCCGAAGCGATGGGCTGTCGCCCGTCCTGCAGGTTGTCCTTTTTCTAAAACTACATTACTATAACATCACATAAATAATATCAAAAGAAGTTCTATACTTAAATAATACTAACTTATGGTTAACATAATCCATTAGTCTTATCTAAAATAATTCGGTCCAAGCTCATAGTATAAAGAAAATGATTACTTGAAATGTCGCCAACCAAGCATGTGAATACCATCATTTATCCCCCATATATCTTGTTGGTCACATTCCAATCATGTGAATACCTTAATGATGTATTCTCTTGAAAAAAAATTAATACCCATTAAACCTTAGTGAAAACATGAATGCTGTCAAAAGTTAACTCTTTCCACATACCAAAATCCAAAAATTCTATATACCAAAACCATGATATAACATTCTCCTTATACCATTCATGAGCTCATGAATACTATCAAACATTTAATTTTCTCCTTATCCCTTCATTATGCGCATATCATCTACATTCCAAAAATATCTGAATAACCTTTCATGGATACTGGTAACATTAATCAGACAACAGTGTAACAATCCTTACATGTCTCTTTATTCTAAAGTACCATGAGATTACTTATACAACATTACACATGATAAACATGTAATCATTCCACTACATACTTAAACCATTGACCGAGCTTCAACAATTCTTTCATCTCACATATCATTTTTAGTCTCTTCATCATCATCAACATAAATACTTCCCATACGACCATACTGATTATCTTCATTAGACTTTCCCTTAGGGCATTGGTTTGCATAACGCCCGCACATTCCACATTTAAAACATTTAACCATTGTTGATGTCGTAGCAATACCATTATCATCATCCATGTTGTTAACTGAACCTTTTCCTTTGCATTTACTTGCTTTGTGTCCTTCTTTTCCACACCCAAAGCATCTTCCAGTTCCTTTGAAACATTCTCCTTGATGCCTCTTCCCACATGATTTACATAGGGGGAATTGAACTTTCTTTCCTCTATGATCATCATGAAACTCCATCTTTCTCTTATTAGCCGAGTCAGGAAACTTACCAAATTTTACTTTATTGATCATATTATGAGATTGCTGATTCGGCATAATAATGATGTTTGGACTTCCAAATCCCATTTCATTATGAAGAATATCATTCCATTGTCCATCATATCCTCCATTATCGTGAATCATCTTGATTCCAGCCGTTTTCTAAAACCCAAAAAGAATAGTGTGAGAGGCAAAAATCATGCTAGGGAAAACAACATTATAAAGGGGGAGTACCTTCAATATCTAACATCTTAGGTTTAATTCTATGATCGTTAGCGTAGTTCTAGTACTATAACCTATACGTATACTTAACCTTAGGGACATCCCTAGACATACCTTAGAAATATCTCTAGGGATCTCACTAAAGTTCTCGCATCCTAGTTTCCAAAGGTTGACTAAACCTTTCCTCTGATACCAACTGTAGAGACCCGTATCTTGACGTACATGGACATTACATTACATTTGCGGAATACTTAGTACATAACAAAAACACACACTAAAGGATCGTAATAGTTTAGTGTCTTTGGAAACTCGGAACGTAATCTTCTAATCGTGGTGAAAGATCTTCAATATCTCCCATAAAGATCTTCCCTTTTTTTACCTAAAACCTTTCTTTATATCCTGGGGAAAAGAAAACATAAAAGGGTGAGCTCAAATGCTCAGTAAGGGTAAACAAAAGAAATATCAATCACATCATATATATAAGAACATAGCTTTTTGGAAATCTTAACCTGCAAAAAAGCTCATAATATCATAACATGGGATAAATCATAGAAGTGAAATGTAATCCCAATAATCATAACATAAAACATGAAACTTTGTGGCATACACATATAATCATAGAGAATCATTTCTTGTTAGTCAAGACTCAATGCCAAGACTATCTTAGTGGACAAAGTCCCTTTCTGAATCGAGTAACCCTCGTTTCAGTCCTGTTTCACTGAACCGGTATAACCTACCATTTCAGCCATGTCTATCTCATGAGATATAAAATCTTTACCCAATGCATTGGAGGGAGATATAGGTCCCACCCATCTTATAATGATACCATTCTTATGTGTGCCACAAAATCATAAATCATACATCATTTCATAACCCATGTAATAAAAAATGGGATTCTTAAACAACATGACATCATAAAACCATTCATATAAGATAAAGGAATTCATAAACATAATTCCATCACAACATAGTCAAATCAATGTAAAAATATGGATAGAAACAGAACCCTTTATTATCTTAGATGGAAAATAATTTTGATAAAACACTTGAAATGAATTCTTGTGGAAAATATCCTTTCTTCTTCAAAATCAATTTCTTTTCACAAAACATCATGCAATTTTAAAAGAAAGAGATTTTATTAAAAATAGTCATGAAATCTTTTGGAGGAAGCTTCATGAAAATAAGGCTTTATAAAACCATAAAAATCCATTCATGCCGTTTAAGTAAAAAAAACATTCTTCGTACCTTTGTCGGAAAAGTCAAAAAGTACCTCGTACGAAAAATGATAAAAGATTCCTTTCATATTATTTACTAAAAACTCACCGAAGGGTAAAATTTTATTTAAACAATTGTAAGTGGATGGAAAAAATATTAAATATTGAGGGAACATGGATGTGGATGATAAAATACACCCCAGTAAATACCAATGTATAAACAATCTCGGATAAAAATGAGATTGTGATATTTCCCTTACCTTAGGTCCGACTTGCTTTGTAAGTGTCCGAACCTCCTGTATAATGATTTAAATCATGTTATTGACTTATTACAGAATCATATTCATTGTTATGATATCATATATGGTTCACTTATGACATTATATTACCCGTTCTTTTGTAAATTCCATGTTAAAGAAGCGTTTTGGGTAAAATCGTTTCATTTATCGTAGGTGTTTTGACTTGTTGTTCTTGACATCATTATTACTTATATCATGATTTACATACTTCCAGAATATAAAATATGATTTATATATCATATATATTCAGTATATATATATATATAATAGATAGATAAATAAAATGAAAAAACACCGTTCATGGAGACGGTAGTCCGTACGTACGCATGAACGCTGTTTTTCTTTCCTTATTGTCTTGAAATGGAAGTAAGTAGATGGCATACATATGTATATATATACATAAATCCAGTAGCTTTATAATGTCATATATTTCATTATTATTTCTTATATATACATTATAATCATTCTTAAATGGTTAACATGGAGAATGAATCTCATCGCGTCGTGGAGACGGTAGTCCGTACGTACGCACGAGCGATGATATCATTTCTATAAATATTGAATTGAATTGGAGTGGATTATACAATATATCAGAATCAATATGATTTTGTAATAACTATGTATATTTATTCTTTACACCATTATACCCATCCATGTAAGGTGGTGGTGGAAAATAGATTATACCACGGCGTGGAGACGGTATTCCGTACGTACGCACGCGCGGTGATTTCTTTTTCCGTAGGATGGATAGATGGTGAAATAGGGTTGTTTCATACTTATAATAACATATCAGTATATGAGTGATACTGATGTTATTACTTCATAATTAAACAACCTAAGAAGACGAAGTGGAAGAAGAAATAAAGATGAAAGAATTGGTAACGGTAATTACCTCTTCTTTGAAGTGCCTCTTTGAGACCTCCTCTTAGGGCACTAGAATTGGTCTTTGAGGAAGACCAGAACCTCTAGGATGTTGCTAGGGAAGTGGAGAAGAGATTTTGGCAGGGGTTGGCCGAGCTTGAGTGCTCAAATTGGTGTGAGGAGGAGGGGGAGGAGGTGTCCTTTTATAGGGGAGGAGAGGGGCACCTTAGGAATATCTCAAAATATTATTTTATATTAAAGTCAAAATCGGTTTATAATGGTTCCAAAGGGTCTTATTTCAGAGCTAAAGTGGGGATGGGTCGAAATCCTATCAACCAATAGAATTTAGACAAGTTTAGGATATTATTTTAACCTTATCAATTAGATTTAACTCCAAGTTAAATAATTTAACTTTTACCGTGTCTTTTTGTTTTCTTTCACTATATGGTTAATACACTTACTATAACATGCCAAACGAACCCCAAATTGTTTATTATTAATATATATATCCTTATCTAAGTCATTTGGCCGAACCTTAGATTTTTAGGAATAAAATAACAATTAATAATATAATATTTGATTTAAAAACTATTTTGTGTCAATTTTGACACTATTTGATATATGATTTTTGTGAAAGTCATAACAGAATTAAATGTTCGAACCAAGTTGATTAAATCAACATTAATATATCATAGTAACCTAGAAAATTAGTGGAATTCATAAAAAATCTCAAATTACATTTATTTTGGTGTTTATAACATCAATTATGTCAATATTTCATTAATAAGATAATTACTGCATCATCGTTGTGTCATAAATAAATTAAATTATGATGTCTAAAAATTACAAATAAAATACCATCATGTAGGAAATCTTTTTAGCTTTCTAATGAATATTTACAATCGAATTTATCTTATGTATAACCCCATATTAAAAATGATTTACTTATTAAACTTTGATTTTAACTATTTTAACCTTTCTTTAAATAAATTAATAATAAATGTCCTAATCTAATCCAAGTGGGCCTAAATGTTCATATTTTATTCCTAAGTTTGTTTTTGGTCGAATTACACTTGTCCAATAGAATTAGGACATGTGTTAGGGTAATATTAATATCATATTTACCCTTAGTTACCCTATTTACTATTAACGCGGTAAAAAAAAGTAAAAAGTTACTATTCACCAAAAATTATTTTCATCTCATTGAACCACATTTTAGTCCTTGATATTAACCGTGTCTGTCGGATTTTCAAAATTCTATTCACAGAAGCGGTAAAATTAAGTTTTATGCAAAATTCAGTTTTTTAACCTACCACTTAGTAGTTTCACTATTCATCAAAAATTGATGTTTTTCAGAACAATGCCAAAATTTCATCCTAAGCTATATTTCATATTCCGAATTCAAAAATGAAATCTATTTTACCAAATTCATAACATAGAAGTTGCATTAATTAATTTTATAATTAAATCCCGCTGTTAAAATAAATAGCGTGTTTTTAGGAAACAATATATATCAAAAGATTGACACTTGATTATGTCTGGTTTAAATGTGAAATTACAACCAATGACCAACATTGTATTAAATTGTAAAAATATATTCTAAATATACTTTAAAACCACTCAAATTAATAATTTATCACTATTAATTATTTCGATTAAAAAAGTTGTTTTTAATTATAATTTAGTAATTTTCACTATTCATCAGAATGTGAAAGTTATCCGAAAAGTACCAAAATTTCACCTTAAGCTAAATTCGATACTCCGAATCCAAGAATGAAGTTCATTTTGAAAAATAAGATTTACAGAATTTTAAAAAGTGTTTATTACTATTCATAACGGCTAGTTTTAATAATATTTTAAAAGCATATCGTTGTTTAGTGAAACTTGGTATTGCGTATTACACACGCTATCGAGGAAGGTCGCGATTGCGTGTAATGCAAGGCAAGTCAAGGATGCGTGTTGTGCAAGCTCCTTTTGGTGTAGCGTACAACACAAGACATTAATAAAATTAAAAAGGATATTTTTTTATAAAATCTTGGGCTGTTACACCGTGGGTTTGACGGTGAAGACTTTTGTACTAGAATCCTCTGTGGGTTCAACGACGATGACAAATGTACTGGAATCCTCCGTGGGTTCGACGGTGACGACTAATGTACTTGTTTCCTACGTGGGTCTGACAGTATTACCCTATGTTATAGTATCCTATGTGGGTCTGACAGAGTAGCTGAACTAGTATCCTACGTGGGTCCAACCGCTTAGCAGGTCTAGTATCCTTCGTGGGTCCCACCTAGATGAATCAGTAACTACATATGATCATCTCTTTTGTTTTACAATAGATGTGTACTTGTGTGAGCTGAGTCTTGACTTTCAATCATTATCTCTGATATGATTGACTTGCTTTCCTATGTGGATGGAGTTGTGCTTTCCTCTGTGGATTGTGTTGTACTATCCTGTGTGGATGTGATCAATATTGGGCTTGGATGTTGGAGACGAACGGGAATTGATGACTTAGGTATATGTCTGGGCATATACCTAAGTATTTTTGGTTGTTACTTCGTGATTGTATCTTTACTTTGTGGATTACCCTTTGTGGATTCTGGGAGACCTTCGGGGGTCTCTAGGTCCCTATTGAGTAGCGTATACTCAGCCTTGCATGGGCTAAGCCTGTACTATGTTGTGTTGGATGCAAACGATGGACAACGCTGATTTTGGTTGAGACGTGTGGAGCAAGTCGGTACTTAGAGGTGGACCACTGGGCGGGACATACACAGAGCACACGGCTGGACCTGTGGAGCTGAGAAGACTATCTGTACCCACCCTTCAGGTGGGACTTCAAGAGGACGGCTCGACGTTGATGCTTTACTTTTTAGTTGCTATACATTCTTTCCAGTTGTAGTTTAATTTCAATTTGGGTTTGTATTCTGGCCCACTTACTTTTCCTCAATTACTTTTGAACTCAATTTATTTAATGTTTACTTGTGCTAGCTTACTCTGTGGTGTTTGTTTACTTTATAAAGGCAATCCCTTCCCTTTTTTTGTCGGGATTTATGCCTTTGGTGCTAGTCTCAATCCCCAGGCCTATGGGAGGCAGGCTTGGGGTAGTCACATCATGGGCCACGAGGATGGTTGTGACAGAGGTGTTGAATAAATAATTACACCACGACGTGGAGAATGTAAGCCATACGCACTCGCGTTTGGTGACTGTCAATCATAGGATTTATAGAATAATGAATATGGTTATACAATATTTATAATAACATAAATGTATGTATATGATAATTTATTTTTTATTTTTTATGTAATCAACAAAGAAATAAAAAGTGGAAGTTGAAAATAACATTTAAATAGGTTATGAAATAATTACCACTTCTTCAGGTGCTATCTTTTAATTTAAACATTAGTGCTCCATAGGTTGTATTTCTGATCCAATTAAGTCCTCTAAAAATAATTCTGTGTAGTTTGTAGGAGATTTTGGCCGGTTTTTTATGAGCCAAATGGAATTGGAGGGGTGGATTTAAGATAAAGAGAAGTAACCTTTTAAAAGAGATGCGAGGAGACTTTAGGAAATTCTTAAAATATTTTGTTATTATAAAATTATATTGAGTTTCTAATAACTCAAAATGGTTTTTTTCTAGGATACAATGGGGATGGGTTGAAATCCAATAAACCAATAGGTTTTAGGATAATTTAGTTCACCATGTTAACATTATCTTTTTGATCGAACTCTTTATTAAATAGTTTATCTTTTACAATCTCTTCTTGTATTTTTATAATAAATAGTTAATATAGTTACAATAAAATTCCATGAAATCCTTATGTGGTTAATTAATGAAATTTAATAAATTATACAATATTTTTGTCTGAATATTATGTTTTTAGGAATATTATATCATTTAATTACATAGTATTTGGTTTAAAGACTCATTTTAGTAAAATTTTACACTTTAGTATTTGGTTTTTGTGGAATTCATTAAAACTGGATTAATTCGATCAAAATATATTGAATGAACCCTAAAAGTTCAAATTCACCATTAAAATTTGTGGACGGAATCAAAACTTTCAGTTTAAATTTATTTCAATAATTATAATATCAATTATTTTAATATGTTATTATTAAGGTAATTACTACATCATCATTGTGTCATAAATAAATTAAATTATTTAAGGTAAAAAAATTATAAATAAAATACCATGATGAAAGAAATATTTTTATATTTATAATGAATATTTATAGTCTAATTTACCTTATGTAAAACTCTATATTAAAAAGAGTTTATCTATTAAAATATGAATTTAACACTTGTATGAATTCTTTAAATAAAATCATATGAATGTCCTAAAATAATATATGTGGATAAAAAAGGATCAAATGTTTTTGAACTTTTTATTTTGGTCTAAATAAACTTATCCAATAGAATTAGAACCTGTGTAGGGGTATGTTTATATTATTACATTGCTATTATTCCCTTTAATTATTATATTTACTTTTAGTCGTGGTAAAGACAATTTAAAAGTTACAATGCACAAGAAATTATTTTCATCATATTCAATAAAATTTTACTTACTGATGATATCCTTGTCTATTGGATTTTTGAAATTCAATTCAGAAAAATGATACAATTACATTTTATGCAAATTTGAAAATGTACCTAAAAGGTGGGTAAAAAACATTAAAAAGTTCAATGAAATTTTCTATATCTATTCTTATATATAAATTGATTAAATGACTTAAATTAAACTAATTTTTTTATTCTGTATCTATTTTGACTTTATGATAGACTTTAATTAAAAAAAATTAAATGAAAAGTTGGTTTTAATGTACTATGCAGACTTTTTCACTATTCATCAAAAATTGATTTTTTTCTTAAAAAAACCAAGAATTCACCCTAAGATAATTTTTATATTACGAATTCCAAAATGAATTTTATTTTACCAAATTCAATTTTTAGGAGTGTCTAAAATTAAATTGATTATTGTTCACACAAGGACATAAATAGTTTTCCGAAATTTATAACTAGTTTAACAATACATTTACAATTCATTATAAATATTTTTTTATTAATAAATTATTAATAACAATTAAAATTTATTTTTTACAATTTATATTACAATATTTAATTTATAAATAAATATATCTTTTAAATAATTATAATACTAATTTGTTTTTTTCGTAAAAACTCAATCTTGCTTGTAACACAAGCCAAGTCAGTGTTGCATTCAATATAAGCTATTAAATTATTTTAAATAGAAAATATACTATGAAATCATGGGATGTTACATTCTCCTCTCCATCAATAAATTTAATCCTCAAAATTAGAAAATTTTCTTCGAAAATAAATGGTTGATAATCAAAAATAACATTGTGGAAAGCCCACATCAAAAATAGGGTTAATAAAATTTAGTCTCAATAAGATGGAAATGGAATTGAAAATGTTCCCACAAAATTAGGATTCCGAATAGGAGATCATTGGTGTCAATTATAGACACATAATTGGATGGAAATTGTAAATATTTATAGGGATTGATTGAGGTTATCAATAACAAAAAAGTGAACAATAACTGCAAACTTAAGGGCCTCAAAGCCATAAATCTTTGATGATTTTAAATATCATCGGTTCAAAAAAACATAAGTCATTAGGACAATAAATTTTTAGATACATTTTTTGGAAGTGTATGGATTAATTTACTATCAATACAAGATTTCAAGAAAAAACACATGATTTTATTACCTATCATAATCATAATTTCATTATTTGGTTTTTCTTTGATCTTTTTTCACATCATCTATTACATGAGGAAATGAAGTTGAGTTTTTCATTCCTAAAATGATGGAATATTATGTGATCCATAAATAGAATTATATTTCATTCCATTTGTCTCACCAAAAGTGTTAGAACAAGTTATCACATATATATAAGTCCACCTATTGAGAGATAATACGTTAATCTAACAAAATTCAATTGTAGTATAACTTATAATATTTAACAATGGATAACCTTAAAATCATTCCAAAAATTGAAAATATACAAATTTAGTAACAGGTAAACCAAACTGGCATAGCTTTTATCTCCCATATCCCCTAGGACAGTTCTTGGTTGTTTCATTACAAACTTGTGAGCACCATTATTGTGTATTCTCTTGAGTCACAGTAACAACCAGAATTATCAGATATCCTTTTCATAAACATACATGTTTCCTTTATCCAAAACATAGTGGATTATTCCTTATGTCCAAAATAGTTGTACACTTCAACCATGATAGCATAACCGTCTTGTCGAAATATCCAAAATCATTTCTCAAGAAAATTGCATCATCCAAATTAATTATTCAAACATAACATTATTATCTCAACATAATTAACATATTAAGGGTTATCTTTACTTTAATCATGTGGTATAAAAATATAACCTTACCCTTAATTTAATTTTGTTTTTCTTTTTAACATTTCAACATATTCTGGAAAATCCTTAGAAAAAAACAAATACTGAATACTCCTTATATAATACACTTATTTATAATTCATGGATCCAAATACATAAATACTTTAATCCATTCAATTTAATGGTTGGAATGGAACATGTCCTACCTTAGTTCAGAAGAAGATTATTATTTTTGGGAATTGAGTTGGGTAATTCCAATGATTTCGACATACGAGACATTGAACTCCATAACAATTGGTCACTCTAGGACCCTTTTTATTACAAAGATATCATCATCCCATCTATTTGAGGTATTTTTCGAGTTTCTTCCCCCTTCCTATCAACATGTAGGAAACTAAATCTTCATTCCTATATGATTCATAAAATTTGAACATTTATAAATATCCATCTACCACTTATATAATGAATTAGGAATTTAAAAAAATATCACATTGTTAATCATATTTCATTATTACTGATTTGTCATAATCACAATATATTTCCCTCTAGTAATTATCCGATTTTGTTACTCAAAATTTCCAAATTTTCCATGAAACTAAATTTTAATCCAATTCCTTCTGGTTTCCTCTATTAACTATGACCATAAATCGTAGGCTGAGAAACAAATATCATTGAAGAAAACCAAAGAATCAGGTTTAGGTATCTTCAATATATAATATCTCAGGTTTAAAACTATGTTATACATGATCATTACCAAAATTCTGGGGGGATCTTCAATACATATCCTCAAAGTCAATCGTAGAATTACAAAACATAATATATGTTTTCAAATACTATATACAAGGTTTTTAATAAAATTAATCTCATTCCAAATATAATTCCCTAACCCAAGAAGCAAAGAGGTGATGCATTATTTTAATACATTGGCATGATTACAAGTAATCAATTCTTGAAGGATTGATCTATTTAGTAGTCTTTGAAAAACAATTACATACATTAATGTTAGATTAAACTTTCTATCAAAAAAACTTAATATGAAATCCTTTGATAATGTAATTATTACCTTTTCTTAACCCATCATATCGAACATAATATACTACATGGCATCCTAGGAAAATAAATAATAAGAAAGGGGTGAGCTCAGTTGCTCTGTTAGGGAAAATAATTCAGTAGAAGATATAAACTTTTAAGGAAAGATGTATAATAAAAAAACATCTTTTTAAACATAAAACATGAACATAATATGGTAATGAAATGTCAAACATTACCAAATAATCATGCACATTAATATTATACTAGTCGAATAATAACATGAAATAACTAATTTTATAACGAGTGAATGCATAATGCCATATGTAATAACTAATATGTTAAGGCCCTGTGCCAAGACCATTCACAAATATTATGTCAAGGCCTTGTTCCAAAAAACTATATTTTATCATGATACCTACCAATTCATCAAGAGTTTTTAGCGCACCTCGCCCTTCACTTACTAATTCCAATGCATTCCTCATATTGAAAGGGCTTAAACATAACATAAACATTCATATTAAAACTATCATACAAAATGTTAATACATTAATAATAAACCATGAATGGTATATAAATAACACATACATAGTCAATAATATCATAAATCATTAATACATCATGTATATTGTATTATAATAAATCAACTTCAATCAGTAACAATATCTAGTAATGTATGTTGATATAGATGAAAATAATCTATAAAACCCATTAAGGGAAATATCCATTTTCATGAAATCATTTAAAATCCACACAATTTATAAAAGATATCTTGTAAAAGATATTTTTTTAATAAAAACGTCCCATTACACTTTGAAACTTTTTAAAGGAATTAATATATTAAAACAATCATGTCCATATAAATAAATGCATAAAATAATTTTTAAAACATGTATATTAACTAAAGAGATTTTTAAAAATTAAATAATTAAAATTTTAAAATGATGATATAGTTATATAGAACCTTCCATAAAATATAAATGTTTACCTTTGATTTATTTTATGAAAAGATGATTTGGATGATAAATATTTTCCTGAAACTACGTATTCATAAACAATTTTGTATAATAATGAGATCGAGGAATTAACCCTTACCTTGTACCTTCTATTATTTGAGGGTATGTTTAAACTCTAATATAATGACAATAGTATCTTATTAAAGAATAAAATAACCATATTCATATTTATGATTAAATATATGATTAATTTATGACTTTATACTACCCATTTAATAATAATTTCCACATTAATGTAACATTTTGGGTAATAATCACTTTACTTATCATACTTGTATCGACTTTTTATTGGATCGTATCACATAGGTCATGATTTACATACATCTAGAATTCAAAGCATGATTTATATATCATATATATTCATAATATAAATATGTATAATAGATAGATATACAGAATAGAAACACCATTCATGGAGAATGTAGTTCGTACGTACGCATGAACGTTGTTTCCGCTTTCTTTTCATATAGTATGGAAGTTAGTAAATGACATATATTTATCAACAAAAATATATATTATTATTTATAGAAATATTATTTCATATATCTCATAATTAATCAATATTTATATATTTATAAAAATTCTTGAATGATGATCATTGAAGATGAATGTCAACGCGCCGTGGAGAGGAAATGCCATAAGTACGCACGAGCTACAATTTCATTTAATTGAAGGGGAAACGATGTTTCATTTGATAGTATATTATATATACATAATAATTAACATTGTATATTTTTTAATTAAATAAATTATACATATTATTATACACATCCAAATAATGATGTGTTGAATAAAATATTACACCACGACGTTGAGACGATAAGCCGTATGTACACTGGTATGGTAAATTTTTCATTCATAGGATGGATAGAATACTGAATATGGTTGTAAAATATTTATAATAATATAAATTTATGTACATGGTAATATATTTATTAAATTTATATGTAAACAACAACGAAATAGGAAGTGGGAGAAAAAATGAACTTTGAAAGAGGGGATGAAATAATTATATCTTCTACGGGTTCTTCTTTTAGATTTGAACAAATGTGATCTATAGGATGTATTTTTGAAGAATTTATGGACTCTATGAAAAATATAGGTTATTTTAGAAGATATTTGGGAATGGTTTTTATGATTCAAATGGCTTTGGAAATGTGAATTTAAGAGAAGGGGAAGTACGCTTTTATAAGAGAGGTGAGCGGCACATTAAGAAAAGCGTGAAATATTATTTTATTATAAAATTATATTCGGTTTATAATAGCTCCAAATGGATTTTTATAGAAGATAATGTGGATATGGGTCGATATCCAATCTTCCAATAGGTATTATACAATATTAGTTCACCATATTAACCATATATTTTAGATTTAACTATTAAATAGATAGGTTAACTTTCACCACGTCTTATTTTATTTTTATAATACATGGTTAATATATTTACTATAAAATTAAAAGAGACCCTAAAGTGGTTCATTAATGATATATCTATCATTATCTGAGTCTTTTTGTAGAATCCTATATTTTTAGGAATATTATATCATTTAATAAAATACTATTTTTCCTAAATACTCATTTATGTAAATTTTGACACTCTTTAGTAATTGGTTTTCTGTGAAATACAAAAAAATGTGATTAATTCGAAAGAATACATTGTATCATATCAAAAATGTCATATTAACCTAGGAAGTTCATGGATTAAATAATAATATTATATTTAAATTTATTTTAATATTTACAACATCAATTATTTTAATCATTCATTAATAAGGCAATTACTCCATCATCATTTTGTCATAAATAAATTTTATTATTTAATGTATAAAAATTATAAATAAATATACCATGATATAATAAATCTTCTTATATTTATAATGAATATTTAGAATCTATAATATCTTATGTATAACTCTTTAATAAAAATGGTTTAGTTAATACAATTTGAATTTTACAATTTTAAAACTTCTTTAAATAAAATATAATAAATGTCCTAATCTAATAAATGTGGATAAAAAAGTGTCATATTTTTTTTCCTATGGTTGATTTTGGTTGAAATAAACTTATCCAATATAATTAGGACATTTGTTGTGATAATTTTATTTTATTATAATATTAATTTTATCTTTAATTACCATATTTACTTTTAACCATGGTAAATAAAATTCACAAGGTACTATTCACCAAAATTATTTTCATTCTATTTAATCACATTAAACAAAATATTGACAACCATGTCTATTATATTGGTTAAATTAAATTCATAGAAGCTGTAAAATTATGTTTTATGCAAACTTACAAATGTGCCTAGAAGGTGGATAAAAGAGGTTAAAAAGTTCAATTTAATTTTATATATCTAATATTATTAAAAAATTACTCAAATGATTTAAATTGAACTAATATATGTATTATGTATCAATTTTTACATTAAGATGAATTTTAATTACAAATAATTATTAAAATGGAAAAGTATGTTTTTATGTACTATGTAGTATTTTTCATTGTCCATCAAAAATTGAATATTTTTTGAAAAATACAAAAAATTAACCCTAATATAATTGTGATATTCCAAATTCAAAATAGCATTCTATTTTACCAAACTCAATTTTTAGTAGCGTTTGAAATTAATTTTATTATTATTCACAAAAACGTAAATAGTTTTCAAAAATATATAACTATTTTTACAAAACTTATACATTTCATTATATATAGGTTTTATTTATAAAAAAATTATAAATAATATTTAAAAATTATTTTTTATTTTTACATTATCAAATTTAATTGATATATAAAAAAATAATTTAAATAATTATAATACTAATGTGTTGTTTCATAGAAACTCAATCTTGCATAGAACACAGTACAAGTCGGAGTTTATTGCAATATAAGCTATTAAATTACATTAAAGATATAATGTACTATGAAATCTTGGGGTGTTACAATATTAGGAATAATAATTCTGGCTCTTCAGACTTGTGAAAAAAAACTAGTGAATGTTAAGGAAAACCCCAAAAATCCTCATATGGATTCATCTAAACTAAAACCTATAATCAGTTATTTTTTGAAATATCAAAAAATCTAGATGATCAAAAAAATATCCTCAAAAATCAAAAACAAAATACTAGAGAATATCCTCTAACATATAAATGATCTGATATGACTATGAATATATCATTTAAAGGTACATTTTACTCAACATCATGTGACTCCCTTATAGCATCAACTAATGCCTCAAAAAATTTTAATACATAATTTTTTTTAATAATATAATTTTCAATGTAACTCTATAGAAGAATAAAATATCGGGGTCATAAAAATTTTCCATTTAATTAAAGAAAGAGGTATCTTGAAGCACCAAGAAATGGGCCACCAGAGTGATCAAATTATAAATCACCTAAATAAAATAATATTTCCTTGGGATCATGGGAATCCAAATAAAATAGTATAAGATGATTTCCTCCCATATTTGTAAGGTAATAGGAAGTGGAGGAAGAAAATAACTAGTATTTTGGTTCTCTTCCATTATGCTTTGCAATAAAATGTGTCTATAATTAAATCTAGTAATGTCCCTCTTCATTTCTATCCACCAAATCTATTTTCTTATTGTTATAATGCTTTTTTTGACTCAAGGATGCACCATCCACTTTGATGCATAATAATATATAATAATCACTTATATAATATAATTTGGGACTACAAAAATCTCATTTACCATGATAACATCATTATCATCAAACAACCACCAAGGTATATAGTCACTACCTAGTACTTATCACTACATAAAAATAATCATTTCTAGATTCATGAATAACAATAAATGACTCCTTAATTGAATATAAGATAACATATAGGGAATAGTTTATTAATATATGGTCCAGAAAAGAATCCATCCTCCATTCATCAAATATGTTCATCATGGTCTTTTGGTATATCTAAGGTAATTCACTATGTTCTTGTGACACCTAGGAATTATAGATGTGAGAATATTCCATGACCTTAACATTACCTAATTTATATGTTTTATAAATATCAGATATCTATAGGTAATCTACCTAGTACATATACCTTAATTTTTAATCATACTGTGATAATATACTGAGGAGGATCTTATGGTCAATGTTGACAACAAAACACTAACTAATGAGTTAGTGTTTCCAAATGTTTAAACCACATGCCACAGCTACTAAATTCATGTCATCAGTAATCTATTTTTCACTCATGGGGTCATGGATTAAAGGAACCAGAAGAAAATACTTGATTTCACTACATTAAATAATATATCATACCATCTATTGATGGATTGAAATATATTCCATTACCAATCCTTGGATTAGATTGAATAAAAAATACATTTATATTAAACCACCTCATCATCTCAAGAGATGCTACATGAAATTGTTCTAACCACTAAAAACTCATAACTTATTCATCAATAGAGTTCTAAGGACTGATAAATTAGAGAATACCAAGATAAAACATTGATAGTGTCCCACTAAACCAGGAATTTTCCTTATTTCATACACATTTTAAGTGCATTTTCAGGATATCACAACCTATACTATTTCTAGATTCACTAATGTACTAGTTTAAACCATCATATGGGAAAAAATATTTACCTCTTGAGACTAAATTATAATCTTCAATAGCATACATACAGTCGATGAGATTGAAATGGGCTTTAGAGTCCCTCCTAATTTCTAGTATGACTCACTAGTGTCATTGATTATTTGAGTATACCTTCAACAAAAACAATGATGAATGAGTCATGATATGTGTGTAATACCATATTCATGAAGTTCATGAGCATTATTGGCACATTCAGCAGTCTAAACAATGTCATTGGGTACTCATCTTGCCCAAACATTATGTTATGGACCATCTGAAGAAATACATCCTCTTTAAAACAACTAGTGTTTTTGCAATTAGATATAAATTTAAAAGAAAAATCATTCTCTCTAAATTCGGTCAAAGATGACATCGATTCTATGAAAAGACTATGTACTCTCCATTACCACCTAATTCTTCTTTAAGTAATCTATTTAGATTCGATGACAACTGACTTCATATATATTGACTAAGATAGGAACTATAAGGGTTAGGCCTTAAACATTACATAATCCAGAGTTTTAGTCAAAAAATTAATTTCTATCACATTGAGGATATTTTTAGGTTTATATTAATAGATAATTACATCATAATTATTACATAACATGTCATATTTATACAAAGTGGATACTATTAAACCATATAAATTTCTTCTAAAATATAAAACATTTAATATATTTTTTTATTTTTCATAAAAAACCTTCATAAAATTTATAATGACACACTAATTTTACTTACCCAGTCATTTACCACAAATTGTTTTTTAACAAGGAATTAGAACAAATACCATAGTAAGGGACCAAAATAAATAAATGCATTGGTATAGTGAAAACATGAAAACCCATTTGAAAACAATACAATAAAACTCTATAGAATGTATAGAAAAATAATTAAGGTGACTAGGGACGTAATTTCCACATCAGTCTTACATTACACTATAAAAATTGAATAACCATACGGAAGACACATATCTCTAGAGTACTCAATGCATTAGAGAGATATAATGGAGATCACCTGTTTAATCCTGATGTATAATGGGTATAAAACAGTCATATCTTAATCTATAATGGGTATAAACCTATCATATCATGAGTTATAATTGGATCAACATATAAGAAAGAATTTACAATGATCCTATCACGAATAAAATACTTGAAAACACCTTTACACAAATGGGGATTGTTTTTGGATATCATAATACTATTTTTGTAAAAAATAAGTTTTAAAATATAAAAACCATGCATATAATAATAACTTTCATTTCATTGAATAATACTATTTGAAAATATGAAGAAAAAAATAGATGTAATAAAGAGTAATGGAATTGGGATATTCCTCACAATATGAATATGTTAAAAATCTTCCATTTGTCTTTTGTAAAAAAGGGTTAAAAATGAACTTTAAAAGACGAGTTTTGAAAGAACGTCCTTTACACTGAGTCTGAATCAACATGTACATTCCGAATCCTAATAGATAATAAAAATAGATTAGTTATTAAAATGAATAATAACATTCTAAGCATTATTAATCATTTTATATCACTTTTTATTATGTTATAATAAATACTATAGCACTTTATGTTTACGTCCAATGTATTTTTGATATTCGATACATGAGTCCAGAATGAATTTGGTATGATCTTAATAGTAAAATTGTTCATTAGTCAATCATCTCCAAAATAATATTAATTTCAAAATTAACACTTTTCAACATCAATTATACTTTTAGATCATACCATTTATGTATGGTTATAAAAAATCAATAATGTTATAATCAATGGGATTGTAGGTTGTACGTGCGCATGAGTAACATTTCTATATCACAATGATTATTAATGAAATATGTAATTATTATTTTATCCTTCCAAAATTATCATAAAATTATAAATATATTATAAATTTTATAAATATACTTAAATATATCTTCCATGGGATGTGGTGATGAAAAAAATCACACAACTTTAAGGAGGTGATATTTCACACCTACACACAAACAACATTATCATTTTTATGCGTATGGAAATAGAAGAAAATAAGTGACATATTGTTATTTAATAATGATAAATATGTCAGGATTATAATATATAATGTTCAATTCTATCATTATAATCTTTCTTGAGTGACAGTTTTGGAAATTGAATTATATCAGTTTGTGAGGTGTAAGTCTATAGTACACAGGAACGAATAATTTGTTTCCAATTTATTGAAATTGGTAATAAATTTATGTAATTGTTTTAAAATAACAACATATAAGTATAATTAGGATATCAGATTTATTATTTCATCATGTTTTAAGAATATTTCATGAGAGTGGACGAAATTATAAAATATAAACGCATAATGAAGAATAATACCTCTTCATCAGACCTCCTCCTTTTAATAACCCCTTAAGACCACTAAGGGTTGTGTTCTACCTAAAAAATAGATCTAGGATTGGTGAAAGAATTTTCTAATGGATTTATATATATATTGGTGGTTCCAAATCAGTTTTATAGAGTATTTAATTGAGAATAATGGGTTCTAATTTATATGAGATAGAATGGTAAATATAGGAATTTTCAAAACATTTAATTAATATAAATTAATTTTTTCCCAAACAGGTCTTAAGAGAGTCATTTTTGTTATTTTATGAGAATGGGTAGAAATGTGTTCATTCAATGAATTTTAAGAAGTATTTTATCGTATTTTTAATCATTGTATTTTGGTTCTAGAACTTTTTAACCGCTATAATTTTTACTGAGATATCATGTAATTTACATATTGAGGGATAATAATGTATATTAAAAAATAAAAAAGGACAATTATTGATTCATTTATGAAAATTTATAATTAATAAAAAAAATTGATGTGATTTGTATTTTTATCAATTATATACATTTTTTAAAAAAAATTATATATTTAAAAGTATCATTTTTGTCATTTTTGACACTATTTGTTATAATACATTTTTAACAAATTAATAAAACATGATATTTTAAAAAACACTTTTAAGAAAGAAGAAGCATTTATAATTAATCTATAAAATTCATTGATGACCATAATATTCTTATATTAGATTTATTTTAATATTTGTAATATTATTTCTTTTATACATTATTTAATTAAACAATTAGGGAATCTTCATTATGCAAGACCTTAATTTAATTAGTTATTACCTAAAATTTTCTAATAAATATTCATGATAATGATAAATAAAAATACATTTAAAAAATAATTTATACTCTAAAATATCCATTATACAACACAATATAATAAATATTTCACTTTTTAAAAACAAAATTATGAAAAAATGGACATTCCATTAATTTTAATATTATATATGATATATTTTCTTAAAAATTCTATAAATAATGTCATAACGGATTATTTAATACATAGTGATAAAAAATACTCATCTAATAATGTTATAAAATGTGTTGGGGGTAATTATAAATTATTTATAATATTATTTTTACACTTAATTACCTGATTTACCCTTAACTATTTAAAAAACAATTAATAAGTTACAATTCATGTCTTAAAAAAAATTAATGTGGTATATTTACTAAATTTGGAAATTATGATGGAAAATAAGGAATACATTAATAAAAATTCAGATCATAGAAATTTCATAAAGTAATTAAACATTAATCCAATCGATTTAATGAGAAAACAAAACTTTATTGTTGAAAAAATCAAATGTTCACAATGATTTTATATGCAATTTTAATGTAAAATTGATTCCAATTTACTACAATAGAATAAATCATGTCTAATTGGAATTCTAGTGAGTGGAGGCATCAACAGGTTGGTGATTCGATTGTATGGGCTGATGAGGGGGGAGCGACGATGTTAATTGGAAAATGATGTTGATTTTGTAGGCTGAGAAGGTTGAAGGTATGGTGTCAAATGAATGGGGATGATGCATAAAGCGGGGATCATCCCAAAAATCATGGGATGAGAGAATGTGGGTGTTGAAGGTTGTGGGTTTACCTAGGTTTTGTTTGGGATTTTTTGGATATAGGTTGTATGTCTGTAATCTTACTAGGAGGAGGACCCGAGTTGGCCCCATCTTTGGTTATGGCTTGCTCTATACATGTTTAGGCCACAAGATAGTTCTTCTTCTTGGTTTTCATTTTTTTTGGGATTTTTATATTTCTATCTTTTCATCTGCATCAGCTTTCAACCTTTTGTTTGGGGGCGCTTTCCCCACATTTTTGTGTTGTTTTCTCTTCTATAATTTTCTTAATAAATTTAGGGGATTGAGTACTATTGGTTTTCGAACCTTCCTGGTAAATTGGATGAATGTATAAACATTTTATAAAATAGTGTAAAATTAATATAGCATTACATGGGTTGTTACATTATTCCCCCTCTTAGAAATTTTCCCTCTCGATTTTATTCATGTATTAAATAAGAAGGGATATATGTCTCTTAGTATTTTTAGAGTCTTAATTTTCCTGGTCAACCATATTTTTTTCAACAAAACCTTAACTTGGACAATGAATTTATTCTGAAACACTTTTCATCTAAATTAAAGAACCTGAACTGGTTGTTTGTAATAATAAATTTTATCTTCCAACTGAATTAATTTTATAATCAAAACATTAGTTAGATATAACATATACTTATTAAACATTGAATCATGGAAAATATTGTATAACTAGGATAAACTCGGATCGAATCCAATCAGTAGGAAAATGATCCTGTGTTTTCCCTGATTTCCTAGGGTCAAATGAACCGTGGAATCATCTTCCCCTTCTTACCAAAATGCATCACACTTTCTCATGTAGAAACTTTGAGACATACATGATTTCATACCTCAAAAGAAATATCATTCATTCGGTAATCTACATAACGTTTATGTCAGCTCAGAGTTGTCCTCATGTGTCATTGAATCAATTGAGAATTATTTTCAATTTCATCCACCAATTATGGTCCCATCAACATCATTTCCTTAAAATCCTCCCAAAATAATAGATTTCAACACCACTTTCTATATAACAACAAAAATGGTTCCATTTATATCATATAATAGAAACTATTTTTATAAGAAAACTCGACCATTGAATGATGTTTATCCTAAAGTCCATTATCATCCATTCAAAACACATCTAGAATATCCACTAAGCTATGAATGTAACATAACAAGTAAGTGAAGAATAATATATATTCTTATCTATGTCTATTTATGAATTAGATAGTGTTTTAGAGGCTTAAAATGAGAATAAATCCAATCTTAAGCATGGAATACACTAATATTTTTAAAAGATAGTTTTACTGCCTTTTGATGGAAAACAATTTTTAAATAAACCTTTTCACAATTTTATAAGTTATATTTTTCAAAATAAAGTTATTCATTATTATTGGGACATTGAAATTTACTTTGGATTAATTTTTGGTATTTTTCTGGCAATGTTCATTTTTAATGAATAGTTAAAAATACTGCATTTTACATTAAAAATGCTTTTTTATCTAATTTAATTATATTGTTAGATTATCTTTTTGATTGGTTAAAAAGTTTAAATATAATATATTTTTACCTTTTAATCTTATTTTGTTCATTATAATTAATTTCACTTTGGAATTGGGCATAAACAAGTGCCAAACTTTTCATAGATATTGTTTCAAAAAACCCTGCTATTTGTTTTGACAATGAAAATTATTTTTTAAAATTCATTATTTCAATTTCTATGCTTGGAATTTGGTAAAATTTATTCCATATTTGTAATCAGAAGGTTCAAATTATGTAATTAAGACACTTTTGTTTTTGGACATTATGAATAGTAACGACGGTAATTATCTTTAATTATCTTGATTAATTAGTAATCAGGTAGTTAAGGATAATAATATAATATCATAATAATAACGAATTACCCCAACATGTGTCCTAATGCTATAGGTTGTGTCATGGCCGACCATGGGATTCCTTGATCAAAACATAGGGACCCTATGGAATCACTTTTGGATGAAAGTGACACTTTACCATTTTATTTTTAAAGAAAGGAGAATATCACTAAAGAATGTATCAACTGAGTAAAAAAAAATTAGTTTTGTCTGTGTAAATGATCTCATAGACTCTACATATTAATTGTAAAGATTAAAATATTTCTTAAACAATTTTATTTTTGTATAATTTTTTTACATTAAATAAATTTATTTATTTATGACATCATGATGATGCAGCGATTATCTCATTAATGAACGATTTAAATAAGATGAAAACATAATGTAAATTCTAAGACATACACTTGTCAAAAACCTATTGGATGAGTATTTTTGTAACCCTTATGACCTTATCCTAGAAATATATCAATGTGGGACCTTTAAAACCCGAAACTCATTTTTAAAATAAAGTAGCATTTCTTGGCTTTCCAAGAGTGCCCCTCCCCTCCTCTTATAAAAGGCCCCCACCTATACCTCCTTACCCACACTTCTCAAGCCATTGGATCAGCCAAGCTCTTCTCATTTGAACTCTCTACATCCCTCTCTTCATCCTAGAATCCTTACCTTAGGAAGAAATTTTTTCCAGAAACCCTTTTGGTTCAACCCATGAGGCGTTACCCGATTTACAGGTAAAGAGTTCTCTACTGTTCTTTTGTTTTATTTTGTTTCTCCAACCCCATAAACTCTTTTTATTCATTTATTTTGTAACAACACCAGTATCTTCAATATACTAGGATTTTTTTATAATAATTATTCGAGCTACACATACACACACCTACATCTAATTGTTAAAGAGCATACTGTTTCCGTGGATGGCGAATTTCTGCCTCATGAAACTACGATTGTTCAATATTCTTCTAACACCTTCAAAGGTGGCCATTAAGATGTAACTATATTTATATATGATATATTATATTTCTATGTATTCCTTAATATTATGTATTTTTCATTTATGGCATACCTTTATGGTTTCCATTATGGGTAAACCTGATATCTTCATTTTTGGAAGTGTGGAAAACTGCCCCCTCAAAGTGATTTGATTCATTAATGCCATATGTGGGAAATATAAAGGATGGAGTTAATGTTATTATATATGATATTATACTGTAATTATAACATACCGTTATATCCTTATGATTCCATTCCATTAAATAAGAAATAGAAATGAAAGCATCATTCATGCGTACGTACGGATTACCGTCTCCATGAACGGTGATTTTCATTTCTCACCTCTATATGTTATTTAATATTATAAATGCATGTATATACTATATATATATGATATATATGATATCTACATCATGAATATAATTCTGGATATAATGGATATTTTACCACATGAACAACTTGTAAATATAAAGAGTTTATTTTTGACTCAAGAACCAATGATCGTCAAAAAGTCCATTATTAACTTAAATAATTACATAGTGTTCATAACATGGAAATAAGTGAAATAAAAGAAATAATGAACTTGAAAAAGGTTTTTAAGAAAGTAGAAATTGACTCAAGTTTATTATTTAGGAGATTAAAGAACGATCGAGTCAAGTCGGACCCGAGGTAAGGGACTTCGTCTCAATCTCCATTCATTGAGGAATATTTTGTTTTATATACAACTTTCTTTTATACGGTGTATAATCCCCTTTGACTTTTATGTCTATTAAAAAGGAATATTTTTTATATGAAGTGTTTTACTAAATGACAAAAGGAATGTTTTTTTTTCGTACGTATGCAGCGACAACGAGTTCCCCACCGTTGTGGCCATTATTTAAGTTTCATATTTCTTTACGAGCTATAACATTTTTTTAAATGAAAAATAAATACCATGCTTTACATTTCTTTTATTTTGGTATTGAGAATGGTTTTCATAATTTTTTCATTATATCAATGTGTTTTCTTGATATCTTGTGATTGAAATGTGTAAATTTTATGTTTCCTTTATGCATGTTTTATGTGACATGATTATGTTATGGTTCTTGGGCATTGTTATGAAGATGGGTGATTCCGTGATAAACTAAGGGCAGGTGAGCCCTATATAGCTCTCCAATTCATTGGGTGACATGAAGGAGTTAAAATTTAAGGTTTCTCCGAAGAGATTTAGTAAATATACTGTGATAGGTATTTCAAACGTAACCATGAGGGTTACTCCCTATGTAAGAATGTTATGAATGCCTCAAGTTACCTCTATATCTTATGTTTTTATGATTTATTCATAAATCATATGATTTCATGAGGTATGTTAATGTCATTATGTTTTATGAGTAAAGTATGATTTCATTTATTATTATGTATACATGTACTAATGTTTCCTTTACATATTTTTATATCCCTTACTCAGCTTTTTATGCTCATCCCATGTTTTTGAAATGTTTTTCACAGGTCAAGTGAAAGGTACATAATGAGATTATAGTGTCAAGAAAGTGTCAAGAAAGTATCCATGTTTTATTATAAATATGTTTCCACTGATGGGAAGAATGATTACTATCTTTTATGTAACCAATTTGTTTAAATGTGGAGTGTAATGCATGGTTTATGATCTAATTCTCTAAAACTTTAAACCTGAAAATATCCTCAACGTGTACTCTTGAAATTACTCAAGATTATGTAATGTTTAAGGCTGGGGCCTTGTAGTTGGTATCAAAGGGAGGTTTATATAACTTTAGGAGTTACAATTTTATTAAATGATTATCCAAAAATATTTTTTTATGGTCAAATTGAAATGATATAGAATTTGAAGATTACCATGTTGCTTCATCTAATACATGTTTGTTCAGAATGGTTTTCCGCATAGGAAATAGGGAAGCAATGACAGGAAGGCATACATAAAGAAATAACCTTCCGAATCAGCATCCTATGATGGTCAGAATTGGAACTGAATAGTTTGTTGCAGTAATGGCACAGTTGACTCAAGAGATAAATAGTGGCGGTATCCATGCACGAGATCAGCCAGATCAACCACAAAGGAAAATTTCAGTGGTGGAACATTTCATGAGGCAACATACCCCATCATTGAGAGGATCATCTGACCCTCTGCTAGCTGAAGGGTGGATTAAAGCACTGGAGAAGATTTTCGATGTCATGGGGTGTTTAGATAATCAGAAGGATAGTCTTGTTATTTACCGTTTGGAGGGTGAAGCAGATCAGTGGTGGTCAATGGTTAAAAATATTAGGGACACTGATGACATTGATACTCTGGACTGGGATGAATTCAAAGGCATGTTTCCTGAGAAGTATTTTCCTATGTCTGTTCGACTTAGGATGGAAAAACAATTCTTGGAATTGAGGCAAGTGGATGAATCTGTGGCTACTTATGAAGAGAGGTTCACTCGATTCTCAAGGTATGCTCCAAATTTTATTCATGACATTGATAGTAGAATAAATCATTTTCACTTAGGATTAAAGCCAAAATATAGAAGTTATTTAGCTTCTCGTGAGTTCAAGAGTGATGAAAAGCTTCTTCGATGTGGTGAGAAGGTGGAAATGGAGTTTTCTGATGATCAAGTGTTCGATAACAACCAACAGAAGAAGAGACCGAGGTGGCAGGAGAAAGGGAATAATCCTTCAAAAAGGTCTTATGGTAAGAAAACTAAGTTTCCAGTTTGTGATAAATGTGTTAAGAGGCATTCTAGGGAATGTCTTATGAATTCTGGAAAGTGCTACTGATGTGTTAATATTGGACATAAGGCTCGTGATTTCACTGGAAAAGATCAAGGTGATGGTAAGACCAAATTTGATTAAGAGTTAGTGAAATGTTTTAAGTACAATGAGATGGGTCACAATGCAAATGAGTGTCCGACAAAGAGCTCGAGCGATGGGAATCAGTTAGACTACAAGCAGAAAGGGGTGGTGAAATCTTTTGCAACTACTTCAGCAGATGTTGGGCCATCAAATAAAGTGGTATTAGGTACATTGTTTGTTTCTTCATATTATGCCAGTGTGTTGTTTGATTCAGGGTCTACGCATTCTTTCATCTCTGAAAAAATTTCTAGTAAAATGGGAATACCATCTCAAGAAATAACCCCAAAACTTGTGGTAAAGACACCTAGGGGAAATGTTGAGGTAAAAAGAATTTATAAGAATCTTCCTATCCTTATCCGTGAAAAGAACATACTTGCATAACTTATTGTTTTACCTCTAGTAGTGTTTGTTATTGTCCTGGGTATGGATTGGCTCTCTATTTACAATGCTAAGATTGACTGTAGAGCTAAAGAATTCTCTTTTAAGAAATAATTTCAATTTGTGTACAAGAATGAACCCTTACTGTTGATAACATATCAAGAGGCTGAGAAACTTGTAAAATATGGAAATGAATGTTACCTTGCACATGTTGTTGAAAACAAAGGAACTGTTCAGATTAATGAGGTGTAGTGGTAAATGAGTATCCTAATGTTTTTTCTAATGAGTTTCCTAGGATAATACTAGATTGGGAAGTTGAATTTACTGTTGACTTAGTTCTCGATGCTAATCCAATTTCAAAACCCCCTTATCGAATGGCTCATATTGAACTTTTAGATTTGAAGGAGAAATTTTAAGATTTATTAGAGAAAGGTTTCATTCGACCTAGCACATCACCATGGGTTTCTCCTGTTTTTTTTTAAAAATAAAGATGGTTTTATGAGACTTTGCATTGATTATAGAGCCTTGAATAACATCACTGTTAATAAAAAATATCCTTTGCCTCGTATTGATGATTTGTTTGATCAGCTCTAGGGAGCTCAGTTTTTTTTCAAAGATTGACATGAGATTGGGGTACCATCAGTTGAAGGTAAAGGAAGAAGATATTCCAAAGACCACGTTTCATACAAGATATTACCATTATGAATTTGTAGAATTGCCTTTTTGTCTAACCAATGCACCTGTTGTATTCATGGACCTTATGAATAGAATTTTCCATGATTTCTTGGATAAGTTTGTGGTTGTTTCATTGATGATATTTTGGTGTTTTCTAAAAGTAAAGAGGAGCATGAAAGACATTTAAGGGATATTTTGAAAACCTTAAAAGACAATGAATTATATGGGAAATTCAGAAAGTGAGAGTTTTGGTTGAAACAAATTTCTTTCCATGGTCACATTGTTTCTAAAGATGGTATAACTGTTGATCCTACAAAAACAAAGGTTGTAGAAGAATGGACAAGACCCACAAATGTAACCGAGATTCGTAGTTTTCTTGGTATGGCAGGATATTTCCAAAGGTTTGTTATAAATTTTTCATGGTTATCTAGTGAAATGACTAAGCTAACTCGGAAGGGTGTTAAGTTTATCTGGACAAAATAATGTGATGATTGTTTTCAGGAACTGAATAGAAGATTGGTGAATGATGCAATTTTGGAACTACCTTCCAGGAATGGTGAAGTTTGTTATCTACAATGATGCTTCAATGAAAGGACTTGGTTACGTCCTAATGCAGAATGATCAGGAAATTTCTTATGCTTCATGTTAGTTGAAAATTCATGAGGTAAATTACCCTACACATGATTTGGAATTAGCTGTTGTTGTTTTCCCTTTAAAAATTTGGAGGCATCATTTGTATGGAGTAAGTGTGAAATATATACCAATCACAAAAGTTTAAAGTATATATTCACTCAGAAAGAATTGAACATGAGACAGAGGATATGGATAGAATTAATCAACGATTATTATTGTACAATTCATTACTATCTGGGAAAAAAATAAAGTGGTTGATGCTTTGAGTCGAAAATGTAATGCTTAATTAATAATGTTGCGTTTGGAACGTGATAATTTGGTTAAGGATTTGATGAACTTTGGCATAGAAGTTTTTGGTGCAGTATGTACTTCTATTTTGTTTTAGGTATCAGTGAAATCTTCTCTATCAGACAGAAATAAGCATGCACAGAAGCAAGATAGTGAGTTGTAGAAAAAGTTAGAGCTTATTCAGAAGGGTATGTTGCCTGAATTCAACATTGATAATGATTTTGTTTTGAATTTGGGAAGAGATTCTGTGTGCCATTTGATTCACAGTTGAAGAGAGAGTTGTTATGTGAAGCTCATAGTTCTCCGTTTTCAGTTCATCAAGGCAGTACTAAGATGTATAGAGATAATCAGGAGTATTACTGGTAGGATGGAATGAAAAGAGATATTGCTGATTTTACTGTGAAGTGTTTGACTTGTCAATAGGTTAAAGCAGAGAGGTAGTTACCGAAAGGGTTTCTTTGGCCTTTACCAGTGCCAGAGTGGAAATGGGTGAATATATCCATGGACTTCGTTGTGGGATTGCCGAAGACACCTAGAAGTAATAATGCAATCTAGGTTATTATTGATCGATTAACTAAATATGCTCATTTCCTTTCCATACGAGATAATTTTTCCCTAGATCAACATTCTTGTTTGTATCATAAAGAGATAGTTAGGTTACATGGAGTTCCCCTCTCCATTGTATCTGATCTTGATCCCCGGTTTACTTCTAACTTTTGGAAAGGCCTTCAGAAATCATTGGGTACTAAGTAAAATTTTAGTACAGCTTTTCATCCTCAATCAGATGGGCAGTTAGAACTAACTATTCAAACTTTGGAGGATATGATATGTGCATGTTCGATGTATTATCAAGGAATTTGGGAGCAACATCTTTCTTTGGTGGAGTTTTCTTATAATAACAGTTTTCATTCCAGTATACAGATGGCACCATTTGAGGCATTATATGGGAAGCGGTGTCAAACACCAGCTTTCTGGGATGAAGTGGTTAAAAGTAAGTTGATGGGACCAGAATTGGTAGAAGAGTTGGTAGAAAAATTTCAGCTGATATAGAGACACATGAGAACAGCTCAGAGGAGGCAGAAGATTTATGTGGACAACAGGAGGAAGGATCTCTCTTTTGAGGAAGGTGATCATGTTTTTCTCAAAGTATCGCCATGGAAAAGTGTGATGTGATTTGGTATGAAAGGAAAGATGGGTCCAAGGATCATTGGAACATATGAAATTCTAGAGAGAGTTGGATCAGTATCATACCGAGGGGCTTTACCTTCGAGTTTATCTCAGGTACACAATGTTTTTCATGATTCCATGTTAAGGAAGTACATGCCCGATCCATCTCATGTTTTGAGTCCAGAGGTAGTTCAGCTGGAAGAGAATATATCTTATGAGGAACAACCGGTCAAGATTCTTGAACATAGGGAAAAAGTGTTACTGAATAAGGTGATTCATCAAGTAAAGGTTATGTCGAAAAACAACATGATTGGAGAGGCAACATGGAAATCTGAAAATGCAATGAGGGATATATACCCCCACTTATTCGATAAGTAAATAAATTGCGTGGACACAGTTTTCTAAAGGGGGAAGGATGTAACATCCCAAGTTAGTAATGAATAATAGATATTCTTATCTATGTATATTTATGAATTAGATAGTGTTTTAGAGGATTAAAATGATAATAAATCCAATCTTAAACATGGAACACACAAATATTTTTAAAAGATTGTTTTACTGCCTTTTGATGGAAATCCATTTTAAATCAAACTTTTGAAAATTTTATAAGCTCTATTTTTCAAAATAAAGTTATTATTTATGATTGGGACATTTAAATTTACTTTGGATTAATTTGTGTTATTTTTCTAACAATGTTCATTTTTTAATGAATAGTGAAAAATACTGCATTTTACATCAAAACTGCTTTTTCATCTAATTTAATTATATGGTTAGATTTTATTTTTAGTTGTTTTTAAAGTTTAAATAAAATATATTTTTACCATTTAATCCAATGGTGTTAATTATAATTAATTTCACTTTGGAATTGGGAATTAACAAGTGCCAAACTTTTCATAGATATTGTTTAAAAAAACTCGCTATTTGTTTTGACAACGGGAATTATTTTTTAAAATTAATTATTGAAATTTCTATATTTGGAATTTGGTAAAATTGATTCCATATTTGGAATCATAAGGTCCAAATTATGTAATTATGAGTTTTTTTTGGACATTATGAATAGTAATGACAGTAATTATGTTTAATTATCTTGATTAATTAGTAAGCGGGTAGTTAAGGATAATAAAATAATATTATAATAATAAAAAATAACCCCAAAATGTGTCTTAATGTGTTTTTCTGTATCATGGATGACCATGAGATGCCTTGTTACAAACTTAGGTACCCCATGGAATCACTTTTGGGTGAAAGTGACACTTTATCATTTTATTTTTAAAGAAAGGAGAATATCACTAAAGAATGTATCACCTGAGTAAAAAAAATTTAGTTTTGTCTGTGTAAATTATCTATTAGACTATAAATAATAATTGGAAAGATAAAACTATTTAATACCTTATAGTATTTTTTTATAATTTTTAGACATTAAATAAATTAATTTATTTTTGACATCATGATGATGCAGCGATTACCTCATTAATGAACGATTTAAATAAAATGAAAATATAATGTTAAATATAAGACTTATACATGTCCAAAACCTATTGAATGAGTATATTTTGAACCCTTATCACCTTATCCTAGAAAAATATCATTTTTGGACCTTTAAAATCAGAAACTCGTTTTTAAAATAAAGTATCATTTCTTGGCTTTCCAAGAGAGCCCCTCCTCTTCTCTTATAAAAGACCCCGACCTCTACCTCCTTACACACACTTCTCCAGCCATTGGCTTGGCCAAGATCTACTCATTTTATCTCTCCACATCCCTATCTTCATCTTAGAATCCTTACCTTGGGAAGAAAGTTCTTCAAGAAACCCTTTTGGTTCAAACCAAGAGGAGTTACCCGATCTAGAGGTAAATACTTCTCTAATGTTCTTTTGTTTTATTTTTCATCTCCAACCCCCTAAACCCTTTTTATTAATTTATTTTTGTAACAAAACCTGTATATTCAATATACTAGGATATTGTTATAATATTTATTCGAGCTACACTTACACACACCTACATCTAATGGTTAAAGAGCATAATGTTTTTGTGGATGGCGAATTTCTGCCTCACGAAACGATGATTGTTGAATATTCTTCTAACACATTCAATGGTGGCCATCAATATGTCACTATATTTATATATCATATATCATATGTTTATATTTTCCTTAATTTCCTGTATTTTTCATTTATGACATACCTTTAGGGTTTCCATTATGGGTAAATGCGATATCTTTATTTCTGGAAGTGCGGACTACCACCCCCTCAAAGTAATTTGATTCGTTAATGCCATATGTGGGACATATAAAGGATGGAGTTAATGATATTATATATGATATTATACTGGAATTATAATATACCTTTATATCCTTATGATTCCATTCCATAAAATAGGAAATATAAATGAAAGTAGCATTAATGCGTACGTACGGCTTACCGTCTCCATAAACGGTGCATTTCATTTATCACCTCTAAATGTTATTTAATATTATAAAGTCATGTATATAATGGATATATATGATATATATGATATCTACATCATGAATATAATTCTGGATATAATTGATATTTTTCCACATGAACAACTTTTAATTATAAAGAGTTTTTTTTTACTAAAGAACCAATGATCGACAAAACCACCATTATTAACATAAATAATTACATAGTGTTCATAACATGGTAATAAGTGACATAAAAGAAATAATGAACTTGAAAAAGGTTATTAAGCAAGTAGAAATTAACTCAAGTTTATTATTCAAGAGATTAAAGAATGATCAAGTCAAGTCAGACCCGAGGTAAGGGACTTTGTCTCAATCTACTTTCATTGGGGAATGTTTTGTTTTATACACAAATTTATTTTATACGGTGTATAAAACCCATTGAATTTTACATCTATTCAAAAAGAATATTTTTTATACGAAGCATTTTACTAAATGTCAAAAGGAATGTTTTTTTTGTCGTACGTATGCGGTGATAATGACTTCTCTGCCGTCGTGGCCATTATTTGAGTTTCGGCTTCCTCTAGAAGCCATAACTTTTTTTAAATGAAAATTAAATACCATGCTTTACTTTTATTTTATTTTGGTATTGAAAATGTTTTTCATAATGTTTTCATTATATCAATGTGTTGTGTTGATATCTTGTGATTGAAATGTGGAAATTTTATGTTACCTTTATGCATGTTTTATGTGACATGATTATGTTATGGTTCATGGGAATTGTTATGAAGAAGGGTGGTTTCGTGATAAACTAAGGGCGGGTGAGCCCGATATAGCTCTCAAATGCATTGGGTAACGCGAAGGAGTTAAAAGTTAATGTTTCTCCAAAAAGATTTCGGGAATATACTATGATGGGTATTCCAAACATAACCATGAGGGTTACTCCCTATGTAAGAATGTTATGAATGCCTCAAGTTACCTCTATGTCTTATGTTTTAGGAGTTATTCATAAATCTTATGATTTCATGAGTTATGTTAATGTGCTTATGTTTTATGAGAAAAGTATTATTTCATTAATTCTTATGTATACATGTACTCATGTTTCCTTTACGTATTTTTATATCCGTTACTGAGCTTTTTATGATCATCCCAAGTTATTGAATTGTTTTTCACATGTCAAGGGAAATGTACATGATGTGATGATAGTGTCAAGGAAGTGTCAAGAAATAATACATGTTTTATTTTAAATATATTTCCATTGATGGAAAAAATGAGTACAATCTTTTATGTAACCACTTTGTTTAAATGTGGAGTGTAATGCATGATTTATAATCTAATTCTCTAAAACTCTAAACCTGAAAAGATCCTCAACATGTACTCTTGAAATAACTCAAGATTAAGTAAATTTTAAGGCTAGGGCCTTATAATTAATTTAATTTGTTGACTATCGATTATACTTAAGAAGGAAGGTTTCATTGATATTAAATATTGTTACCAAAGTCTCCAGAAGGCCTCTATAAAAGTTATAAGTTAACCCGGGATCATAATATAATACAATAGAGAGAGAAACCCATTGTAATTTGATTATACCATTATGATATTGTTTATAGAGTTGACCGAGATATTTGGATTCTAAAAATTCAAATAAAACTTACAAATTTAGTCAATCGATCAATAATTACCCAAATCACATTGTTAGCTGGATATTTCTTTGGGAATCCAACTAATAGTACAATGACATATTTCCCCATATCTACTATGGAAATATAAAAGTATGAATGATACCATTTGGTAACTGCATATCTACATTAACCTATTGACAAGAAGATTAGATCATGGTAATGTCAAAAATATCTCTTATCATTCATTCTCCCAATTAATACTCCAAAAGGTCTCTGTACATCTTAGTGATGCAAGGATAAACTAATAATGGAGAAAAATGAGCTTCACATAACTACAATTTCTTCAACTACGAATCAAAAGAGAAAATTAATCACTTCCTAGATCTCAAAACATAATCTTTATAAATGTTAAATTGATGAAACATACCTTCTTTAAACAATACTTGATTTTTCTAAAGAACACAGTCTTCCTTCTGGTCTTGATTAATTTTGTTTGATAGATAAGATTGCATTGGAACATGAAACAAATTTAGGAATTTAATGCACCAACAACTTCCAATCCGACATCATCCAATAAATAATAAAGTGGGAATGTTCCATTCATCACCTTGTTAATGATGCATTAATTTTCAACTCAAATCATTGGCCACAAGATTTTATTTTCCAAGATGGTAATGAATCTTAAAATAATATTCCATTAGTAATTCTATCCATCATATTTATCTCATATTCAATTATTATAGAGTTAATTTATTCTTCAAACAATTATCATCGGTATATAGTTAAAAATTCACACCATACAAATGATGCCTCAAAAGTTTAACTGATAAAAAACAATAGGTAATTCCAAATCATGATTAGGGTAATTTAACTCATGAGGACTCTACTAACATAAAGCATAAGAAATTACCTAATAATATTTTATTAGGCCACAACCATGTAATTTCAATGAATCATCACTATAGATGAAAAATACAACATTTTTGGATGGCGAATACAAAACTATAATATTTAGCAATCATCTTGGGAATTCCATAAATCAATAATCACATTATTATTCCAAAGTGAACATAACTTCATTTTACATTTATCCTAGATATTAGGCTGGAAGACAGTTCAATATTTTCAAAAAAACCTCTTGTAATAGAAAACTAAACAAATATAGCTAAAAATATTGTTAACATTAATAGGTCTTGTCTATTCATCAATAACTCTAGTTTTAGAATGATCAATGGTTATGATATCTTTATAAATTGTATGACGTTGGAAATAAATTTTTTCAACCAAAATCCAATCTTTCTAAATTTCCAATATATATTATTTTCTATTATGGTTTTCAAAACAAATCATAATTTAATTTCATGCTCATGGTTTCTTTTAGAATATAAAAAAATTAGGAAAAAACATAACCACAAAATTATCCATAAACTCATAAAATATTCTATTCATAAGATAATTGAATACTGATGGGGGATTATACAACCCAAACTGTAGAACTACAAATTCATAATTCCCATATCTAGTATGAAACACAACCTTATGAATGAATGCTTCCAATACATTCAACTAATGATACACTGAACTCATGTAAACCTTCAAAAAATATTGTTCTCCCGGGAGATGATCAAAAAAATCATTTATATGAGGAAAAAAATACTTTTATTTAGTTGTGATTTTATATAAGGCTCTACAATATATTCAAAGTCACATAATCCCATAATTCATTTAAAAAAATATAGGAGCACCACATGGTGAAGTGCTAGTTCGGAAAAACAATTATATAATAACTCCATTTTAATTTTAATTGATAAAATATTGACTTGATCCATTTGATTAGGGGGTGTAGAAATTGTATTAGCATTAGGAACAATGAATACAGTAAAAAAACATCTTCATTAGGAATTACACCATGAAAATCATCAGAAAAAACATCACAATACTCATTTACCACTAGTGCATCATTAATCTGAACAATTCCCATTTTTCAACAATATTTTAAATAGAAAATCTATTTACATATTGTAATAGATTCTCATCATCTTTATATGTTATCAATTGTATGATATAATTTATTTACAAAAACTAAAACAATTTCTAGTAATATTATTATGTATATCAACAATTTATTAGAGCTTGGTAAATAGAAATCCAATATATACATAGAATATCATAAAATACTTCTAGAGAAAAAAAAATGTCTTTAGGAAATGTACTTCCAAATAAAAAGATATGAATTTTCTTATAATTTCTTTTATTAATTAATATTTTCACTAGGAGTTCTTACAATAAGTTTATGTTTCATTTCAGGAGGTGCAATTCCCAATTTAATAGAAAATTTCTCAGAAATTAATTAATTTGTAAACCATGACCAAAAAAACACATTGGTATAATTGATGAAAATAGGAAACATTCCTCAAAACAAATTGTTTTATGTCTCATCATCTTTTAAACTGGTTATAAAGGATTTCTCTACAACCATTTGATTCTAATCTTGTTTATTTCCCCCTAAGTGACTAACTTTTGAATCTCATTTGAAAAATGATTCAACCTCTTTTAGTTAAAACATATTACATAAAACATATCATTATTTTTCAGATTATCTTCCTTAGACTCACGATATATGTGTCCAGATATACCGCATCGATATCACTACACAACATCTACAAGACACTCACCAAGATTCTTTTTACCACACATTTCATAAAAAATGAATTTTATTTTCTTTCCAACATATTTCTTTGATGAATTCTTCACTAATTCCTTCCAAAACGAGAACTTATTATTCTTATAATCATGTGGAACATACATGTAAAAAAATCCTCTGTCAACATTTTATCATAATGATCAAGTTTCTCATTTCTTTTAACCTCTCATGAGTCAAAATATCTTCCAAAAAATTGCTTTAAACTAGAGTAAAATCTATTAATTTTACTATAAAGGTCCCAAATAAAATATATTATGTACATGGAATGTGTCATAATGTTGTCTTAATACACAGCCATAGAATCAACATCTTTATTCCTTAGATTTTGAATCGATTCTCCATTATATCCCAAAAAGTTTTAAGAAAATATTTTGTTTGTAAAAATACTCTTAAAATCATCCCATTCTTGTGTATCATGATCGTATTTTTCTATGGTATTTATAACCAATTACAACAACAGATCGAAATCATCTTCAAAATGATAAAAGGATAGTGATAGATTTTAGAATTCTGAAAATCTCATGACTTCAAATATCATTTCTAGACTATTTATCCATCCTTCTTATAAAACATGATTCAAGGTTCCACTTAAAGATAGAAGTCATTGCTACATATAATGCAGTAATAATTTCAAATTAACATATAGTTGATCTGTTTAATCAAGTGGATGGTTGTCTCTTCTATTTATAACCTGAATCAACTGATCCATCATAGCAATAAACTACTCAGTTCCAATTCTGACAATCTATGGATGATTATTTGGATGGTTTTTTCCCTCATGATTCCTTCCCACTAGAGTTCTAATGACTCCTATAAGAAAACCCTTTCAGATCATACATATCTCCGTTGACGTAAAATGGTAATCTTAAAAATTATATGTCGCCTAAAATTAAAAATATTTTAATTTCTTTCAATGGAATGTTATTAACATTACCATATCATCTAATGTAGTATAATCCATCCTTTGATTCTAACTATAAGGACCCGGGGTTAAGAAATACATAAATTTTAGTTTTAGATTAAAAATTAATTTCTATCACATATAGGATCTCTTTAAGATTTGAGATTATTATAATTAGGACATCATTCATACATATCCTCCCATAATTATACAATTTTTATACTACTAAAATATTATCCATTTCATAAAAAATATAAAACTTTTATAATAAATAAATAAATACTTTTTTTCATTAAAAATCATCATAAATTTAATATTTAATTCATTCATTGTCATACCTATTCTTAAAATATATGAAAAAACATTGTAAATAATTTATTTACCACAAAAATCACAGTAGTGGACAATAATAATGAAAATTAATAGTACACTAAAATCATGAAAACACATTTAAAAACAAATATAAAAAACTAATTAGAATGCATAGAAAAATCAAGTAGTTTCCTTAGAACATCATTACTATATCACAATTACAATCACCCTTATGAATATAATAACCTTATAGTTGAATTATAATTTGGGTTTACCCAATACACTGGAGAGCTATTATGGGGATCACCTATCATATCTTGAGCTATAATGGGGCTCCACCCATCATATCATGGGCTATAATCCGATCAAACCATAAATATTTACAAGGAATATATCATGAATAAAACCCTCGAAATATCCCATAAACAAAGGAGTAAAACATTTTGAGATATAACAATACCCTTTTCATTTAAAAATAACATTAGAAATATAAAAACAGCAAATGTAATAATGAAACCATTTTATTCAAAAACAGATACAAAAACATATGAAGAAAAAAGGAATGTAATAACTCTTTATGAAGGTGTGTCAACCCACTCAAGCAATATTTGTTTAAAATCATTACATTTTCTTGTAAAAATTGTTAAAAACTATCTTTAAAATTTTTAATGAATGTACCTTACCATGAGTCTAAATCATCACACACAATATTTATCCTTATAAAAAATGAAAATTGGTTAAATATTATCTTTATTGAGAACATTTTAAATTTTAAAATTTCTATTATATCAATTATTATGATTCAATAACAATTACATAAATATTTTTGTTAATCTAAGACTTTTTTTCAATATTGGATGCATTAGTCCAATATTAATTTGGTATGATATAAATATACAATGGGTTCATTAATTCACAATCTCTAGGATAATATTAATGATTTAATAATTATGTTAATAAATAATTTATAGATTTAAATCATGCCAATTGTGTATGGTTATGAAAAATTAACGATGTTTTAATCATTGAGATCGTAGGTCATACTTATACACGAGTAATGTTTCTAATTTTCAACGATAATTATGGTAAAAAGGATAATATTTTATTATATTTACATAATTAAAATAATAACATAAATATATTATTAATAATTTATATTTACTTATAATTTTCATCCATGTGATGTGGTGATGAAAAACGAATCACATCCCTCCATAGAGGTGATAGTTCACACGTACGCACAAATGAAGTTGTCTTTTTTATTTGATGATAAATTTAAGAATAGAAATGATATATTATTATTTCATAACAATAAATATTTCATTAAAATTTTATATAAAATTTAATTCCATCATTATAACAATTCATGATATAGGGTGATGGAAAATGAATAATGTCGGTTTAGAAGGTGGTTGTCTTCCATACACACAAATGAATAATTCATTTCCAATTTGATGAAATTGGTGAAATATTTAAGTGGTAATATTAACATAACAAAATCTTAGTATATATAATATACTTGATGTATTATTTAATAATTTGTGATGAAAATCTCAAGGATGTTGAATAAAAAATAAAATAGAAACACTTAATTTAAAACGATACCTCTTCCTTGAACTCATCCATTTATTAACACCTTATGACCGCTAAGGGTGGTGTTATGCCTAAAATAAGAGCTATAGGATGTGAGTGTGGATTCAATAAATGTATTTGGGTAGATAATTAATGATCAAAATTGGTTTTATGTGTATTGAAAAGATCAAAATGAGGTCCCTATTATAAGAGAGGGGAGGGACACTCTTGGAATTTATCAAAATATTTAACAAATATAAATTATTTTTTTATTATAAGTGGTTAGAAAGTTGGTTATATAGAATCTAGGATTTCTATGTGTCAAAATCCAATCCTAAAATGAAATTGAGTACTATTTTTAAAAGTTATTAATACTTATCCTTTTTTTAACCCTTCTTAGATCCCATTAACTATTAGAAAGATATCATATAATTTACACTTTGAGGGATAATATAATTACTGGAAAATGATAAATAACAAATAAAAGAGTCATTGATGAATTTTTTAGACTTCTCACAATCAATTTTCTGAAATTATAATTTTAATATATTTTATTTCATTTAATAAAATATTTTATATTTTAAAGTGTCATTAATGTCAATTTTGACACAATTTGTTACATGACTTTAAAAAAATATCTTAACAAAATTATATATTTGATCCTACTAAATTAATACATCAGTCACATGTCAAGTTAATATATATAATTTTTTTATAACAATACTTACCACAAATAATATTTATTTTAATAATATTAATATAATTTTTTTTGATATTTTATTTTGTTAAACAATTGTTGCACCATAATTATGCAATCTAGGAATTTAATTATGTGTTCCCAAAAAATAAAAAATTATTTCCATGATAAATATATAAAAAATTATTTTTATATTTATATTTATACTATAATTTATACACTATAAGACATCGTATTCATAATATATGACTTGTTAAAACCAGTAGTATAACAAAATTAACATTACTTTGAATATATTATTATAAAGGTTATATTTTTAATCAAATGTCCATTTATTGTCTAATAACCGAGTATTTATTTTTTATTGATGAAAAATAATCATTTAATAAAATTAACCCTTGTGGTGGGGTACTTTTCTAATATATAATATTATTTTAACCTTAGTTACCTAATTTATCCTCACCCGTGGTAATAAAAAATTTACGAAAATTTATAATCATATTGTCCAATAATAAAAGAGGCAAATTTATTATGTTTTTAAAATTTTATTCTGAATATTTAATCAATTATTAAAAATTAAAAAACACATAAATTATATAAATTATTTAACATTTAATCTCGTTTACAGAACAAGAAAGCAAGATTCTCAAGAAAAAATGTTCAAATGTTTATAAAATTTTTATATCCAATTTCAATATGGAATTGATTACAATCACCTAAATTAAATTAATTGGATAAAAAATGATTAAATTAAAATTTAAAACCAGTAAAATATATAATTTAACAATATTAATAATTTTTATAACAAAATTGTTTTCAAATAAAATGTTGTATTTTTTAACTATTCATCAAAACAAGAAACTTATCCAAAAAATAGAAGTAAATTAAAAAAAGTATATTCTGATATTACACATCTAAATAATAAGCATATTCTTTCATATATAAATTATAAATATGAAAAAAACATTATTTTAAACAATTTCTCCATCAAAACACAGTTAAACTACATATAAAAATATTAACATTTTTAAGCATAAAACTGGATTTATTCGTAAATTATGATAATATAATATATAATATGAGTCTAAAAAATAATAAATTTGGTTTAAAAAATTATATATTTACCTATATTTTTATTGGTTCACCCTATTGTTATGTACAAAACATAAAAAGTCCCTTCGACCGCAAATCCTCGAGTTGTACCTTAGGCACTATCAACTCTATTAGAAACTTGTGATAAGGTGATATTGAAATGGAAAATAACATTGGTACTATTTATATTTCCAAATTAACTCCTCTATTATATGGAATACCTGTGAAGTTATATATATATAAATCCTTATAGGGATCCAGAATATGAGTAATTGAAGGAGATGAAATAATTACCTATCTTGAATGACAGAATCTTCCCACATGGTTCGTGATATATCTTAACATGATAATATCATATATGACTCCTATAACCTCAATGTCCCACTCAAAAATCAATACATTCCATTCCCCATTTCAAAAATTAATTTATACAAATATCCTCTATCATGATTTGATGGAATTTTACCTTTTCAGAGAGTCCCTGCTAAGAATCACATTAATACTCATCATATCCAGAATCATAAAATAAGTAGTTGTGCTTAATAAAATATGTCTATTGAAGACTTTAGGAATAAATAATGGAAATCAACATTTTTTTACCAAGGATCATTAATAATTAAAACCTTATAAGGAAAATTATTCAGTATTCTTATAACATAAGCAAATGCATTAGATATCAAATATTATGATGCACTAGAATCGAAAGAGTAGTAAAAATTGAAGAGGTGATCAATAATATACCATGAAATGTTTATGGTCCCTCACTAGAGTTATATGAAACCAGGATCATCACATACCATTGACTTTCATTACCTCAAACTTTCTAACCCTAAGGTGTATGACTCACCTATGACAATGTCATATGATGAAACGGAACATACTACTATGAACCCCTGTTGGATCCATGGGTCAATGATTTCACCTTCCCTCAACCCCTAAAAAACATCCCTTCAATGATATAGAGAAGAAATACTATATATGCAAAAAAAAAGATGTTACAACCTTGACTATAGTAACCCAGTGTTGGTGGTCACATTATTAAATTGGCATAGATTCAAGGGATGGCATCACTAAGGATTCATAAATGTACTATTCTTAGAGATATAGATACATATATGATAACCATTTTACATTGGGAACATAACATAAGAATATTGATGGCATCCATGAAATTAATTCAAATACTTCTTCTTCATATTCTCGAGAAAATAAACAAAATAAGTGTCATAAAAAATTTATAGAAGGATTATGTATTGTGAATTCTATCATGAGTAGATAAGGAATAACAAACATGGAAATCTAAATAATTGAAAACACATGAGATTTCATCAATATACTATGAAAATGACTCATTCATGTATAATATGAATGTAAAAAAATTAAATAATAATAATAATTGAATTCTCAATGAACGTAAATTATTAATATAGGATGAAATTTTCTCATCCATTCTTATATTTATACTATCATGTACTTTTATAAATATAGTTTACATCTATTTTTAAAAAAACCATCTAATCATTCCAAATTATTTTTCTCGTGAGATATGTTGATGAATTGAAGGACTATATAATTTAAGGATCCAAAAATCAAAAAAATTTCAATAAATTCCCCATATATGAATTGAACGATTTAATTTATGAAAAACACATGTTATAAATAAATGTATGTATTTATTAAATAATATGGAATATCAGTATTTTCCCAATTACATCAAACAATTTTCAAATAAAAACACAATATGTAGAAAAACTATTTTTTATGAAATAGGAATTTACATGATAACGAATATTGATGTATATGGGAAATGTAGATTAGATTTATTTTATGAAAGTTAATATTTAAAGAGAATATAACAGCCACAAAACTAATAAATGATATGTGACGGCCAATGGTAAATTAATAATATAGGTTAAATAATATAATCATGTCCATTTGAAAATAATAATAACAGAAGTGAAATATTTGACCAATAATTCATAAATGACTTCACTATATAAGAATCTTAAAACATTTAATAGAATTTAATGTTTGTAAAACCTTAACAATAGCTCATATTTCAATAATTGTCATATAAATTAAAAAAAATATTCCATTTAAATTTTTGTAAATGAAGTTTAAAACAACATTTTCGGAAATATTTAGAAATATTCATTTCAACAACATTTTAAAATTCATGGATAAATAAAACTTTTATTAATAAAATATTTTATTAAAAAAAATTAAATAATTAATATTATTTTTAAATTGAGAGAGGTAAAATAAAAATATTTCTAATTAAAATAAAGCTAAAATAATCTTTATTTTAATCATTTATTTTTTTAATCATGTAAAAAAAGAGGGGAAATTTTGGAATAAAATACAGATGCTATTTAAATATAACATGGGTGTGAAAATTGTGGGTAATTATGAAGGATATATAATATTATTCCTCCAACAACAATTAATTCAATCCCAAATGAATGTGAGAATTTGAAGTAAATTGTTATAAATTCAATAACATTAAAATTGTTACCACATGAAATAATATACTATAATTGAAAAATTAATCATCACAAATAAATAGTTAATCATGGTAAATACATGAAAATGGAAAAATTTACATCACTTAAAACTGAATAGGTATATAATAAGAAATATGTCATAATGGATTGGAAATATAGATGAAATCCCTTACCTAACACATATCTTTAGTAGAAATCATTTCAACCTTATTTATAATGGTTTTAAACAAGTTATTAATTTATAGAAGAACCTTTCTCTTATTCTTAAGATCATTTATTATCCTCTCATAACAACTTATCACCCGTTCATTAACAATAATTTATTTATACAATTATTATAGGTAATAATTCCCTTTTTCTCATGTATGTTATATCGTGGATGTTATTGTTATTTATTATAGGATATAGTAAAATAATATCCAAAATTATATTTATGTTATAAATAGAATATTTAATTATTTTATAAATTTTTAAAATCATTATTAAATGATTTACTGGGAATATTAATCACATTTCCTTATAAAGATGGCATATTGTACGTACGAAAGATAAAAGATATCATTTTCTTAATGGGTGAAAGTGTTAAGAAGTGGAAAATATTTTAATTTTAATAATTTAATACCTTTTCATATGTATCATATATATTCATAATCTAAATAATTATAACCCTTAATGGGATTCAGTGCTGTAAAACAAATTACATCAGGTCACAATGTAGAAGTCTGCAAGACACATGAGTGGTGAAATTATTTCTCATATGATGGAGAAGGATATGTATAAATATTATTCCATAAATATAATAAATTCTAAATTTATTTGAGATAATTAGGTTATTATAATGATATAGTAACCAAAAAATTGATGGGAAAAAATGAATGAGTAAAATGAAAGAGGATGGTGAAGGTAGTTACCATTTCCTAGTAAAACCACCATTGGATAACATATTAAGGTCTATTGGGTTGGTATTTTCAGCTGGTAAAGACCTATAAATTGTTTCTAATAATTTTTTATCAAAATTATTGTAATTATCTTATGAGTTAAATTTCATAATATATTTTCATGTGTGAAGGGAGGAGGTTCTCGTTCATAAATCGGTGAGGGGACCATTTTGGAGACCAAATGGAAATTTATCAGAAGAATATAAAATGAAAATTTAATTTACAAGAAAAATGCTTCAAAATAACATTATATTTGAAGGTGTGATGGGTTTTGGATTAAATATTTACCTTTAAAAAATATATTTTAATGTTTCATTAGAAAACATACACTTATCTTATTATTTAACACCACCCCAAATATTAGTTTTATTTTTAGTCAGGTTAATTTATTTTTAATATTTTTATTATTCATTATGTCCAAAAATTTATATTTTTTAAATACTATTAATTATTATGATTATAAATATGGAATACATTTTTTCAAGATGAATTCATAGATTATTTATAATATAATTTAAACATTAATCTGAAAATTGTGTAGAGAATCATTTTTCATGAAATTCATTTTCAAGCATTTGATGATCTAAAATTAACTATATCACTAGTAATAATTATTAAAAGGATTTAAATTATTTTTTTAATATATTAAGTCAATATATTTAAATTAAATAATTCATAATTAAATATTATTTTTCATTAATTAAATTGGATAACATTATGCCTTAAAAAATATTTTTCAAAAAATATCCAATTTTCCTCAAAATGTTCTAATTTTTATTTCAACAAAACTTATAGTCATTGATTTTTTATTTTATATATTGTAATTAATTATTATATATAAATGGATAAATAGTTAAATACTATATTTTTATTAGTTATAAAATCTTATTTATTGGGAAAATAAGAAATTTATTTATAGGATTACTTTCACCTTCTAAGATAAAAATAGATATTCATCATATCAAATTAAAAAATTTCAACCACGATGTATTATAATTTTATAGTATTTTAGTCCCATTAGAATATAATTTTCCTTAAATATAAATAAGGGTACATGTATAAATTATTCCCTGTATTAAATGTTTCAACCTTAATGTTTTCATAGATATTACCTTTAAAATTGACCATGGTCATTCATCATAAAGTAATATGGTTACAAAATTTATTCAAATATTTTATGATTTCTCCCAAGTAACATTACTAGTTGTGTTAACTAATTCCTCAACTCTTCCTCCATGGAATGAAGAATCAGGACGGTCTCCTCATAAGTATGGAAGATCAGGTTCCATTTTCTATTTCATAATATGTGAGAATATGCATGGGGATAAAATGTACTTATATAATAATGATATATGGAACAAACCATATACATTAGAGAGTCTTGGTGGTATTTCCAATTGGTAATCCACAAATTTATTTTTTTCCAAAATTTTAATGGTTCTGGTATTCATGGGGCTCAATTTCCCATTTTTATCATAAATTATAACACCAGTCATATGTATACATTCAAGAACACATGATCTCCCACTTAAAATTGAATGTCTTTTCTATGATTATCATAGTAACTCTTTTTATTACATTGAGATAATTTAATGTGAGTCTTAATAGTCTTCACATTTATTGTTTTATCAAAGAAATGATTTAGGTTTACATGTTTCCAATAACTGGCTTCATCCCAAGAAATTGGATTTTGACATTTCTTACCATATATTACTTCATACAGTTCCATTTGAATAATTTAATGAAAACTATTTTTTTCCAAAAACTCTACCAATTTTTTATGAACATTTATAACTTTAATGTCATTTCATCTTGGAAAAACATGTCATCCAACATTTTAATAGAACGTTTAGACTGCAAATATATTTGAGGATAGTTGATGGTGGAGAAATAAAACTGAGTATTTAGATCCAAATTATGGATTATAAAATAGGGATATAAAATTGGGGTTTAGATCTGCCAAATTATATATGGTGCAACATAATGTCTTAAAAAAATTATTAATATAAATACTTTAGTTTTTCTCAAGAGATAAGTATTCTCCAATAATGAAGAAATGTGAAGATTTGTTATAGCGATCAACAATAGACCATTTAACATAATTCCAACTAGGAAACTTTGGTAATCCATGGAAGACATCCATACTAAAAATTTACATTTTCCATATTTCAAGAGAAATATGTTGAATGACTATTTAAGGATGTTATCTCTAAACTTTCATTTACATGAAAACCAAGAATATCGATATATAGTCATCAATTACCCATTTCATGTTATCCCGCAAACAAATAACCCCAAAAATCTCTACACATATTGGTTCTACCAAGCTCTATAGATATATTTGAGCTATGAGAATCATCAAACAATTACCTTGATTGATCAGGTGTCAATTTATCACATATCATCTTTAATTTTTTTCAAAATGATATCTTCAAAAATCTGAGAGGGATAATTTAGGATATTCTTAGCACTGAGAGGAGGTGAGTCAGTGTTGTGGACTTTTTAAACCAATTAATATATTTTTATCCGTATACATCTTTACCTGTTAGGATCTTGATTCTCTTATTCTCTTTTCCCTATCAAATGCAATAATATGAATGTAGTAAAAATATGCATATGATTATTTTACAAGGGACACCATTCAATAAGAGAAATGGAATCCTTACCATGTATTGGAATTATCAGTACATGGATTCTATGCTATAATATAGTGAAAATATATTATGGGTTGGCTTAGAAAACAATAATTAGACTAATTTAAGTCTATAAACTCTAGAGGGTAGTGGGAAACAATCCTAATTCACTGAAATAAATATAAACAAGTCCAACATCTAACTTTTTGATGGTTCTTTATTGTGCCTCCCATGACTATCTTCTCTCTATTGAATAAGATTTCTAACACCAATAATATGTTCCACCTATTGAGACCTAATGGATTTAATAGTTATAATTTTTTCTTCCCTTTTTCACTGGTAACCTTCCTAGAAGAATTAAAGTAACTCTTATTGATTCTTTGTAACAACAAACATGATAGCTACACACTCTTCTTCTTTTATCAATCACAATAATATGAAATTTTTTATTGACTGATGACCACTGAACTTTCTGTGATCTGAATTCTATTTAACATATATTAATTTGATCACAAAATAATTATCTCTTCTTCTCACATTCTCCTTTCATGAAAAACCAATTGCACATAAAAATATTATTCTTCTTTCTAGAATCAAAAACTTCTTTTTGGGATTATCATATCATTGAAGACCAACTCAGCTTAGAATCATTGCAGTTGAAATTGACTGAATAACTGAATATAGTTGGACAACATTGTTTTTCTTCTTTAACAAAGAATAATAATGAATAGTGCAGTAGTGTGTTGTTCTCATACATCAATACACTATACCAACATGTGAGTGTATCAGTATAAATTTTTCTCCTGTAACCCCCCAAGCTTCCACGGTACACTTCTCTTTGAAAAATACAATCGCGTGTGTTGTACGCAACACAGAGTTCAATCGCAACACGACTTACCGAACTAGCCGTTCAAAAGCGGTTATGAATAGTATTAACTGAATTTTAAATTTTATACTATCCTTATAATTTTAGAATCAATATTATGAGTTTCTAAGACATAATTAAAGAACAAATTCATTTTTTTCAGATAAAAGAAGTATTTTTCAAAAAATGAAATTTTACCTCCTTTTAATGGAGAAGCCTTTTTAAATCCAATATTTGAAACTTTTATATATTCAATTTGAAAAAATGAACTTCTTCTTTAGAATCGGGAAATAAGAATTTAGATTCAATAAATTTTTGGTGTTTTTCTGATAACTTTAATATTTGGGTGAATAATGAACAATACTTTATTTTAACTGAAAACAAATTTTTTAATAAAAATAAGTTAATTTGTTAAATTATAAATTTTAATGTTTTGTAAGTATAAATAGATTATATTTTTATAATTTAATCCAATTATGGTTGTTTTTTGTAATTTCACTTTGAAATTGGACATAAACAAGTGTCAAACTTTTTATAGTTATTATTTCTTAAAAATAAACCTTTTGGTGTTGATAGCAGGAATTAATTTTAAAATAATAAATGCAACTTCTATGTTTTTAATTTGGTAAAATATAATTCATTATTGAATTCAAAATATCAAAATTATCTTAGTGTGAATTTTTGGTATTTTTCTGAAAACTTTCTATTTATGAGGAATAGTGAAAAAACCCAAAGTTATAGTTTAAAACCAAATTTTTATTTAAATAATTATTTATTTTATTTAAATTTATTTTAGGTCAAAATAGATACATAATACCTATATAATTTCAATTTAATTAATTGGAGTTAGTTTATAATAATTTTACCTATATAAAAAAATTTATTGAACTTTTCACCGTCTTTTACCCACCTCCTAAGAGAATTTGGAAATTCACATAAAACATAATTTTACCTCTTCTTTGAGTGGAATTTCGAAAATCATAGAGACATGGTAAATATCAAGGAGTGAAATGTGGTTCAATAAGATAATTTTTTTTTGGTGCATAGTAATTTTTTACTTTTATTTACCACAGTTAAAAGTAAATAGGGTAATTAAGGGTAAAAATGATATTAATATTACCCTAACACATGTCCTAATTCTGTTGGAGAAGTGTATCTCGACCAAAAACAACCTTAGAAGTAAAATATTATCATTTAGGTCCACTTGGATTAGATTAGGACATTTATTATTATTTAATTCAAAGAAGAGTTAAAAGAGTTAAAATCAATGTTTAATAACTAAATAATTTTTAATATAGTGTTATACATAAGATAATTTCGATTATAAATATTAATTAGAAATCTAAAAATATTTACTACATAATGGAATTTCATTTATAATATTTAGACATTAAATAAGTTAATTTATTTATGACACAATGGTGATGCAGTAATTACCTAAGTAATGAAATATTAAAATAATTGATATTATAAATATAAAAATAAATGTAATTTGAGACTTTTTATGAATTAAATTATTTTTATAGGTTAATATAACATATTACAGTTGGTTAGATAAATTTTTTTCGAAGTAATAATGTTGTTATAAATTTAGAAAAACAAAATTCCAAATAGTGTCAAAATGGACATAAAAGAGTTTTTTAAAAAATATTATATTATTAATTGTTGTTAAATTCCTAAAAATATAAGGTTAAGAAAAAGTACTTATATCATGATATGTGTATCACTAATGGAACACTTTGGGGTCTCTTGGATGTAAATTGTCTGTTTATTAACTATATAATATAAAAATACAAATTGACATGGTAAATGTCAAACTAATTAACTAAGAGTTAAAACTAAAAGACAAGGTTAATATAGTGACCCAAACCTGTCTAAAATATATTGGATGAAAGTATTCTGACCTATTCCCATCTTAGATTTTGAATAATCGACTTTGGATCCTAGAGAAACCGAATATAAATTTATTATAAATTAATACTTTAAGTATTTCCTAAAGAGCCCCTCCGCCCCCTAATAAAAAGACGCCACTTCTATACAATTTTTTCACACCTTCAAAGCCTTTTAGTTCGGCCAAAACCTGTCAATATATTCTCTAAACATCCCTCAATTCAACCTATAAGCCTTAGTTTGATCAGAAAGCCAGCCTAAGGAGCCCTTTTGATCAAATCAAAATGATGAACCCGAAGAAGAGGAAATGTTTTCACCACCATCTTTCAAGTCCCTTTCTTTTTGAAATTATTTTTTATTTGTTATTTACTTTATTAAATAATAAATAAAATATCTTCTATATAATTTGATTTATTTATAAATATGTTACAACCAAATTTAGTATTATATCCATCCTTTGAATGACATGTCACCACACGTGCGTACGTACGGCTTACCGTCTCCACGTCGTGGTGTAATTGTTGTTCAATACACTATTATTTGGATGGTTATAATAATGATATGTAATTCATGTAAATAATAAATATAACATGATAATAATTTGTATATATGATATACCATCCAATTATATATTATTTTAATATCAAAAGAATGATATTGTCGCTTGTGCGTACGTACGGACTACCGTCTACACGAACGAGATGAGATTAATTCCCCATCGTATCCATTCAAAAATAATTCTCATTTAATGATTAAAAATAATTTTTAAGGACTTTATATCATTCTGGATATGAATAAGATACAACCTATCCATAAAAAACATGGCTTATGTAACAAAACATACAACAAAAAAAGAGTAAGTTAACACCCGAAACAACAATAATACTAAGACATTATTAACAAATAATTGTTAAAAGAACATATATAATATCATATTAAAGTATACGATTATTTAATAATTTAATAACAATTATTTCACCATTATACAGGAGTTTAACCTACCCCCAACCAAGGAAAAGTATCAGGTAATGAGTTCTCATCTCACTCCTTATTCCCGTGAGATTCTTGCCATATTGCCACTATTACATTTTTTGTGGTGTATGTACTTCCCATAATTGTATTCTTTGTGTAATACACTTTAATATATGTGTATTTACATATTCATTGTATGATACCACTTTAATGGGGTGTGTGTTTCGTATGATTCCTAATTTGTAAGGGCTTATTTCACAATCACTTCATTATCCGAGGTTGTTTATACATAATTCTCTACTGGGACCTCTTTATCATCCACATCCATGTTTCTTAAAAATGTATTTCAAAAAATTCTTACTATTTTACAGAATATGGTTTAAAGTCATTTATACTGTTTTTTGACTTTTTATAGGAGGTTTATAAAGGAATCATTCCATCGTTTTCCAAACAACGTCCTTTTTAACCTTTTCGACAGAATTAATGTAAGAATGTCTTTTTTAACTTATACGGCGGGTGCGGCTATTTTCCGTGGTTATAATATCATTGAAGCTTCCCTTACAAGCTTATAATAATATTTTCAAAGTAAATGTTTTCTTTTATAATTATGTGACTTTTAAATGATTTCAAAAATATATATATTTTTCTCAAATAGTTTTGATTTCATCTATGTCAACATCCTTTGATAAATTTTACATTTATTTGATGTTGATTTATTATGATACAAGTCTTCCATATTTAATTTAAGGTTTTGTGATATGTTTGAATATGGATGAGTCATTTTTATTCCATTAATGTATTATGATTAATGTTTTGGAGTTTTAATACGGATGTTTATGTTATATTTCATCCTTTTCTTAAGATGAATGTGTTGGACTAGTATGTTCCAGGTTGGGGAGCATTAAAAGTAAGCCCTCTGGGTTGGGGTCTGGTTACATCAGACCCTCCGGGTTGGTGTCCTCTTATTAGAGGCACTCCGGGTTGGTGTCCTATTATTAGAGGCACTCCGGGTTGGTGGCCAGTTATTAGAGGCACTCCGGGTTGGATTCTGGTTACAGAGGCTCTCTGGGATGGAGTCTGGTTACAGAGGCTCCCCGAGATGGGTTCCGGTTACAGTTATCCCTTAGGTCTTCGCACGAGGCCTTGATACAAAAATTAATGTTCGGCATTATGAATTACATCATTTTGAAATTTGTTATTGATATTTCTTATGATTATTCGACTTGTAGAATATCCATGTGAATAAGTAAATGGGATTATTTCATTTTATTATTTCCTTACTATGATGAAGATCAATTTTAAAAGGATTATGTTTTAGTTATACATTGCCTTAAATATTTATGTTTATTTATGAAATTTTGCACTATATTTATATCCTTAATGAGCATATGAGCTCACCACTTTCAATGTTTTAATTTTTCCCAGGATCTGAAGAAGTATTTTATGAATGACCAATAAGGATAGTCTGAAGGGATATGAGTGTGGACCATGGGGACTATATTATTTTACTTTTTCACTTTATGATGTAATGTAACATTTATGAATATATCTAGTGATTCCAAGGCTACTAAACTAATCGGTCTTTCGAGACATGGTCTTTTGTGATAACGCCAATGTTATGTAATAATGCCCCGACTCTGGGTAACTGGGGTCGGAGCGTTACAGTTGGTATCATAGGAAGTTTAGTACAAACCTTGGATTCTAGATTTAGATAAACTCTTATTAGACCACAAATACCTAAGATGGACTTTGAGTATTAGTATAGAAGAACATCCTAGAATTTTGGTATTGCAAAGATTTTGTGGGTTTTCCGAGCAATACATGAATGTCTAGATACGAGAAGGTAGAAGCGGCTTTGGAACAGATGTACCTAGGGGTAAAACTCTAAAACACCACTATGAGATAGACTCAAACGGGAACTGGTGCACGACAACATGCCTTGCTGCAATCTTGGTTATGACTCTCCTGGGGGATATTCGTAGGATAATTCTCATTTTCTTTACAAACCATTATGAAAGGCTTATGAGTATTTACATACTCAAAGAAAAAAAAAATTTATTATGGATTATATACATAAACTGTTCAATTTATGATATGTATTTTACAAGTTCGGAATTATTCATTGAAATTCATAAACTGGCCTAGTATATTCTATTGTATAGAAATGGCACCCAGTAGAAGGAATGTGAACTCCAAAAATACGTATGATCCAAAGAGTAATAGGGATTATATCTTTCACAGTATTAATACAAAATTTAGAAGTTAAATAGTCTCCCATGTATTCTCAACATATGTAGAAATTTTATCATGCTTTAATAGGATATGTAAAGAATTATTTGAGTCCTATGGATTTGAAGGGAAGCAAGAGAAGGAAAGGATGGAAGAGAGAATGACGGATAAAGGGAAGAGAGAAAAGAAGAATTTTCCCATATCTAATAGTTGTGGGAAGAAACACCATGGAACATTCCTGAAAGGAATGGGAGTTTGTTATAAGTGTAGAGAAAAGGACACCATGAATATAACTGCAAAGGTAAGAAAAAGGTTTCAAATGTACAATGCTTCATATGAAAGGAGTTGGGACACTATGCGAACCAATGTAAAAATCATTAGAGTATGCCCCAAATGATGCTATTGGATAATAATCAAGTTATAGTACTACTAAAGATGAGGAGGAATGATTATAGTTCTTATGTAGTTATTAGAGAATTATGTCATTTGAGTGTTGTATCAACAATGTAATGGTTATAATAATTATGAAGTATATAAGGATTGTACTGCAGTAATATTTCATTAAGGACTTGAGATTGTGTGGAACAATGAAAAGTGACTCAATAGCAGGTTAAATTTTGGAAAAAATATATGGTTGAGAGAAAGATAAACCATAATATGGTTCTAGTACCGAGGTAGTGATTTTGGAATAATACAAGATTGATTTGGATAAATTATATTGTATATTCTTGACTACCTTTAAACTGATTAATGATTTTTATATTCCATAATTGTTGAAATTTACAACATTTTTGGATGGACGATGTATATCCAATATTCTATAAGGAATAAGGGAGCATGAATGTAATCAATAAGGTTTTATGGTATTTCAGGATGTTGATGTGTTTTAAAAGAATACATGATGAAGGAGTTCACATGCTATTACATGGGAAAAAGGATCTTCATTGTGTTTATCTACCTTATAAATTATAGACTGTGAGTTTGGATAGAAGTATTATGGATAAGTCTAGTTTGAGATTATTTTTTTATTACTTTAAAAAGGACAACCCGAAGGTCGAGCAGCAACCTATCGCATTCGGCAAGGCCGTGAGACTAGAACCCACAACCGAAGGACGACAAGGGTGTATCACCTACCACTAACCCATGTTATGTCCTTGATTGAATAATTTAGTTTTTCTATTGGTTCATCAAGATGAATTATAAATTCATTTTTTGAACCCTATACGAATAGGATAAATAGAATATTATTTTTAAGTTCGGTTATCTTTTAGAGTGAAAGATGAGTTTATGGTAGAACTTAGTTAAAGGATGAGACTCTACATGTTAGGTATATATTTTTCTTCTTCTCTTATTAAATGAATAAATTAATTCTTATACTTTAGTGAGGGGATCTTAAAACAAAAAATGTGTTATCCTAATACCATATGTTTTGTTTAACCGTTTCTATTTTAAATCATCATAGATTGATGAATTTAAGGCCCCAAATTTTACAGTTGTTTGTGATTGATGACCTCAATTAGTACCTATAAATATTTATGTTTTTCCTCCAATTATATGTCTCTAATTCCCACCAATGTTCTACTAATAGAGATCATAATTTGGTGTTGACCCTTTCATTTCCCTTTTTCACTTATTAAGACTAAATTTTACTAGCCCTATTTCTGATGTGGGTTTCCCAAAAAGGAATTTTCTTTTTTCAACCTTTTATTTTCAATGAAAATTTTCAAATTATGAGGATGCAATTTATTGAAGTAGGGGAGAATGTATCACCCCAAGCATCCATGGTACACTTCTCTTTGAATAATACAATAGCGTGTGTTGTACGCAACACTGAGTTCAAGCACACCACGATTTACCAAACTAGCTGTTCAAAAGCGGTTATGAAATGTATTAACTGAAATATAAATTTTATATTGTCCTCATAATTTTAGAATCCATATTATGAGTTTCTAAGAAGTAATTAAAGAACAAATTCATTTTTTAGATAAAAGAAGTATTTTTCAAAAAATTCTATTTTACCGCCTTTTAAGGGAGAAGACTTTTTAAATCCAATATTTGAAACTTTTATATATTTAATTTTACAAAATTAACTTCTTCTTTAGAATCAGGACATATGAATTTAGTTTCAATAAAGTTTTTGTGTTTTTCTGATAACTTTCATATTTGGGTGAATAGTGAAAAATGATATATTTTAAATAAAAACAACTTTTTTAATCAAAATAATTTATATTTGATAAATTATACATTTTAATGGTTTTGAAGTATAAATAGATTATATTTTTACCATTTAATCCAATTATGGTCATTGTATGTAATTTTTTATTGAAATTGGACATAAACAAGTGTCAAACTTTTAATAGTTATTATTTCTTAAAAATACACCTTTTGGTTTTGACAACAGGAATTAATTTTAAATTAGTTAATGCAACTTATATGTTTTTTAGTTTGTAAAATAGACTTCATTATTGAATTCAGAATATCAATATTAGATTAGAGTTAAATTTTGGAATATTTCTGTAAACTTTCAATTTTTGACGAATAGTGAAAAAACACAGAGTTATAGTTTAAAACCGAATTTTTATTTAAATAATTATTTATTTTAATTTAATTTATTTTCTGTCAAAATAGATAGTTAATACCTATATATGTTCAATGTAATTCATTGGAGTTAGTTTAGAATAATTTTAGATATATAGAAATTTTATTGAACTTTTCACCGTCATTTACCCACCTCCTAGGAGAATTTGGAAATTCACATAAAACTTAATTTTACCGCTTATGTGAGTGGAATTTCAAAAATCCAAGAGACACGGTCAATATCAAGGAGTACAATGTGGTTCAATAAGGTAAAAATATATTTTGGTGAATAGTAACTTTTTACTTTAATTTACCACGGTTAAAAGTAAATAGGGTAATTAAGGGTAAAAATGATATTAATATTACCCTAACACATGTCCTAATTCTATTGGAAAAATGTATCTCGACCAAAAACAAAATTAGGAATAAAATATTATCATTTAGGTACATTTGGATTAGATTAGGACATTTATTATTATTTAATTCAAAGAAGAGTTAAAAGAGTTAAAATCGAAGTTTAATAACTAAAACATTTTTAATATAGGGTTACAGATAATATAAATTCAATTATAAATATTAATTATAAAGATAAAAATATTTCTTACATAATGGTATTTTATTTATAATTTTTAGACATTAAATGATTTAATTTATTTATGAGACAATGGTGATACAGTAATTACATAATTAATGAAATATTATAATAATTGATATTATAAATATCCAAATAATTGTAATTTGAGACACTTTATGAATTAAAATAATTTTATTGGTTATTATAAAATATTAGGGTTGGATAGATTAATTTTTTTAGAAGTAATAATGCTGTTATAAATTTAGCAAAAACAAAATACCAAATAGTGTCAAAATTGACATAAAAGAGTTTTTAAAACAAATATTATATTATTAATTGATATTAAATTCCTAAAAATCTAATGTTCATAAAAAGGACTTATATAATTATAGTTGTATTATTAATGTACCACTTGGTTGTTTCTTGGAAGTATATTGTAATTTTATTAACTATATAATATAAAAATACAAAGTGACATGGTAAATTTCAAACTAATTAACTAAGAGTTAAAACTAAAAGAAAAGGTAAATACAGCGACCCAAACCTATCTAAAATATATTAGATGAAAGGATTTCAACCCATCCTCACCTTAGACTTTGAATAATCCACTGTGGAGCCTTTATAAACTTAATATGAATTTATTATAAATTAATACTTTATATTTTTCCTAAAGAGCCCCTCCTCCCCCTTATTAAAGGACACAACTTATAACCAATTCTTCACACCTTCAAAGCCATTTGGTTTGGCCAACCCCTGCCGAAATATTCTCTAAACTTCCCTTAATTCATCCTAGAGGCCTTAGTTTGATCAGAAATCCAATCTATGGAGCCCTTTTGATAATATCAAAAGGAAGAACCCGAAGAAGAGAAAATGATTTCACCACCCTCATTCAAGTTCCTTTCTTCATCAACTTCTTCTTTCTTTGTTATTTCAATCCTAAAATAATATCTCTAGTATCTTCTATATAATTTGATGTTATTATAAATATGGCACAACCATATTCATCATTATATCGATCCTTTTAATTACATGTCACCATATGTGTGTACGTAGGGCTTACCGTCTCCACATCGTGGTGTAATTGTTGTTCAATACACTATTATTTGGATGGGTATAATAATTATATGTAATTCATGTAAATAATAAATATATCATGATAATGATTCTGTATATATGATATACAATCCAAATATATATTATTTTAATATCAAAAGAATGATATTGTAGCTCATGCGTACGTACGGACTATCGTCTCCACGAACGTGATGAGATTTATTCCTCATCATATCCAATAAAGGATAATTCTCATTTAATGATTAAAAATAATGTTTATGGACTTGATATCATCTTGTATATGAATAATATACAACCTATCCATAACAAACATGGCTTATGTAACAAAACATATAAAAAATGAGTAAATTAACACCTGAAACAACGATACTATTAAGATATTATTAACAATAAAATGTTAACAGATAATATATGACATCATATTAATGTATCTTATTATTGAATAATTTAATAAAAATTATATCAACATTATAAAGGAGGTTAAACTACCCCCAACCAATGAAAATTATAAGGTAAGAGGTTTTCATCTCACTCTTTATTCCCGTGAGATTCATGCCATATTGCCACTATTACATTGTGTGGGGTGTATGTACTGCCCATAATTGTATTATTTGTGTAATAAACTTTAATTTAAGTGTATTTACATATTCATTGTATGATTCCACTTTCATGGGGTGTATGTTTTGTAAGTTACCAAATTGGAAAGAGTTTATTTCATAATCTCTTCATTATCCGAGGTTTTATATACGTAATTCTCTACTGGGACCTCTTTATCATCCACATCCATGTTTCTTAAAAATTTATTTCAAAACATTCTTCCTATTTTACAGAATATGGGTTAAAGTCATTTATACCCTTGTTTGAAATTTTATAAGAAGTTTATAAATGAATCATTTAGTCATTTTCCAAACAAGCTCTTTTTTAACCTTTTGGACAGAATTAATGTAAGAATGTATTTTTTTTAACTTATACGGAGGGTGTGGCTATTTTACACCATTATAAAATCTTTGAATCTTACCTTACAAGATTATAAGAATATTTTCAAAGTAAATGTTTTCTTTTATAATTATGTGACTTTTAAATGATTTCAAAAAAAGAGATATTTCTCTCAAATAGTTTTGATTTCATCTATGTCAACATCCTTTGATAAATTTTACATTTGTTTGAAGTTGATTTATTATGATACAAATCTTATATATTGTTTTAAGGTTTTGAAATATTTTTGACTATGGATGTGTCATTTTTATGCCATTAATGGATTATGATTAATGTTTCGGAATTTCGAATGCTAGTTTTAATACGAATGTTTGTGTTATATTTCTCCCTCTTCTTAAGATGAATGTGTTGGACTAGTATGTTCTGGGTTGGAGACTGGTAAAATTATGCCCTTCGGGTTGGGGTCTGGTTGCAGCAGACCCTCCGGGTTGGTGTCCAGTTATTAGAGGCACTCCGGGTTGGTGTCTGGTTATTAGAGGCACTTCGGGTTGGTGTCCGATTATTAGAGGTACTCCGGGTTGGTGTCCGGTTATTAGAGGCACTCCGAGATAGTGTTTGGTTATTAGAGGAACTTCGGGTTAGAGTCCGGTTATAGAGGATCTCCGAGATGGAGTCTGGTTACAGAGGCTCTCTGGGTTGGGTTCCAGTTACAATTATCCTATAGGTCTTGGCATGAGGCCTTGACACAGAAATTAAAGTTTGAAATTATGCATTCCATAATTATAATAGTGGTTATTTATATAGCATGTGATTATTCGACAGGTAGAATATCCATGTGAATAAGTAAATGGAATTATTTCGTTTTATTCTTGCCATATTATGCTGAAGTTTATGTTTAAAATGATTTTGTTTTAGTTATACATTGCCTTAAATGCTTATGTTTATTTATGAAAGTTTCAGCTATATTGTTATCCTTACTGAGCATCTGAGCTCACCCCTTTCAATGTTTTAATTTTTCCTAGGATGTGAAGAAGTATTTTATGAATGACCTATAGGGATAGTCTGAAGGGGATATGAGTGTGGACCATGGAGACTATATTATTGTAGTTTTTTACAATATGATGTAATGTAACATTTATGAATGTATCTAGTGATTCTAAGGCTACTAAACTGATCATTATTTCAAGACTTGGTTTTTTTGATCATGTCAATGATAGGTATTAATGCACCAACTCTCGGTAACTTGGATCGGGGAATTACGTCTTCCATGATCAAATATGAACATAGGATCAAATTTGGTTCATCTTTACACAAAAACACCCCTGAAAATATTATAGAATAAACATGCAATTAGGTGGATGATCATCTTCATGCAAGATGTTATCTTCATGGATCAGTTTCATTAGGACACACAGTGAGTGTGTTAAACACTAGTCCTATTGGTGCATTATCTTTTTCTCATCGTGTAACCAAATGGTTAATGGGAATCTCCACTTTGTGAAGATAATTCGAGAGTGCATATAAATTTTTGATGTTATGTAGTACTCTAATCTATCACAAACCCTTTTTGGGTTCCTTTCCCATAACATTAATCCCTTACGCGTAACATTTAACTTTTTCATGGAAGACCTTTTTTGAGCAACTTCCTTCTTACGTGCAACCTACTTCTTGCATGCAATGCTCCTTTATTTCACACAAATATTTCTTCTCTTTAGAAACTCTCTTGTTGTAAAATTCATACATGCTTCATAGATATAATTTATTCTATGTGTCAAGCTTATAAAATGAGTGGGGGTTAACTCTTATTTATAGGATGCACCAGCTCTATACGTAAGATCCTCACACGTGATTTAAGATCATCTCTAGGTGAAAAAAACCCAATTTCACGTTGCATTTGTTGCATGATATGGTTTCACACAACCTCATATTTCAGTAACATTCCAGAATTTTCATTCACTTCATGCCTTTTCCATATTTCGCTGTTCTGATATTAAATCATGCCTTGCGTTCAATATTCCTAACCATCCTCTATCATGCGTTGAAAAGAAAATAGTTTTCATATTTCATTCTTTTTCCATATTTTCCCTTTCTGATCCAGGAATTCCACTATCGTGAAAAATTTATATTCACCTTCAATATTTTTTGCAACTTCCTTTTCTAAATATATCTATCTCCATTCACCCTATATTTGAGACCCAGAAAATATGAAAACATTGGGAAATGACCCACCTTAATGTCTACTTTAGAAATATCAACAATGATACTTCACTATAATTTATCTTATTTTAATATTAGTAACTTTCATTCCAAATCCAATTTGTCGAGATATATAATCTTTGATCTACCACCTTTTGCATTGTCATATTTTTAAAGAAATTTAATACAACATCAATATCATCCAACAACATCATTATTTCCAATCAAAACTGAACATGTTTGGCTTCACTTTTTCTCTAATATTCCATAAAAATAATTGCATCACACTTCAAACATATTATAATATTTTTGAAATACAAATCATAAAATCATTATCATATTCCACTTTAACCAAATCAAAATAATATTTTCTTTAATATTGTTTTATGGTTTTTTTATGGAATGAAATATTTCATGACCCATAATTACTATTTTTATTGAATGATTAATGGAAAATAAATTAAAACAATCTTCAATCATATATCTCCTTCTAAATTTGTATGATTATTTAAATTCCTTCAGTGATGAAAACAAGGTATTACATGTGATTCATGTTTTTTGAACTTAGAACCAGTTATGAAATCATCTGATTTTACAACATGGAGAATTGAAAAGCATAAAATTCAATTATATGATTATATAAAAATTATCTTTGAATCATAAATTAAACTAAAATCCATTAACTATGTAAATACTTCTTCATGTTGATCAATACTTTACAACATTTGACAATAATTGATAATAATTGAAAATTAATACAACTCATACCTACAATTGGTCCCAACAAAATGATTTCCATCAATATCCCATCATTCATGGAAGTAATTTTTTTCTAACATTTCTATTCAATAGAATGGGACCCACGTATATTTTCCAACATAGGTGGTTTTGAAATAATTTGAAAAGGGAGTTATATATATCCTTTAATAGTAAATCGCATATCAATATGTAATATATCCATGAATATAGGATCCCTATAAACCCTTATTTGGGATACATATCAATTATAATTCCTTCTAAAAGAATATTATTCCATATATTTCATTCGTAGGTGGTAGTGTATTATGCAATCATAATACATGAGAATCTTCTGCCATTCCCATTTCCTTATATTGATTTTTTTTAAAAGATGTAATTTAGGAACTTATGGTCTATGTATATCTCATGTCTTTAAACATATACATAATTCCTTGATATATACAATGAAAACATTAAATATTACAACAAAATAACTTCAATGGTATCTTCCTATTCATAAATCATTAATTTGATTAATTCTTATAAATTATCATTAAAATTTTTTCTACTGAAAAATTATGTCCTTTCTTGAATGCATCAATATAGATCACAAATATCTAATATTCGTATGGTATAGTAAAAATAATATCATTTACCAATCATCCAATATCTTTTAAAAAAATTATTCTCATTCCATTTTCCATATGAAATCAAAACCTCATGTGCAATCTTATTTAACGAGTTAGCCAATTAGGAAAATTTATGAAGGAATCAGTAATAATAACCTGAAAAACAAACGAATCTATATAAATTTGTTATGATTATTTATGTAGGAAATTATTTCAATATATTTTAATTCATAGGATCAATGTAGATACTATATTTATATTTAATATGACTAGAATATTATAATTCTTAACCTATAATTCACTTTATAAATTTCTCTTATATCCCATTTCTCATAAGTGTCTTATGAGTTATATTAAAATGATTCTCATGGTCATTGTATGTTTTATAGTACACTAATATATCATTTATGAATACAATGAGGAAGATATCGTGATATTTCTTTAATTCTATGGTCATTAGATTCATAATAACTGATGATTCATTTGTAAGTTAATATGGAATTACTAAAAACTTTTAATGTCTCTAAATCATTCCAAATGATGTCTTGAGAATTAATTCCTCATTTAATCATAATTGATGATACACAAAATTAATATTTAAGGTAAATTTAATTTAAAATGATAACAATAATGTTACTTGTTAATGATGATATAATCAAAAAAATTAATAAGAGATGAAAAATGACCACTGTTTTATCGAGAATACAGTTTTCGTAACAAAAAATGTATTTTTGAAAAATTATGGGCATGGAAGTGAAATATGAAAATAAAATTTTGGAAAATATTTATCATTTAAAAACCTTTTAAAATTTATATAAAAATATATCTTTCATAAAAATTATATGTTGGTGGGGAAGTCCGTTATAACTACATATGTTAAAAAAAATCATTTTCTCTTGTTTGTAATGAATTTAAAAATTTTAATTTTTTGGAAACACTTATATAAATTCCTTATAAACCACTGTAAAATTTAACAGTATGTAAATACATCCATAATAAATTATTTGAGTAAACAAGAGGGATTTTTTAAACTAATTTTGAAAAAAATAAGCATCGATGAAAATTCTATCTGATGAAAAGACAAAAAAATAGGGTTTTATTTTGAACATTTATTTTTTTGATTGTAGTACTAGATTGAGGTTGTATTTGACATGAATATAAAAAATCAATAGATATCCAAGGGTAATATTATTTTGTTATGTTGTGATGGATAATTTCTAATATTCTATCAGCAAAAATAAAAGCATTCAAAAAATAATGTGAGATTGTAAAATAGTTTCTTACATCATTGGTAACATATAAGTTATACAAATTTTAAATAATAGACATTAATTGATGAATATATCATCATGAATAAATATTTTATTCATGATATATACATATTAAGTGTACCATATAAACCACATAAATTTCAACTGGTTCAAAATAACAAATATGTATCAATATAATAGAAATTGAGATGAAATCCATTACATAACACTTCTAATTTGATTAATATTATTTAACCAATTGTATAATAATTTTTACCAAGTTAATAATTTTTTCAAAAATTAATATTCATTGTTATAATGTTATATATGATCCCCTTATAACATCTTATCCCCCATTCATAAAACATATTTTATTATTATTCATGTTTTTGGTTGTTAATAGCCTTCTTTTATGATGAGTGTTTTGTCAGGAAAGGTCAAGAACCTATGTAGAATATATAATTACACATCCAAAGAATGATATTAATTTTATAAATATAATAATTACTCCAAATATTTATTTTCTTAATTACTCATAAAAGATTCAAAAGGAAATTTAATTGCGTCTCTTCGTGCTGATGGTTGGCCACACATGTGGACATGCAGTGATATAATTCCCATGATGGGATAGACAATAAAAAATTGGTTAATATATTACTTTTATAAGAATAATATAATTTAATATGTATCATATATATTTATTATGTACATAATTATGACATTCCAGGTTAGCCGGTAATGGAAAAAAATTAGATTACTCTGTGAGGTGGTAGTCCTCGATATAGAAGAGCCATGCCTTTATTTACCAATTGATATAAAATTGGATGGATATATATTATTCCATCAACATAATTAAATATTAGTATATTGCTAATAATGGTGTTATTATATATTAGTTGTTAAATAATTTTTATGTTGATAAAATTTTTTAAAACAAAGATCTCAGTGAGGATGATTACAATCATTTATAGAAACATAATTTAAATATCTTATTAATAAAAATACATATATCCGTTTGGGAGGAGGAGAACATATAAAATGTGTATAAGTATGACAGGGAGTGATTCTGGAAGGGTTTGGTCAATATATATTAATAAGTAATTGTGAATATGTGAGGGAGGTGGTTAACATTTATAAGTGGGAGATTGAAGCTTCTTTAGAACCATAAAAAAATTTCCAAAATGAATACCAAATGATAAATTAATTCTTATGAAAAATGATTCTTAATGACCATATACATGTATATCTGGTACTTTAATTTTTGAAATATGTTCATAATTTATAATTTGTAAATGATTAACTTAGAAATTACACATTTATATTTCTATAACACCCTCCCCCAACCCCAACTTTTAATAAAACTTTAATATCTAATGGGGTTATTAATTTTTACTATTTTACAATTAGTTGTGACCATGATTAATACCACCATATTAATAAATTTTAATCATTCTTATTCTATATATGGAATTAATTTTATCTAAATTAATTAATAGATATTGGAAAATTCCAAAAAAATAAACCCACAAATGGTGTCCCCAAATGTTATTTAAATAAATGTATATTTCCAGAATAAGATGATAAAATATTTACTATGTGAGTAATATTTATAAATATATGTAATTTAATTCAGGTATTTATATATATAATCTATAAATTTAATTAAAATTAGTCATTAGTAAATACTATTTAAATTACATAATGTGGATAGACGTTATGACTTTCAAAAACCTTTGTATCCCATATTTTATTACATAAATATCTCATTATATGACACAAACCACATGATATTTTTAAATTTCATTTATAGGGAATTAGGTGCATATTTAATTAAAACATAAAAAAATTTTCAAATCAATGTTTATGTATTTGATATAGGTTCATCCTATGTTACTTTTATTGCATCTGATATCATGGAGGAATACATCAAAGGAAATGGGTGATCATGATTCTTGTAAGGGAATAAGCAAGGGAATCATTTAAGAAGTGACCATGAGTCAGATCATTATGAACATGAAGTTTGAAAATAAAAGAAAAACAATAAAAATTATGCTTATAGTAATAAAAACAATATCAATCATAACATGTAAATGTGGCTACACCATTAAAATTTGAAATTCATAACCATATGGCCATGGTTAATCACCATGGTCTCAATAGTCTATGTAAAAATGTTTATTCATAAATATATCATATAAAATGTAATATCTATAGGATAAATACTTACCCAATTAATTGGAGAACTATCAAGGTGAACACCCCATATTTCTTAATTTCATGTGATGGACATTGATCATAATAAATCGTGTTTTTAATAACATGAGGAGAATAATGTACCAATTTTAAATAAGAGAATTGGGAATGTATATTCATAATTGATTTACCATAATATCATTTATTAAAAAATTAATATATAATTTGAGTTTCATATATATATATATATACTTGAGTCAATAAATTTTAATAATATCTAGTTGATTACCCATGGATGATGAAATGGATTGGTTATTCACATTATTAGAATTTATAAAGTTAAAGTGAGAAAAAGCGAAGTAAAAGTGGCATCAAGACATGTATACAACATAGATTTCGAAATTTTTAATATAATAGAAAACTATATCCTCCCGGTGATAAAAAATATTTTATCAGTAAGGGTATGATTAAAAAAATAAGAAAATAATGTATCATACACGTTATAAGTAAAATAATTTTTTTATTTAAATTGAAATGAAGATGACATGAATTAAAATTCTGTGATGTTTTTCTCTTAAAGATTTATGATGGATCACTGTGGGATTATGTAAACCATGGGGGGACTCCTTGGGAGGACAAATGGCCATGAATTTGTGGAGGATTGATTGGGATTGAAGGGGAAATGTGAAATTATTGTGTATTTATTAGAAAAGTGGAGAAATAGTTTTATAATATTTCAATATTAGTCTTGGAATATTAGTTAAAGTAACATTTCGAAAAATTGGCATACCCATGAGTTTTTATCATGTTATGGGAAATTTGGGTGATAATTGGTTAAAAAAAATCATAATAATTGAAAACATTTTTTATACTTCTTTGAACATTAAAAATTTGATTTTCCCCAAATTGATTTTAATTAAAAATATCCATTTTTTACTTTTGAAATTTTCTTATTCGTTTGTAAATTTATAAAAAGATGTTAAATTAAAAAAAATTAATAATAAAAATTATTTTATTTATATTATTGTGTTCAATTAATAATTACAATGATAAAAAATATGAATTGATAAAACATACAGGAATCCCAAAAGTGTATTTTTACTATCCATGGAAAATTACATATTTTATAAAACTATGAAAATTTACCCTTTCATAATTTGAACAATTTAATTTAAAATATAATATTTATTTCATTCAAAAATTACTATAAATATGATAATTAAATTTTTTGAATGTAAACATACTAATTTAATGAAAAATAGATGTTTCTAAGACATATTAAATTTTATTTACAATTATATTAAAATTATTGTTCATTAGAAAATTATTTATAATTTAAATATTAATAAGTCTATTATAAAATAATATTTAACTGAATATAATTTATTCAATGTATTTTATTTTATTGTAACATTGTATATAATTTTTCTAAAACATCATTTATGATTTATATTGATCTAAGAGTGTACATATCAATTTGGTCTTACCTAAACATATATATTTTAAATAAAAAAATATTGGCAAAATGGGTCTGATTGAATAATAATTTTATTTATAAAAATGGAAGTACACATTACATAACTATGTATTGATCATGTATCCTCTTATTATATCGACATACACCCAAATGGTAGGGTCTATGATGGGGGTGGTTTCACTGGGTTTCTCGACTAATGTTGACTATGTGGTAATCTCCACTATCCTAGACTTCTCTCATATGGGATTTCCCTCTAGCATCACATTTTTATTCTTTAAATGGTTATGTTCATGGGGAAACCCTAGTGATGATACCTCCATCCCACTTTTTAAAAAATGGGCTTCAAATATCATTACTCTAGTAGTTGAGTTCAACATTCATTTTTAACACATCAATTTCAATCATTCATTACAAATTGTAAACTCTAATTATAAGGGTTATAAAATAACCCAAGGGTATAATTATATTGTGAAAATTGTAAAATGGTTATATTAATGAACAATCATATTATTATTCAAACAAACACATTTCTCTCTATAAATATCACTTCATTCATTCATTGAATTTTCATTACAATTACTCAAAATTTATTATTTCCATATTATATAATTTTTTTAAACTAGTATATTTTTATTTATATATTTTTTACATGGGAGAGAAGATTATAGAAAATTTGGGACATTAATATTTTCCCATTTTAGATTTTCTATTTATATTTGTTATCCATTTGTAATATTTTGAATTTCCATTAGTTTTATAGATAACTAAATTAATTATCATTATTAATGAGATAAGGTTTTGTTGTTTCATGTATAAAATATAATAACATAATAAAAATTCACTACCTATAAATTTATCATTTAAATATATTTTCTATGTACATTCTTCCACCCTTTATAAATCACTACAACAATAGCATTATTTAGCTGCGGTTTTTTGGAGCAGTTTAATAAACAGACTCAAAAAAATTAAAATTATTTCAGGGAGGTTATTTAGAAACAAAAAATAAATATTAAATATTTATTAAAAACGACTCTGTCCCCCTCCCCCATTACCCATCCTTCTCCCCATACTCCCATCATTCTCCCTTAATCCCCCCTCCCCCTCCATCTCGATCCAGATCCCTAAAACCAAAGTGCTTCCCCCTCATTGGTTCTCGGTCACAACCCCCATCAACAACAATTGGTCACACACCCTCTCTCAAGAACATGGTCATTGCCACCCTTTCCTGGTGCTTATTAATATCCTCCCTCACTAGATCTCAGTCGTAACCCTCCTCACCAGTTCTCAGTAATAGCCCCCCTGATCCCATGTCAGTGATGCAGTCACAGCCCCCCCACACATTTCCCCAAGCCTTGACCGTGCCCAACACATCATCATCTCCCTCTCCTCCTGAGAATTTTCATTTTATCAAGACCCCATAGGACCTACATTAAAAACTGATCTCATTGGTCCATCTCCCTAGTGGTATTCCCTCCCTTATTGCAATTTTTTTTCTTCTCCCTTCTTCCAATACCACCTCTCTCAATTTTTCTTACTCCTACTACCTCTTATGAAGCACTAATGATATGGATTTTTGATGTATAGGTAGATGATGTATATTATTATCATGATTGTGCTGTATTTTACTTGTATAAATATCATGAGTCTCAAATTATAAGGTTATTAATTATGTTTTAGTTTTGTGCAACTATTGATTTTTTTAATTTTAATAAAAATATAATATAAGGTGTTTCTAATAATTAATTAATCATTGTTGGAACTTTATATATTTTATAGGTTGTAAAATAAGTTTTGACTGGTATATATTTCATTTATTTAATTTTTAAACTAACTAATTATTTTAAAGATTATAGTTTTTATAATGTTATCAAGTAGTGTGATTTTATAAAATGAATGAGGGTATTTTAACTGATTAAAGGATTCGGTTTGGGTGAGTTTTATAAATAGATTGGGAATAAATATTTTATGTGTGTTCCCTATACGCATTCAATATATATAAAACCCCTTTTAAATTTCTGTAACTATTGTCAACTATATGATTTCAGAATTGGTTTAGAAGAATTACACTCTCCAAAACATGTAGTTGGGGTTTGGCATAGTGGTAAGAACCCCTTAAATCTACATGAAAAATGGTGGTTCAAAACCCATTTGGCACAGATCATTGTAGCAGTATAGTAATGTACTATAGCAGTACTGCAGCATACTGTAGCAGTGGCGGTAATGTAGCAATGACGTGCACTATAGCGGTGGCAGGTTACTATAGCAGTGGCATGTTACTGTAGCGGCGAGAGAGTACTATAGCAGTGGCAGGTATTGTGCAGTACTGTAGCAGTGTGGGTACTGTAGCAGTACTATTCACAGAATGTGCATTGGGCCAAAAAAATGGGCCTACGGGCCATGTAATGGCCTAAATTCCCACTGGGCCTTCGGGCTATGTAATGGGTCTCCTTCTACCCAGTTAAAGAGGTTCTTGCTTTGCCTTAATAATAAATGAGGCTTTGGCCCCAACCTTTAAAAAAACACTCTCCATAACATGGTTTATAGCATAGAGGATCTCAAATATCATACATTAGCCATCCATTTAAGAGTCACTAAAAATATTTCGAAATTCCTTGAGTGAAACTTCCTATATTAATATTTCATTCTAAAAATATACATAAAAGTCCACTATGGCATGGTCTCCATTATTTTTTCATTTCTCCATTTTAATTTTTCAATTGAATTCCTACAACTTCAAACATGGATTTGATAATGAATATGAATTTTATCAATATTATATATTGATAAACGATGAATATAGAAACATCATATTCCATTCCATGGTGGAAAAATACTACTTTTTCATATGTAATTTTTAATCTCAAAAATCCACATTAAAAAATGTGGCACCAGTCAGCTCATTTTTTTACAACCACTATAATGTTGTTCATTAATACACAATGTGTTATTCATCATACAAATATAAATTTCAACCATGTTACTTCAAAAAATCATTTATCCAATATTTATGAATATATAACTCATTTAAAAAATCCTTTTGATGTATTATTCTTCATTTCTATGACAAACAACACTAAAACTGAACTATGGTGATTTTTTGGAAACACAATCATTTTGAAGAATCCTTTTCTCAGTTGAAATGCCTTTTAATAAATTTAATTTTATATGTAATATTCATGGATCATTTTAAATAATTAAAAAATACCATATATACTATATTCTCATCCCATAATAGTATAATTATAATCGATGAATTATGATATTAATTTCCACATTCATAATTATCCTCCAAGAATGATTATAGAGGTTCTCCCTTTCTATCATCATAGTTACTTATTCTCACATAGTCATCACCATCCTAATAATTTATATTCATCCACCCAATATTACTACTATCTTTTCAATTATTTTTATTGTCATATCATTACATAAAAAATTAAATATTGTATTTAGAACAAATTGTGTTAACAATAATGCTAATAGAAAAAATAAACCCACTATCACTTCATTTTCCTTATATATAAAGGGATCCCCAATATGCACTATTGTGTTTTTAATAAATACCATGATTATAATACCAAATATTATATCACTAAGATAATTTTAATATTATTGTATCTACATATTTATAAGAAATGACTTCTCAAAATTTTAAGTTGTTCTTTATAGTTGTTATTTGAATGTCTGAGACTAATTCCTTGAATAAATCGAGTACAAGTGGTAGTGGTCCCATTGTAATAATGAGATAAGAATCTCTATTGGTGGGACATTTAATGTGGGATCAATGGGGGTTGTAGGTAAGCATAACCCCCATATGGGGTTCTGGGTTTTGAAGGGCATTAGACCAAATTTATATGGCACTACAGAATAGATTTCCAATTATGTAGAATTTTTATTATAGAAATTTATACTTTTTCATCATGGGTATTATCATTGTGTGGAAATCATCATGTCTGGACCTATAAAAATGTATATTAAGGTGTGGTTTTTGAAATTTTTAAACTGTAGTTACTATCATGTTTCGTTTATTTATAAACTAGTCTTCAAACTAGTTTTATTGATAGTCTGTGTATCTACAAAAATATTTTGTAAAAATATAGTACAATTGTTTTTTCTCTCCATAGGTATTATGTATTATTATTTAATAATATAAATCATTATATTCATATTTTTCTACTTCTAATTTATTATTATTTAGGTTAATATTATTAAAGGATAATTTTTTATTGTCAATCACCATATTTTTGAAATAAATATAAATTAATTCTTGTGTTTCAGAGAATGAAGTGAGTCTTCTTGATATGAATGATGGATATGGATAAAGGATTGTTAAAAACTAATAATTTTGATGGATCATTCTTTAGATTATATATAATGTTGATAATATATTATCATTATTAGAAAAATGTGCATTGGTGGCTATTTCTAATGCATTCACTAGGGCATGAGCATCTGTTTGTGAGGACGTGCAGTTGTACCCCGCATTCCCACTTTCTAGTGGCGGGTGGAATCAGTTCATTATTCAGGGACATTTCCCCCTTGATTGAAACAGGATGATGGTATGTCGATTCTTCATTCTATGGATTCCTCCTCGTATCTTGTCACCTAGTCCGATTCTCCCATAAATATTAAGTAATGGTTCGTGAATCTCATTCTCGGTGCCATATATTTGTGGAAACTGGTTAGTTACACTACTTCCTTCAGGAAATTTCATGGGGTCTTGACATGGTAGCAACTTTCGGTCATAGTAGATGACAACATCAGGATTTTCGGGGCATCTCTGGGATTCATGGACATTGGGGAACCTGTATTATTCCTCACAAGAGTGCATCTCAAGGTTTTAGAACATGAGGCATCCCATGTAAAATGTGGGGAAACATATGCCATATGCATGTATCAGAGGTTTTCTTCAGCTTCACATGTTTGACATAGGATATGTCGTAAGTTTAATATCAAGCAGATACAGTTATTCCAAAGGCGTTTCTACTGAGGTTTTCCACAAGAATCTCATGTTTATCAAGATGTAGGCTATGAGTTTAATGTCTTGTGGAGATGGAATTTGTGTGATCAGAATGTCCCATAGAGACAGATCGGATTTTTACATCCCTAGGAGGGGACAACTAGAAGGTTTACCTAGTGGACGGATCAGAACTTTCAATAAGAGCAGACCCAATGGGAAGATGTCACACTGTGGAGGCTAATGTGGAAACCACTGAGGGCAGATATGGGAATGTGCACCCCATAATTGGGGAACACCAAGGTTTAACATTTCCTGGGATTGAACCTCATGGAGGTCTCCTACGTAACATGTGTAGACGAGAGGGATCAAAACCCATGTAGTTCGAAGGGGTGATGAATCAGGGTGTACACAAAGGACAACGACCTAGAGACATGCTGGGGCTTACATGTGAATTGCGACCCAAGTACTACTAGTAGCTATGAGGAGGTGGATGACATGATCCCATCAGGATGTGGCGACCCATGTGAGAATAAGGATGGATGATGGAGAGTTGAATGGAGTGGAGGGGGAATGAGATGGAATCATCTTGAAGGTGACGATAGTGTTGGTCTTGAGCCTTGAAGAGACTTACTACATAACCCCATGGCAGGGAATCAGAGTCCACATAGTTCGGTGGGATGATGGGACACCTAAGGAGGCAACCCGTGAGAATGGATGCATGGATGAGACTTGGAAGATGTATAACCTCCAGGATGGGTCATGATCTTCCCGGAAAACATGGGATCAAGGGATATATCAGGATGAGATATGGGTGATGGGATTGAATCTCATGGAGGCATCCCACGTATCCTCGTTGTAGGGAATCAAAGTTCACGTAGTTCATCTGACGATGGTATACCATTGATTGGGGACTTCAACGCCTTACCGCCGAATGAGGTTGACAACTTCTTACCTCTGAATGGGGGAACAACGTCTTATCGATGATTGAGGTCGATATTTTAACATCATGCATGACGGGGGTGAACTGACATGAAAGAGGACATGAGGCCTAGATAGATGGTGGGCTTGATCCTCAAGGAGGATTTTTACGTACCTATAATTGGGAAGGATCAAAGTCCAAATAGTTCAGAAAGGGTTTGGGTGAACTGACGATGAGTTGGTCGGAATGACCGGGTGTTGGGCTTGAACCTCAGGGAAGCATCCTACATATCTCACCATGGAAAGGATCAAAGATTATGTTGTTCTGAAGGGGTTGGTGAATCAACATGAGTATGGTCAGGACCAATGGATGGTGGCCTTGAACCTCTAGGAGGATTCCGACATACCTTGCCTTGGAAAAGATCAAATACCGCATAGTTCATGATGGGGTGCAAACTAATGTGAAGGTGGTCGGAACCAATAGGGAGTTGGGCTTGAACCTCATGGAGGCTTCCTATGCACCTCGTCTTGGCAAGGATCAAAGACCATGTAGTTCTGGTGGTGGGAACTGACGTGAAGGTGGTCAGAACCAATGGGGTATTGGGCGTGAACCTCAGGGAGGCTTCCTACATACCATGCCTTTGAAAGGATCTATGTACACATAGTTGAGGATGGTGTGTGGGGATAACCCTATAATATTCCCATAGGGGATGTCATGGTCGATGCTTACTACTCTAAGCCCACACGAGTCATTATCGGTGTAAGAAACAAGAGGCAGTAAGGACCAGATGATCACAACGCAATGGTGCGCCCATGAAGAGGTGTGAATGGGGATTACGCAAGGAAGCTTCATGGGGTTCTGCTGAGAAGCAGCAATGGAGGATGGGTCTTACACAAGGATGCTTCCCGGGTGCCGTTATGGAGTGGCATTGGTGGATAGGGCTTACACAAGGATGCTTCTCGGGTGCCGCTATGGAGAAGCAGTGGTGGATGGGGATTACGCAAGGATTCTACCCAGGTGCCACAATGGAGTGGCATTGGTGGATGGGTCTTATGCAAGGAAGCTGCCCGGGTGCCGCTGTGGAGCGGTAGTGGTGGATGGGGATTTCGAAAGGTTGCTTCCCGAGTACCACTATTGAGCGATTGTGGTGCATGGGCTTAGGCAAGGAAGCTTCCTAGGTGCCACTATGGAGCGACAATGGTGGATGGTTCTTACTGAAGGATGTTTCCCGGGTGCCACTATGGAGAGACAATGGGGCATGGGGCTTACGCAAGAAAGTTGTCTGGGTTCCGTTAGGGAGCGAAAATGGTGGATGGGTCTTACACAAGGATGTTACCCGGGTGCCGCTATGGAGAGAAAATGGTTCATGGGGCTTACACAAGAATGATGCTCGTGTGCTGCTATGGAGCGACAATGGTGCTTGGTGGATACGCAAGGAAGCTACCTAGGTGCTCTTATGGAGTGGTAATGGAAGATGGTGCTTATGCATGGAAGCTGCTTGATTTCCGCTATGTAGTGGCAATGGCGAATAGGGCTTATGCAGGGAAGCTGCCCGGGTGCCTCTATAGAGAGGTAACGGTGAGTGGGGCTTATGCAAAGAAGCAACCTGGTGCCGCTATGGAGCAGACATGGTGAATGGGGTTTACGCAAAGAATCATCCCTTAAGGTCTTCCTCATGTCTAGACATAAGGGAATCCCAAATCACTGGTGGTTGAGGTATATTATTTGGGTTGACACCTATGAGAAAGTGCACATGTAGGATAACACCAAGGGGCATTAGAATCAGTCTAAATAAAGGGAGATGAAAAGTGTGAATCAGATGCCCAACATTGGGAACCAAATGAGGGTGTTGCGACGATGGAGGATTATTGTTGACCATGTTTGAAACATAGAATCCATATCATGTTAGCCTGAAATGGGGACAAACAAATGAGGCTCGACTGCTGACCATGTTAGAGACACATGTCCCTATTCAAAGTGCCTTCTAAAGTCTTCTAGGGCGTTGGCCCGGAATGGTAGGTGATCTGAGGTGGCATGGGACCAGGCCACTCGGGGTCCCGTCAGAAATAGAAGAGGATAGTGATCTTAATTAAGTACATAAAATGCATGAGGTGGTGTGATTAAAATTTTGATCAGATTCCAAGGATCTTGAATTTATTCCACTGCGATCATGTCATAATTCATCTTTTTCTTGGAACACAAGGCTTACCTTATTTGGAAAAAGAGGCATCCTATTATTAAATGATATGGAATTATATAGTTTATAGTCATCTAGAGAGGACTATTGGCATCTTATGATTGGAGTATAAGGTACCTCTTGTTTGGAGGAAGAGGCATTGTATATTTGTCACATAGGAAATACTAAAGTATATAGTCTTATATAGAGGTCTTTTGGAATCTTATGCATGGAGCATAAGGAATCTCTTGTTTGGAGCAAGAGGCATCCTATGTTTGGAACATAGGGTGCTCTGTAGTTTATAGTCATATAGAGAGGACTATTGGCTTCTTATGCTTGGAGCATAAGGCATCTCTCGTATAAGGAAAGAGGCATCTGATGTTTGGAATGTAGGGTGAACTTCAGTTTTAATTCTTGTAGAGAGGACTATTAGAATCTTATGCTTAGAGCATAATGCATCTCTTGTATAGGGCATGAGGCGTCCTATGTTTGGAACATAGGGTGAACTATAGTATATAGTAATATAGAGAGGACTATTGGCATCTTATATGTGGAGAATATGGCATCTCTTGTTTAGAGAAATAGGAATATCATATCTACCATATGAGTTTGTTATTGTTTATAGTCATGTAGATAGGACTATTAGGCATAAGGTTCCTAGAAATGTATTGTCTTGGGGATTACGCAAGAGCTTCTCTTCCTGGTTCAACCTAGAGTATGAGCCATGTTATGGGTTTTGGATGAGTTACTTGAGGAATGGTTCGACTCAAGGTACTCGTGGAATTGATGATGGGAATCTGAACTCAAGACATGGGAAATGAACCCACATGAATATGTTGACTCAGGGTGTTTCATTGTGTGAAGAGGAGTATCTCAAATCTTGGTATTCCATATGCGGAAGGTGGGTGCGCATAAGGGCACAATGGAAAATGCTGACATCCCGGCCAGAAAAGTTCACGGTGAAACTCTCCATTTTTCATGGGGGCAGTGACAGTAGCGAAGGGATTGGCCCGGAGGGCTGACACCATAGCCCGAAACCGATACTAAGTGGGGGTGTAGGAGCGCAGGACCTATGGTATGGACCGGTGGGAGTGGTCCTAGGCACTATTCCTTGTAAGATATGTTACGTGCATGATGTTTTGCACGTAAGAAGGAAGGATTGCACACAATTGTAATGGCATTCATGCAATAAGGATGGAATTCACGCAATAGGGAAGGCATTCGTGTTCAATAGGAGGATTTTCATGCAATAGGGGAGGTGTTCCTACAATATGGGAGCTATGCGTGCAATAAGGGGAACTACACACAATATGGGAGGTTTGTGCACAATATGGGAGATGTGCGCGCAAAAGGCCGACATGCACACAATTGGGGAGGTGAGAACGCAATATGGGAGTTGTGCATGTAATAGGCTGTCATGCATGAAATAGGGGAGGTCTGCGCACAATATTGGATATGTGCGGCCAATAGGAGGTCGTACGCACAATAGGGTAGGAATTGTGCGCAATTGGGGAGTAATTACATGCCATAGGGGAGCTATTCACGCAGTTCGATAGGTGTAACTTTGGTGCGCGAAACATTTGGCACCGTGACACTATTGCGTGAAAAAATATTATTTTGTGTGAAATTTTTTTTTTCTGTTCCCCCTTATCACACAGAAGTGATGTTTTCACTCATGATTGGGGGTTTTAAACGCAGGTGCAGAAAATGCGGTCATACGCAGATTAGTGTGGCGACTGACCTCTGGGGGGCTCTTTGAATGATGGGGGTTCACTTGTATTTATAGGGGAATCCTTAAATGTCGGTTCATGTAAAATTCCATTCTAATTTTCCATGAAAATCCATTTTTATGCACATAATTACCCTTTTACATGAAAAACCATTTTTTATGTGCAGGACTCCCTTTTTACATGGAAATCCGTACTTGGCCCCAAAACCATCCTGGAATGCCATTTCTTGTAGCCCGACTTCGAAAAATCTTATCTTCTGATCTGTACTTCTGTTTGGGCTCCAAGACAAGTCAAATTGAAGCTTTCGAAACATGCTCTGCTCGAGGTTCATATATGGAAGCATTCTGCATATTTCATGGATGCGTTTTCCAGTGCCAATAGTGGCCCATGTATATATATATTATATCTAACTCATAGTTCGCCAATAGTTTACATCCTTTAAAGTGTGGTATCTATCCATCAAATGTGATTTTATAGAGAATATGTATTTCCAAATTGTTTTTAATGTGTGTCTTGATAAAATATTTTCAATGATCAATTGAAATGTAATCTTTAAATTGTGTGAAAATTGGTTGTATTCTAAATCTCTTCCTGAAAACCTCTTTGAAACTATCAAAAAAATGTTTTTATAAATATTAAAGTCCCTCATGAACCTCATGTGACTATAGTTACATCCATGGAGACTTGTGATCCCATGATGTATTCTTTGGATTTATTCAACTTTGTGTGTTTCTTAATGATTGTATGATTTTTATCTTTCTTCTATTTAACATAATATTATCCATGATTGATTTCCTTTTTCTTTCTTGACATTTTTAGTACTTTTATGACACTTATGATAACTACATGTGTTGTGTTTTTTCCACATCCATCTACCAATTTTCCTAATTATCAATTCTAATGTGTTAATTTTTTTAATAATGTGTATACGCACTTTGATATATAAGGATAAAACAGGGATAAGATTTCCATGAAACACACCTCAATATGCTAAGGGTATGGATGTGTATGTATATTTTTCAATTTTAAATAGATCAATTGATTGGAGAATAAGTTTTCCATGTACTATATGTAAATTTAGAAAATCAATGAAGATAGATGAAGCTTATGAACTCTTATATTTATCCAATTCCATGATCAAAATTTTGATGGATTTGGAAAGGAGAATTGGACATTAAAAAAGTTAGAGCACAAAATTCAATCAATGGATTGAGCTCCAAAATTCATCAATAGTGGATAATGAAATGATAATCATTATTAACTATGAATTTTGTGTTACAATACAAATACATCAATATCAAAACATATAATAACAACCAATTTTGGGAGATAAAAAAACAACTTTAATAGTGATGTTTTTGGGACTATATGATAAAAAATCATGATTGTAAAATATCATTTCTTCCACATCTTTATTTTTTAGAGAAAATTGTAAAAGAGGAAATAACATATAATAAAAATTAATTTCATGGTTTGGATGATGATTGAAATCATGATTTTTATGGGCAATTTTCAAAATATTCAATACAATTTTTTCTACGAAAGTTGTACCATGTTAAATGACTATGTAGAATAACAAATATGGTGACATCCATTATAAGGTAACTGTTTCGTGATACATTATTGGAATCTAATATTTTGGATTTTTTATATGATATGAAAGAGGTTTTTAACTTTTTTTTCAGAATAATATAAATATAAAAGTCTTTACTAATGATTACAAGATTTATTAGACTGAGGAATCAAGAAGACATGATAGAAAAAAAAATTTTATCCTAGAGGTTAGTCAATGTTTGATGTTTGATTTATGAATAAAAAAAATTCTATTAAAAATATGAAAAGGATCACATGTAGTTTTTTTTCATTTTTTTTAATGGATTGATTGAATTATTATTCATATCATCAAAAACCATTATGTCCAAGATGTTCTATTCTATAGTTATTGATAATGATGGGTTAATGCGACATCCAAGAGATTCAAAATCATAAAAGATATTTGATTCATTATATCAATATTTATTATATTATTCTAGGAATATAAAATTGGTATTGGAAACCAATGGATTAAACCCATTTAGGACACTGAGAACCAGTTAAATCATTTTTCTATTTTTTTATCCCTTATAATCTTTATTCATGGATGTGTTTGCAAAAAATTTCTATTTTTATTTTGATGATTAGTTCTATAATACCAATGAATTCAAATGATATTTATGTATACATTGAGCTGATAATTGATGATTTATAGTGGTTATGGAGATAATTTATTGAGACGTATAATTCATATTATTAAAAAATGTTCAAAATACATGTTTCTCTATTATACCCAATTCCGAAATTCCATTGACTTGGGAATTTAACCTATTAGAAATAGTACATGGGATAGTATTGTTATATTTGTAACATTTATATTGATCTTGAATGACTAAATCATATTAAATAATTTTTCTTGTTGTTTCATCCATGAATTCTTGATGCATCTCATATGTTTTTATTGAACAAGTCCATATTCAACAATTCTATTGTTCGCGGGAAATGTCTAATGTTTTTAAATGGTTCGGAAATATCAAAACAACTTGGAATTGATGAAATAGAATTTGTTAAGTTACATTATTTTAATGATAGTGGTAAACAATTTTGATGTGCATCGTCATGTGAAATTGCAATGAAAAAAATGGAAGAGAAAAAGTATATTCTTCACAATTCAGTATTGGTAATTTAATTTTTAGAAACATAATAATAATTATATATATTTTGAGAAGATTTTGTGTCACAATTTAATCCTAACAATGCTTAATGAGCATAAAAAATAAGAGGACATTTTCAAATCTCATAAGGATATATAAATAATTAAATTAAATCATGAACTCTAGCTAAATGAGAATGGAAAGTATGCTCTGACATTTTTTGCAACGATAAATACGGGTAAAGATAGATTCCATTGAAATTTAAAACAAGTGAAGCTATCTGATTGGCATTCAAGTATAATATCTATGTGTCTTGACTTAATTCATCATCAGTTTCATGGATTGAAAATTCATGATTCCCATAGTTTTTTATAGTAGTTAATATCATTGGAATTTCAAGAATTATTACCTGAGAAGGATAATAATATTGTACTCCAATTTTACACATTCTTCATAAAAATATGTGATAAAACTATATATCAATTTAAGAATAAAAAAAGTTAAGAGATATTTTTATTGATACTTTTTGAAATGGAGATTAAAATTCCTTTGTATTTTTTTACTACTTTGATGAATTTAAATATGCATTTGGTTGAAGAAGGTTAATAATGATTCCATGTACATTATCGAGGGATGTATCAAATTTGGAGGTAATTTATTTATTTTATTTTCATTCCATATAATAAATTATTGGCACATCATTAAATACAAAACTGTGTTTTATTTATTTTATTTCACTTATATCTTGGTTATTTTAAATGACAAGTGAAAAATAAATCTCAACCTTAAGGATCCTATTATGAAAGCTATTTGAAATATCAGTGTATTAAAATTTTTTCTGGATACGTGGATAATATTACAACATGATTTAAGGGATTTTTATTTTCTTAAGGCACATCAACTCAATCTGAACTACATGTGAAATGAAAAATCTTTACTACAATTGGTTGATTATATGGGAGGAGCTCAAATGATAATCTAAAAAAAAATTCAATTATTACTAGCACGTAGATATGTGTTGTTGAATAGTGAAAAATGATGATTAAACTATTTAACAGAACAAGATAAAACAAATAGATTAATGTGAAAGTAAAAAATAAAATTAGAAGGATATTAAATAAATTGTTAATTAAGAGCTTGTATAATGGTTTAAACAATTTGTTTCATCGTAAATATTTGAATTAATATAGATATTATGTTGAAAAATATATTCAAAAAATTTTATATAGTATTTTAATTTTTTACATCATAAATACAGATACACGTGATGAGTTGACAAAATATTTAATGTATCTTGATCATGGTCATAAAAAACATACTATATTTTTCAATACTTACAATGTGAATAGATTAAAGTTTCCTATTGTTGATATAGAAGAATGCTTGACAACACATAATAGTGTTATATTTAGGTTTTTCAAATTTGGATACAATGTGATGTTAAATAATTATATTGAATTAAGCTACCATAATATTTTTTTAGTTTTTTTATTCAAATTAAATTAGGTCAATATTATCAGGGGTGTTAAAAGAGATTCCTTGGAAGTTACTTATATTCTCTTATCTCACTTGATGGATGTTGGTGACCAAGGGTGACATGTTCTATATATCTTATCATCATAATACGAAATGGTATATTGTATAGAATATGACATCGATGAAGGGTGGAATTTAGTTTTTTATTAAAAGCAAACATAATTATCTGATATGGTTGATGATGTGAGAGATTTGACCACTCACATTGAATCCCATCAACAACAAGAAGAAAATTTATTTTTCTATCATGAAATTTAAAATTTTATTATTTGAAGGGTGGATAAAGTGGATGAATTAATGATGGAGAAGTAAAATTACATGATTGAAGGATAAAATGATTTTATATAAATTAATCCATTAATTTATCAACCACATATGTTATATGTTCACTTAATCATTATCATAGTTATATATATTTCCATTGTTGGTATTGTGCCTGTATTATCACTAATTTTTTTTTGGCATGAAACTTTTTAAATATATTTTATGATGAAACTTTTCTTTAATTTAATGACAGTAATGCCTTGGAGGAAGTGTTTTACTGTTCATAGTTGACTCTTAGTAGATGTTTCCTTGACCAAATAGACATAATATGATCTATTAGTGTACATACCAAATGAATACGAGACACCATCATCCTTCCCCTACACAATCTATCTCCCACTACATTATATCAACATCTGCAACAACCTTCTTTAGAATCCCATCAGTAGATGAGAGAGTGCCTCCATATTCAACAGGCTCAGTGGAGAAATTGGATGTCGTCAGTCCTGTTTATTCATGGAGACATTAGAGGGTTGGAGTTATAGGTACAAATTTTAATGTGAATAATCTTATTTCGCCATTTTATACTACTAACTATTATTTAATGAATGATGAAAACAATTATTTTATGTAGGTAAATATGAACTATTTAGATGCTAAGAATATAAATTGAATTAAGATAGTTGTCTGATTTCACTACTCTGGGGTTCCAATAGATGATGTCACATGATTATTTATAAAGAGGGAGTATATATTAATGAAATGAAAAACTCATGAATATGGGATCAAATAAATCTATAATAATAAAAGGTATTCTCACTATAGAGAGTATTGGATGAATTATATAAGATGATAAGGGATACATCCCTGGTGATATTGTATCGATGACTGGTATTGAGCACATAATTAACACAACTTATAAATCAAGTAGTACATAAATTTTTTTTTGGTTTTATGTTGAAATTTACATGTTAAAAAATATTTAATTTTAAAATTAATTTTCATGCAGGTTCTAGTATAATGAATTGAAGAAAAATAGTGAGAGTGTGTAACAAAAATTTCATAGTTTAGTTATTTGGGTTCACGTTGGATTTATTATTAATGTAAAAATAATCTTATTTAACATTAGGTTTAATTATTTCGATGGATATTATTATAACCATATTAATCCATTTTATTATGTTTTTTTCTTCATCCTGTGATTTGTGTTATTATACGATAATGAATTGATTCTTATGATATTGAAAATTGATCTTTTTAATGGGTCTCGGAGGTGGGATGGATAATTTTTTATGATTTATTGTTTTTTTATTTGGTTGTTCTTGGAATACATAATTTTAAGCATTATTTTTTAATAGTGATATTTATTTACAGTTTAAACTGCAACTAATGATAACTTTTTTGTAGTGGATTCTTAAACCATGGTAATATAATGTCATTTTTAGAAATTTTTACCAACCGCTAAATAATATCAATATTATATAGTGTATGTTTTGTCCTTTTATTTGTGGATTCCTATTCCAAAAAAATCATTGCGATATAGATGTTGCTTAAACCGCCATTATATCCTTGACCTTTTCGTGGTGGGGAAACCACCTATAAAAACAAAAAAACATCTGCTAAATAATTTTTGTTGATGGTTCATAGAAATCACTTCCAAAATAAAGGAACAGACAATAGTTGGATATCAACTCAAACATGAGTGGTGGTTTATGGAAAATGTCACAGAAACATTTGGTCGTGGTTTAGACTACCTCCTAATTTTTGAAAAATGTCGCTAATATGTGATTTTTTGTAGTGAATTTTGTCTATGAAATTTAAACATATATTCACAGTTGGGAATAGGTGAGGGTACTTTTGATCCATTGTTTCCTATCATTTCTGAGCTTCCTATTTATACTTAGTGTTCATCCACAACACTTGCACAGGGTTCATTATCATATTGTATAGAACTTATTTTCTATAACTCAATATCTCTACCAATTTCTCTATTTAATAGAGTTCATGTTCCAGTTGTACCACTTTAAAATATAGTACATGTTATGGATTGGGTTTGTAAATCCCCAAGAGAGATACATGGAATAAAACACGAACTTGAAAAATATTTGGTGGAAGTGATAACAGATAGGCCACTTCCCCTTAGTGATTATGGATTTAAAGGGGTCTAATGTATCCTGGGATTGTATTCCATTTTTGTTTCAAACCTCATGACACTCTTCAATGCCAATATCCATAGGAAACATTGTCTTCAACATCAAATTCCCAGTCCCTATAATGATTTTCGTCATAAATCATCTTCTTACATATATCAAATTTAATATATTCTTAATGATAATTAACCATTTCTATTATCTCCTTCTCATAAATGGGAATAATTAGAAATATAAATCCAACTTCATAACAATAATAAGGATTTCTATATTCATTCTCATATAGATATTCATAGTGTTCCATTAAAATACTTGAGTGGAATCTGTTTTGAATAAAACCTCCTTGAAGCGGAGGCACTGATCACATCCAGTATTAAATTCAATTAATCATATTTACATCATGTAACATACTATATAAAAATTTATTTTATATTAGACCTTAGTGTGGGGTGATAGGCCACACTGAAATTCAATTCTGTATTCAGATCATGTTGAATAAATCTACAAAATTCAAACGTAATCCACATATCATGATCAGAAATAATCGAATTCAGAGCCCCATGTAGCCTCACCATTTTCATTATGTATATCGTATAAATATGTAAAAGAGATAAATCGTCCTAAATGTCTATGGAATAGGTCATCCAGGTGAGTCAATCCACAATAACCCATATCACATTGTTTCCTTTGGATGTTATTAGGATTCCAGTGATGAATTCCATAGTGATATTATCCCTCTTCCATGTCTGAATGGGTAGTGGTTGCAATTCCCATTTAGGAAGTTGTAGATTTTCATTTTCTTATTGACACTCCATAAACCATACATTATAGTCATCATATCTTCATTTTCATGTTATCCCACAAATAATGATCATGAACATCCCTATACATTTTAGTACTTCCAGGATGTATAGAGTATTTAGAGCTGTGTGTTTTATCTATAAGATCCTTCTTTATATATACGATATATGTGTAACATATAATTTTTAGAAATTATAGTACATATTATTGATCATTATTTACTGAAAAAAATTACCATTCATTATTACCTCAATATTATTTTTTTCCAATGTATTTTTTCGATTAAATAACTTGAAATTATCAATCAATAATGGTTGATAAATCTTTGGGTTTGTATTGATAATTCATATTCCCACTCAACTACCATGTCCTACCATACTTGGTCCTTGATCAATGGATCTCATTAAATCCTTATCATTTCATGTAAAATAGGGTGTTTCCAACATAGTGCATCAATGAAATAGTTTTCACTTCCTATGTGATACTGAATTGAATAGTCATATTTGTTATGATGTTTCATCTATCTCACATGTATCTTGTCCAAAACATTTTGTGTGAATATATAGTCAAAACTATGGTGTTATATTAATATATCACATTTCCATCCATAAAGACAGTACTTCAACATCATCATAGAAAATATATCTATATATAACTCCATTTCTTGGATAGTATAATTATACTCATGAGGCTTTACATGTTGAGATTCGAAAGAAATCACCATGTATTTTTCTATGAGGCCGCAACTCTACCTTTCAAAGATGCATCACTATAAATAACAAGTCCACCATTGACATGGGGTAGAGTTAACATAGGTGCAGTATCCAATATCTTCCTCATTTGATGGAAACATTCCACACACTCCATGTTCTATATGAACATGGTTCATTTTCTAGTTAACAGGTTTAGAGGATTAGAATTCATAAATTATTTTTTAAAATAAAAAATTAATATATTCTTAGAGAAACGAAACTATGAATCCCAATAACTATTTTAGGATGTGTAAAATATTATATATCCTTTGCCTTTTAAGGTCAACTAATATTCATTCATTGGGTAAAATGATCTATATGATTCAAACATTATTCCACTAGAATTCAGTTTTTTTAAATTTCACAAATATCTTCTCTTTTATTCATGTTTTCAATGCAACCCATTGATCTCCCTCATTCTCATCATGAACATTAAAAAATATCATAATATCATCAATGAAAACTAACATTAATTTATCAAGTTTCTCCACAATAATGGTATTCATCAAATCCATTAAGAAATTAATACTATTAGTCAATACTATTTTTATTGAAACAAAATCATAATTATCATGACTTTTTAATATGTAGTATTTGGAATATATTATTTCCTCACCCACATTTGATGATTCGAAGAACATATTTCATCCTTCTAGAATAATTATCTCTCAAATGATAGTCAAATAAATAATAAATCCTTGGGAGACAATACGTGTCGTTTAAGGGGATATCATTATGTTCTATATAATCAATGAATTACTAAATTATTCCACCCTTCCTATCTATAAATATAGTAGGTAATTTATAAGGATGCAGACACAGTCTGAAAAATCCCTTCTCCAAATGATCATGAAGTTGTTTCATAAATACCAAAAACTCCAAATTTTCTTTTCTATATGGGATCTTTGATATTGGCTTTGATCTTAGTATTAGTTCAACAGATAATTGTACCTCTCTTTGAGGGGGAGGTATGTGTAACTCTTCTTGAAATATATCATTGTATTCTTGAATCATAGATACATTTTATATCCTTTACATTAATATCCATATTCCTCTTCACCAACCATCTCCATAATAAATACTATTGGGGGTGCTTCAAGACAAATCTCAAGACATGATATGTCTCACATGAAAAAAACTATAGGGTTTCTATTTAAGAATGTAAAAATTTATTTGATCAAGTAGTTTTCTTAGAATTATTCATTGAGAGATATTTTATACCAAGAATAGTGTTGAATTACACAATTAGAAAGGCTAATATATTTTTTACAAGATTGTACTTGAAAATATTAATACTATAGTTTCAATACACTATGGACACTATGATAAACCTACATGGACTATTGAATGATAACACTACTTTTAGAAGCTCACGGATTAATTTTACATTCATTTAAAATATTGATGATGTAATGTTATGTGTATAAACTAAATCAAACAATGTACTGGGTAGTTTTGAGAGAACAATGAGTATACCTTCCACCATATTTTTTGGGGCCTTTTCATCATCCATCATGATAGAAAATTCCTAAACAAAATCCCTTATCATATGCTTTATTTGATCAAGGTATCCCTCCATTATAATCTAATTTGGACCTTAATATAAAAAGGTCACATGAAGTCCACACATGAAGAATTGAACTTCAGGCTGGACCTAGACCGTTATCTCTGTGTCATTAGTTTTGAGAATTTTAGAACTCACCTCACCTGGACAGTTTTTATCTATATACCCATCACATCCACACATGTATCACATTCAACTCAAAAATAACCCATTTCTCAGAATTCATCTTCCCAAAAAAAATTCATGTGGGATGTTTCACTTTTTGTCCACCTATTTGGTGATCAAAATTCTCCACTGAGTTTTCCTCGATTTTTATATCCTTTTCATTTTACCAATGTGTCCATTTCATATCTAAAAACACTATTTCATCCTTCCAAAAACTATTTACTATATTTTGGGAGATTTTCTAGTCCCAATTTTTTAAATTCCATCAATTATGTGGTCTTATTCCCCCAAAGTATCTATCAGCATTTCCCTTTGGATCAATAATAAAACCCAAGGTGTATTGAAAATGTCTTGTAATGTAAATTTCCTAACATACCACTATTTAATTTTACATTTCCTCAGTTCATGTAATTCTTACTCTATTTTTTCATATCAAATGTGGAAAATATTTATTGAAAAAGATTATCCCAAAATCTTCCCACTCTAAAAAATCAATATACCTTATTGGAATATTGTTATTAATATGAATCAACCACTGAACATATTCTATTTCAAAATGGTATACCTCCATGATGACATTAACTAGCTCTATGTTCTCGATTATTGATAAGGAATCTTATAATGATGTATTCCATCGTACAATATTGAGTTGGTCGTTAGATCCATTAAAAGAAGGAGGTCGTTGAAGCATAAAGGGCTCAACAGAATGTTTCTCTCTTCTAGGTGAATATGGTCTCTCAAACTGATTCATGTTATTATTTATAATTTTATATAGTTGATTCATCATCCTCATGTTGTTTTCTATTCTAGAATCCCACATAAATTCATTAGTGCATCAACCAATACACTCATTATTTACATACTTCATCCTATTTCCCAACATTTTTCTAAAACAATAAATCAGTAGTGAGAAATATAGTACATTAAGAAATCTTATAACACTAATGGATTATAATCTTATAACATCATAAATTAAAATTATGTTATTTAATCTCCTCAAATAATAATTACATTTTATATATATCATAAAAAATGGTTCACAAAAATCAGATGATTAACAATACATATCCCCTGGGAGTGTCAAACCATGTGTCATGTAATGGGAATTTTTGTGCACAATTTCATGACCAGTTCTATCTTAATATAGTTTTTTAGTGTTTTTTACCCCTATATGATTATATTATGGAGCCACGTCCACTAATACTATCAATGAGCGGATTTCATTTCTTGGAATCCTCTCACTTAATAATTCACCAAAATTCTATGTTGTTATACCATGTTTATTCTTATCCCTAAGGTTATTATGAATGTATTAAAGTATTAATACACATAATTTACTAAACAATACCATAATATCAACTATATAATACTTCCTTTTATTACATTAACATTTCATTATATGAATAAAACACATATCCATTTAATTATTAGTTCATAGGAAATTAGCACCACAATACATGAAAACTGTTAACATTCATCAAATAAATTTGAAATTAATCTTCATGTGTTCTCTGTAATTAAATTAAATTTTTATCTCATATATTGAGGAAATATATCAATGTAATGGGGTGAGTTTGATCCTAATAATAGAATAATATGTAGATAAATTTGGCATTTGATCATGAGTAATATAAATTCGAACATGAGGTATAATAACATAACATGATCAAGAGAACATTATTAAAATAATAATAAAAAAAGGAATCATAACATTGAAATTTTTATAAAACATTTAAATGAGAAATTCATAATAATATCAAAAATTTTAATCACCAAAGTGTTATAAACAAAAAATCGGAATATTTTTAGCCAATATACTATAAAATGGATTATCTAGAGAGTAATGTTTTACCCTATGTATTGGAATGATATTTGGGTTCACAATTCATATATTTTAATTTCATTTGAGATACGATAATCTTAATAACTTATTTTTAAATAACCCTGTCCCAATAATGTAGGCGTTTTAGATATCGTAAGTTTGTTTCTAAGTGCTGAATGGCTTGACCAAAACTTAATTTTTAACCCACATGTAGGGAATTTGTGTTTTATATTTGTAAATACTTGAATTAGTAAATTATATTTTCATCTATGAGAACAAAAATAGATAAATAAATGGTTTCAGTATTCATAATATATTAAATTTTCAAGTAGAACTGAGACATTCAGAATTAAATTTAGTATCATGAAAAGTGTCAAACATGGATTTTGAAAAGGGTAATATGATAGATAATAAAAGGTATCCAAATGAAAAAAAAATATTTTTGTAGTTATTTTATGATCTAAATAATATAAATTGATTTTAACATACCCATACAACGTTATAAATATTAAAAATTAGTTTAATAGAAATGATGATTATGAGAATTACATTACATTGAATAGTTATTCCTTAATGTTAAGGGTGGAAGACCTTGGGCAGGGGGACTCCATGGGAGAAAAATGACCAGAACATTATTCGATATGGATTGGGAGTAATGGTGTATGGTGAAATAGGTGGTTATTAATATCATATGTGGAGGAAATGTTTAATAATTTCTAAATATAGGTCTTGGAAATATTGATTGTTGAAAATTTAAAACCATTGAATAACCCATGGATTTTTAATGGTTTTGAAATTTTGGCCTCATTTTAGGATATTCAAATCCATTTGAAAAGATATAATTTTTAAATACTTCTTTGGACAATGAAAGGAATATTTTCTACAAAGTAATATTTTTAAAAATCAAATTTTCTATTTCAGAATTTAGAATGATAGTTAGAGGTTAAAAAAGTTATTTAAATATTTGAAAATATTAAAAATTAATAAAATAACAGATTTAATGTCATGTATTGTGGTTGATTAATTACTATATCATTATTAAATAAATATGAATTAATAAAACAAACTGAACAAAAAATTATATTTTTACTATTCACTAAAAATTAAATTTTTTAAGAAAATTCTCAAAACAACTCACTATCCAAAATTCAATATGATGACATTATATATAATATTTAAGGTAACAAAAATTTTCTCCATAGATGATATGTTTAGTTTCTAAAAATAAACATACATTTTTTAAAAACATAGTAGATTTTACTATAGTAAATTTTTTGACCCTTATAAAAATTTCATAGGTTATTTTTTAAGAAGTACTTTTAATTTAAATATGTTTTTTTGAAATATAAAATTAAGTTAAAAACAATTTCTCAATATACTTGAGTTATTTATAAGAGTTTATAGATATTTTTTAAATATTTAACTATGGTTTTTATGTGTTTGATAATAGAATTTTCAAATTTTTCTTACATAAACATATATATATATTTATTTAAAAATATTTCTCAAAACAGGATTGGTTGAATAAAAATTTTATATTTAAAAATATATTAAACTTTATGAAACTAAGGAATTGAAATATAACCACTTATTATTCCCTGATATTCCATAAGGGTAATGTTTGAAATAGTTTTAGATTCACTGTTGGTTTTGACGAACATTGATCAAGTGGTAATATAAACTAACTTGAACTTATCCCATAGGTGAGTTATTTAATGCCACACCAATTGATGATCACAATGGTCTTGTTCATGGTTGAATGATAGTGATTCTACCTCCCTCCCATGTTATGAAAAATGTTCTTAAAATAGTATAACTCTATAGATTGAGGCTATCATTTCTCATTTATCAATCAATTTCCATTTTTCTTTAATACTAAAATAATAATAATGTTATAATTATTTCCAACTTGTATAGTACCAATGGTTTGATAGAACAATGTTTATATTGACCAATTTCTACATTATTATTCTAATGGTCATATTCTTCCCTTTAAATACCACTTCATTGTTAAAAAACATTCTCATTACAATTCCTCCAAACTTTATACATTCATTTTTATGATGTATATTAGTTTTATAATATTTTTTTCACTTTTGTAGTGTTTGAAATGGTGATATGATTATATATGATTAGGGAAATCATAAATTTAACATTCTTTATTTTCTATTTTATATATTTTGATAATTTATAATGTATTTCATTTTCATTGGATTTTTAGCTAACAAATTTTGTGATCATTATCAATGATATAATTATTTTTTTCATTTTTAATGTTATATAATGTGACAGACAATTTATTAGGTAAAAAAACATTTTCAAATCATAGTTCATTACAAAAGCTATTTCCAAAAAAAATCACTTATTAACTCAAACAGTTTTTATCATTATTTCAATAAAATTGATACACAATATCTTTTTAATTAGACATATAAAATACCTTAATTATGGAAAAATGTTTTTTAATTAAATAATAAATTTTCTATTTTTCAAAAAATATAACGTCTAATGAAAAATTTCAAAAATTCAATCTCATATTATTTTTCATTGGTTCAAAATCAATTTTTTTCATATGAAATGGAAATATATTTTCCTTGAAGTATAAAAATGTTATTTGTATTATATTTTAAGTAGAATTTAATATTTAATAAATATAATTGATGATGAGTTGTTACACTTGAAATATTACTAGCACATTCTCTGAGGTGTTGGTAGAACCTAGAGAAATTATTGACCATCCCATTTTTAAAGGACTGTGAAAATCCCCCTGAGAGAGGTGAAGAATTTCACTTATATAGACGTATTTTTAGTTTTCCTATTTAAAATCCTTATTATATATCTTACTACAAAAAAAGGAACACTAACGGGAGTTGTAGGAGGTCCATATAGATTAGTACTGAAGGATGGAAGATGTTAAACAACCTAATTCCATTTCATATAACGTTAAATATTTATGTAAAACCACATGGTATTTCATTAGTTTGAAACTCCTCACCATAAATCTACTAATTTTATAATGATCATGGTTATTGTAACATGTTTTTTAATAATAGGTAAAAAATAACCTCTACAATGAAATAGTACAGCAAATAGATACCATCATGGATCCTTTATAGTTTTCCTTGAAATCATAGGTATGATCTAGATTTAGTGTGTCTGGAATAAATTAAATAAAAACGAGTTATTGAAGACATCCCAAAAAGTCTCTAGTATCTTCCTACTTGTCATAGGACACCCCACTAATACCTTATGTTCCCCTTAATGAGAAAACCCATTACATTGAAATTTTGGGCCGCTAATGTATCCACCAAGTGGAATATTCAATTGTTGATATCAATAATGTACCTAGAATAATGTTCCCCCTAGTGACCTGAATGGTTAGGGAATACTGGATCATGATGTCATCAGTGTATTCAAACATGGTTATTTAGTACGCATCATATATTATAATGATTAATCTGAATGACAATACATTGGATTAGCTTCAATGCCTAAACAAATGGTGAATGTGTGCAGCCATGCCTATGTGCATCTGCCTCCATATCAAAACATGGAACGGACATGTGCCCCATTTAATAAGAATTTGGGATCATCTAGGGTGGTATTTTCTTCTGGAATTATAAATAAAATTTTATATTTAATTTAGTACCATTCTTATGAAAGAATAAGGGTAGTCATAAGGGGAAAATATGATAATTTTAATGAAACCAATCATAAGAGGATACCAACTATAAGATAAAACACCCAATATACTATAATAAAATTATCTCCATTCTTATTTGTTGGTCACAATAATCAATATATAAAACAATACTGAGTATTCATGTACATATAATTAATGAAATAGTATTTTTTTTAATATTAATAAGAAAACATATATATCTTTGCACCATAGAATACAATTGTATCAAAAAAAATTGATCATGAATCATGTAATTAAATTAAAGAATTACTATATATTAAAAAACTGATATATATATATATATATGGAATGTGATAATAGTTTCCTAATAATGATGAATGAATTCACCCAAATCCCATAAAACAGTAAAGGTTATCCTCTCAATGGTAACATTGAGGACCATTTCACATGAGTTATTCAAGAACATTTCAACAACCCTTCATATGTTCCAAGCATACAATCATCATAATCCATATTGTTGAATAACCAAAAAATCAAAGGAAACTCAGACATTGATATAATTTTATAACACCTCTACCTAAACCATCGAGTCTGAGATTGAGGGATGCAAGACCTCATGAGAACCATTCCATATATAAGAGCTTTCTGACAAGAAATGAGGTTCCAACATCACCAATGGGGAGACTATACCATTGGTAATCATGGAAAACCACTATAATAAATAAATAAATATAAAAATCATAATATTTTGAGTATGACACTATAAGATAATGTAATAAATAAACAACCCCACTTTATAAATATAAATCACCAGGATCACATTATGGTAATCAAAACCAACATATGGAAGATAAATAAATATTTAAAAAAGAAAACATTGTGGAATCATATAGAGTTAATAGTGGTTCTATTATTGGATCTACACACCATATCATAACTATTTACTGTAATCCAACATCCCTTACCAATTTATTGAATCATGAAGACTTCAGTTGAATTAATATTCCTATATAGGGTGTGGGTAATAAAACTAACAGAACACCACCCACGTGTTCTTTAAATTAGTTCATATGTATTGCAGGTGTATTTCATGATAACTATAAATGAGATATCATGAATAAAACTAAATCCTGAGAAAAATTGTTCTTACAATGTTACCACAGTTCCTATTCACAAAATCTATAGTTCCATCCTAAATTTATAAATGAAAATTCTTTTTTATGGAATAAATATATTTCAAAATTATTGGTGAAAATATTACTTAGTAGTCTCAAGGAACTGGCTCTGAGTTTAGGACAAAAGGTTGTCATGCCCCCTCTAAAAACACATGTCTTTCCCTATGGGCATCACATTTTTACACTACCTCATGTTAGGAAAAAATTCCATTGTAACCCAATTATTTCTTTTTGGTCGGGAAAGATGACACCATGACCCTACTACCTCTACCTCTTGTCTATTCATAAGCCATCCATTCCATTATCATGTGTGTAGTCCATCATTGTCATAATTACATTTCATGATCATTTGACCTCCAAAGGATGACCATTTCATGATTTTCCTTTGTTATATATATCATAAGAAATAACTCCAAAGATATGAATATCATATGTAAAAGGGTATATCAAGAAAATGGATCAAATAGAATATAATCTTGAGAATAAAAATTTACATACATGTACATGTTATGAATTACAACCATGACTAACAAGGCACATCCACATACTCATTGAATTTAACATCATATGTGGGTCTCATGAGATATCCACACACATGCATTCAACCACAATCAACCATGATAAAATAAACAATACTGAATCACGAATCAATACAACAAAAAAGAGTACACAATCGCCAAAAATCAAAAAGAGGTTGTAAATTCGGACTTGTTGATGATATAATCCAACATTAGTCAATGGATTGAAGCCTGAATCACGTTTAATCCCATAGATAACACATTTTCACATCAATGGTGTCACTATCGAGGTTTAGTTGATCAAAAAATTGGTTTAGAAAAGAAAACTGGGTATATTTATTTCTATGAAAGGTATTTTTTGATTCATATCCCTCATATTGTCAATCAACATAACTACTTCCATGATTTGTCAAATTAGAGTACATATATTTATATAATCTATGTTAAATTAAATAATATATCATTAATTATTCTTTTAATCGAGCTGAGGCCCTCATTTGTTCATCCAACAATGATCACTACCAACGTGTCATCATAATATATATCCAATCTGAGATTCTTGAATAAGATGGTGCTATAAAGATCGATCTACATTAACATACATGGAGATTCCCACCATTTAAGAGAGATTATGATCTAGTCAATTAGGTTGTAATCAAATCACTAGATTCATCATTAATATACATTGAAGGAAATAATTTGTTATTGGATCGGTATAAAATACCTATGCCCTTCAATGATAAATGCACATATCTCAAGGATAAGAGTAATTTGGTGTAGATTAAAGAAGACATACTGATCCAGAATCAATTTATTGATCTAACATTAAATGGAAAAGGGGAAAAAGATGGGATTAATTGACCATTAAAGGATCAAGTTTTTTTAAAATATTGTCAATATGGCCCAATTAGGGTATCAAATGAAGAGAAATAATGTTGGGATTTAAAATTCACAATGTTTATTTAATATTAACTCTTAAAGGGTTTAACAATGAGTTAGTGGGCCTCAATGATGGCTACTTTCACTATTTGTTATCTTTTGGTTGGAACTATAATGGAAGATGTTCAAGAAAATCACATAGTTTTTTCATGTATCATCATCTTACCAATGTCACCCCAAATTCAAGACAGTGTGTAAGTCAGATTGACCACAGTTCTTCGTACACCACCAGCTCACCATTTGGGTTTTCAAATTTCTAAAAACCTAATGTAACCCCACTAATTCTCTTATGGTATATTATACCCTTTATATTACATATCCTAAATTAAATTCTCAAATCACAAAACCCTAGATATATTTTACTAAAACATAGCTCTAAAATACCTATAACAAAGGTGATCCAGATGAGGAACATCAAACTTAACTATATTAAAATATGAAATATCATGATTTAAGTGAGGAGTATGCACATATTAAATCGTAAAAATAATATACCAGTTTATAATGATGTTGATTTTTTCATTTAAATTTGTAATAAAGAAATAGGAGGAAGAAGAACTGAACATAAGACAATATTAAAAAAAGAGGTCTGGAAAATTTACCTCAATTATTTGTTTATCACTTTTGTAGGGGGGATAAATATTTTTTAGGACAATGATTTGAGTATAATAGAATGATGGTGTGATGTAAATGAGTGTGGAGTAGACATGTAGTTATAATATGGGAAAAATAGTCGATTTAGATGTGATGGGATGTGGGTAGAGGAGTTCCCCAATTATTGTTCAAATAAACTGGACATTTTTTAAATACCCAAACTATTTCTACATAGAGAAGTTACTATCTATGATAGAGGCTCAAAAATTGAGAAATAATTGATGGTAGAATTGATAAAGTTGATCTAAACCTCAAAAAATAAATTAAAAAAATGTTTGAAACATGTTTATCCTGTTACCTCTAAGGTTACTATTTTTTTGAAAATTTTTTTTATCATGATTGGTAATTTTTACAATATTAATTTTTCCATTATGTTGAAACTAATATTGAAATTTTTAAAAATTTTAGAGGTACTAATTAAAAATTATTAATCCATTTTATTTGATTCTATTTATAAATATTTCAAAAATAAAAAATAAAATATTATGTGTATAATTTGTTAAAAACAATTTTTTAAATATATCTTATGTTAAAAAATGATAACAAACGGGTCTATAAATTAACATTTTTAAATATTAAAATTCCCTTTTAAAATAAATATTTTTTCTTTAAAACTCATTTCAAGAGTTTTTTATTCATAAATATTTATTAATAATTTCTTAAATGATACTTTATTTGTAAAAATTGTATTGTTCACTATTCACCTTAAATTCAGTATTCTGAGTGAAACTATAAAAATTAAACCTAAGATAATTTTACTTAATAAATATAGAAACTATGTTTTTTATCACATTTTACTTATAACATTTATATATTTAATTATTTAAATAATAATAACAAATATAAAAAATTCTTTTTACAGAAAAATGTCTTCTTAAATTACATATTTCTTTTATCTCATTTCATATATATTTATAAATAATTAAATATTGATATTACTTTTTAAAAATATTTAAATAGAACATTATAAGAAATTTTTAAATAATATTTAACATAATTTTTTATGTTTATATTTCGTTCCATTTTTTTAAAATGTTCTTCAAAATACACCATTATATAAATTTTATAGAATGAATAAATTTTTTATTTTGGTTGTTATCCTTGTATTGAATATTTATTATAATATTCTATTTATTTTAATATCGCATTCTTCGTTTTAGTTGGATGTTTCATGTGTACAATTATGTCAAACACATGTTTTATTTATTTAAAATGTCCAGTAAAATATTGGGTCATTATAATAATAACATTACACTAGATCTGTTATCCTTAAATTAAGAAATGTTCCATTACATTATAGATTCTTTATGTAAAGTATATCTTAGAATTTATTAAAAATCTTACACAAATCTGTCTTCCATATTTATACATAGAAATATTACTCTAAAATTTCATCCTTCTTTGGAGACAAACAATGTTTCCACTTCACTCTAATAAAATTGATTTCAAATTATAATTTTCTCTTTTAATAAGTTAAATGGATAATACAAGTGGAATCAGTAAGGCCATTAGTATGGAATTAGTTACAGTTTCATAAAACATAAAATACATAGAATTAAATATCAATATCTAAAATGTAATGAATGTTCAATAATGATCTAATTATAGAATGAAACTTACTGTATAAACTATAATAACTAGGTAATCATGAAAATATGAGATTAGGGTTTGAAAAAATCTCACATTCAGACTCAATTTAATGTAAAAGTATTAACTCAAAATTTAAAACCACGGATAAAAATAGTAAATAAATCATAATATACAAATTTAAACAAAAAATTATAACTCAATGTCATCAAATAATGAATCCAATTTTATTATATAAATTAAAATCAATAATATAATGAATTTCATTATTTATTATCTTCCATGGTCTTGATTGAGAACGTCCAAACAAGAAAATAAAATAATTTTCTATCATATTCTATATATTGAAGCTAAGAGTAGTGTAAATATGATAAGTTGTGTTGAGAAAATTACACATCAATATTGATGGAGTGGACAAATAATGGATTTATATACCCCATTTGGAAAAGGAAAATGATTCAGATTAACTCTACAAAAAGTTTCATTTAGGATTTATCCCTATCAGATGAGAAAATCCTTGGGGGAATAAATTTTTTTAATCAAACATAACATAAATGAGGAACTATATAAATTATAGCAATGATTTAAGAATAATTATGAAATATTTCTACTCTAATTTAGTGGGGAAGAACAATTTTTAGAGTTTTCATACTATCATATGCTATAAATTGATAAAAACATACATGATGAAAAATCTAATATAGTAGACATTGAAAAATTATCAGTTGAAACCATTTGACTAATAACTAAAATCTAAAAAAAATAACAAAAATAAATTAAACCAATGGCAGTAATAGAAGTGGATTCCATAAAGCTAAATTCACAAATATATGTATAATTTATTATAAATTTGGAGAACATAATAATACTGCTAGAAATTTTTACCCATGACATTTTCAAATGAGAAACTAATCCAAATTAGATTATATGTTGTTTTCCATAAAAATATAATTTTATATAATAGTGTGTTGATTTATGGGGACAAAAAGTTTTTGTTGTTACTTATTAACATCATCCATTCAAAAAGATCAATCTTTGTTAGAGAGGTCATTTCCAACATCCCTATGGGTTATTAAATCATTAAGAACATTCCAAACCAACATTTCAGAAATAGCTTCATCAAACTCAACCATTTAAATAGAATATCATGAAATTATAAAAATGGCCCATCCAAGAATCCTAATTTCAACAAATAAAATAGATTATTGAATATTATTACAATTCATATGAAAATATTCATAACTAAAAAGGAGAGAACATTTATGAATTGAATAATTAAGTGAATGAATTGATATTCCTTCATAGATCCATAGATAATATAATACAAATGTTTCCTATGAATTTTCCACATCAAAAACTACCCAAATCCAAATATCATTTTGATTTTGGTAACCACCAATATTTGTAAATAAACTCATCCAGACAAAAAGAAATAATATAGCAGTAGAAAATGGATACTGATTAATATGAATCTATTTATAATAGGAAAGAGGATATTCTATGAACTCTATCTCAGAACCCCATAAAAAATAGAAGAAAAATATATAATTTTATTTTATATCAAGAATGACCAACTCAAATAATAGGAATAAAAAATAAATTTAAAATTATATTTTACATACATTTAAAAAGGTATAAATAAGTATAACATGTCAATAATTCAATCAAACATATTACCAAATATGAAATTATCTTAATGGAACTATTCAATATGGTGAAGTGGATTCCAAGAAATAATCATGTTATCTTATAAAATAATTTTCCATCTATAATCTCACCCAATAATCCTCAAAAAGAAAATATGTATGTACTTTTTAAGTTCCATGTAACATATGATCCAAGTCCCTAAATTATGCCTCATGTGATATAATTGATTTCATAAAGGATATTCACTAATATATCATTTCATACAAAAATATTAGAGAGCTCAATCAAACTATTGTGGTATTTCAACCTTTCAACTATACCAATAAGTCTCTATGAGGAGTATTGTAAGATGTCCATGTCTGAGTACATAATATGAATTTTACAGTTGACATAAACTTACTAAAATTAAAAGAAAAGAAAATAACAATTTAAATCATTAATGATATGATGTTTTCCCATTTTTATGACTTACAATTCCATCATTAGTTATCATAAAGGTACTAGAACTATTAAATTTAGATACAATAGATTATACTCCAAGAATTTCAGTTATATGATATTTATATAAGAGAACTACTCAATATACACAATCACACATTATAAGAAACCTTGTTCATATGAAAAACTATATCTACTGAATAAAGATATTAATTTGGTTGATATGTTATGATTTGATAATTCACTAGAAAATGACCATGAATAATATTTTTTCAATCCAAGAAAAAATCGATGATTTGGTAATTTAAAATTTATTTAATTTAATTCACTACTATCAAATATTGAAACTCATCATGATTCTCTTACACATGATATTTATATGGACAAGGAATGTGAACATAAGATAATAACATTTGAAATTTGTAGACCCATACAATATTTGAAACTACTTCCAGCTAAATTGAAACTTCTCAACCTAATTGGGGATGATAATTTTCTAGTTATCATTAGTATAAATTTTCAACTAACTAATATTTTAAAATAATTGACCTTTTGGTAGAAATGTTTTATGCCTTTATTTGAATTCTTAGATACATTCCATAACTATGCCCTATGAACTCAATGTATATAATCATTCTTGAAGTGGATTACATAACATTAATAAAACAACAATGAATATTGAAACTGACCATCATGGAGGTAGTTAAATAGGAAATTGAGATTTTTTTTGGGAGAACATTATATATCTCATTTCTGAAAACCCATGTGAACTCTCAGAAACATTGTTCCCAAGAACGCATTTTTTTAAACTATTAACAATCAAAAGAATGGAAACATTCCTATAAGAATTTAAAATGGTTTGACAGTGTGTATAGAATTTAAGAAACTCAACCAAGTCGATAGAAAATTTCAATTAGGAAAATCATTCACAGATGAGATGCGAGAATTCCATTCATAAAATACCCATTATTTCTTCTTGTATACATATTTAAGATATTTTAATGTTATCTTTACACGTGATGGTAGAAAAAACCAGTTCTACTATTAATTATAAATTCAATACATACATGAAGATTCTATTTAGATTGGTTGATTCCATTGGCACATTCCAATTATGTACTATGAAAATTTTCACTACTTATATTGAAGACATCCTTAAGTTGTATCATAATGATTTAATTTCTATTAGAGATTTATTTTACAATTTTTTGAAAAACCAAAAACAATCATGAAAACATGTATAGATAATGATATTTCACCTCAATTTTGAAAATGACAATTTTTTATTTGAAAATATAATTATTTCAAGATATATTATTTTGAATAATGGGAATTATTTGAAAAAATAATAATTTTAAAAAAACTTATGTTTTTTTCATGGTAGATCATTGTTAGTGTATGTAGATTTCTATAAAAGGTTATTTAGGGATTTTTAAGATACCATTACCCATACAAAATTTATATAATAAAGGTATAAGTTTTTTAATGATACATATTGGAAATATTTTTAATATCTAGAATGAAATACATTAACACAACTAGTAATACACCAACTCCATTGAGAAAACCATTTTAAAAAAATGTGATGCATCAAATAGTACATTAAAATAAGTTATCACAGAAATTATTGAATGTAATGTCCAATCAAAATCTTCTACTTCCAAGGGATTAGACACGACCGAACACAAGTACACAAAAACTAATGAATTTATCATAATGGTTTAACCCTAAAAATAAACGATGTTGTATTTTAGATGAACGGAACTAATTATTTTCACTAATCATGAACCAAATAATATTTGATAGAATAAATATAAATATAATCCAAGAAAAATAGATTGATTCCAATTTTTAGGATTTAATGTATAAATCAATGAAAATTGAATAACTAAGTACCATATTATATACCCCATGAGTAAACTACCAAATTTTACTAACATAAATATTTTAGAGTAAAACCAATCATTTTTAACATTATAAGTGAATTCATCTTTTATATTTTATGTGAAATTCAAAAATATTCATATATGGTTACCTTTCATGTTATAAAAAAATTCACCTCACACCTCTATTCACATAAAACTAAAATATTTAATGAACATTCAATTTACTATTTATGGAATGACACATACATTTATAGAATTTGAAGTGACAAAATAATAAAGGGATATTTCCCCGAGGGATAAATAACATTTGTTCTTATTTTTTTTCACTATACTATATTGGGGTCATATTATACAAAATAAAACTTATAGAAAAATGTTAAAAAATTTATTTTACAGGCCAACACCTTCTATGAATGGACATTATTTATCTAATGGGTTTCAAAGTACCAAATAGATAGATATAATTAATTAACAAAATAAATTACTCAAATAATTAAGATATTTGTTAAATCAATTGATATATGAATATTTTATTTTACAGGGAACATTCTCTTGTTTTATTGGGAATTCAAAAAAAAATTATTAAACAATGATTATTTTTCATTGTGGGTGGGCGTTAAAGCCACCAAAAATATAATAAATATATTATGCATGATGATATCTATTATAAAATCTTATATATTTTTGGAATTATGAGATAAATACTTAATGATTAAGGAACAAACTTATGAAATAAAATTTTAGAATAATTTTGGATCCCAGGTTGTCCAATGCACACTAAAGAGAATGAAATTCGAATAACAACCCTATTTTTATTTTTCCATTTATCCTAATGTCATCAATGATTACCTGGAATGATATTAACACCACAAGTCCCATATGGGTTGAGGGGGAGATTAAGGTGTATAAAATAAATTACAAAGGAACTAAACACCACCATGATTTCATTTCTATTGAATTGAAGTGATCCTTATAACAGAAACAGATGTTATTACATGATACAAATTGTACAATAACATGATTGTATGAGTGGTTACGTCTTCCAAAAAAGGTACTAGACTATAGGGTATAATACATGCCACTGTAGTAATACTGATTGGGTGATTTATGGAACTACTATTGATTAGTGCTCCATGTAGTTTGTGGCATGTGATTGACCACCTTTTTGTATAATTGTCACATGTCATGGAGTGGCTAGTGTATTTGTGTGGTGATGTCAACAACTTGAGTATGACATGTGGAATGATGGATTTTAATTTTTATTATATAGTTAATAATGTAATCTCTCGATCATAAGAAACCATTCAGTGATGTTCATTGAGATCTATGAGAGAAATAATAACGAGGCACAAAGAAAAAGAAGAAAATAACCTAATTAGAGGGGTTGATATAATATATTCACTATTATTATAACCAAAGTGTGTAATAATGGATTTTTTCCTAAATATAATTTTTTTTAATGTTTTATATGGACACCAATGATTTTTATGTTGACTTTGGATGTTTTGTAGAAATTGAAATCTTATCCCAATCTTAGGTTAACACTATGAATATTTTTCATTAGATTAATTTTGATTATTTTAAGATTCTTTCACTACATGACATAATAGGCCTTGAATAATATGAAATCATGAAAAGTTTCTTCACCCAACATCATAATTTTGTTTTCCTTTATCATATATAGTGTTCCAAGTTATACATTACGAAGAAAAAATATTATACATGGTATTCTTAAGGTATTTTCAATTATACTATAATGAGAATTAATATCATAACACGTTTAATATAACGTATGTGTTTTTTGGATCAATTTTTATTGTTTAAGAAAATATTGGGGTCATTGAACATAATGTTTGACATAATATGATGAAGGATGCAGAATTATTTTTGGGATTCAATAAGTGTTTTGGTTATGTCATGTTGATTCTCTCTACTTTTAATAGGAAAGCAATGAGAATCCTTGCTACACACTGCAACCTATGAATCAGTTGTGGTATGTTATAAGAGAAACTAACATGTCACGATTTGAAGGAATATTTCACAATGTTTACGATGGAATTTTTATTATTAACAAGAAATGTTGATATGGTATTTCATGATGGTTTGGTAGCTGTTTTTGTAAATAATAAAAACTTATTAGAATTAATTTTTTGGGAAGTAATGTAAGATTGACACAGTGATGGATTTTAATTATAGGATGTTGAATATTATATTTTTCATGAATTATATATTTTAAATTCATTCATCCTTTGGATAGTGGGGATCCATTTTGTAGGATTACATTATCACATAAAATAAATTAGATACTATAATAATGAATATTAAGAATCAGTGAAATAAAGTGAGGAATATTAAATATATCATTTTATTAATGATGTTCTAATAATATGTTAATCATTGATGACTAGGCGTGGTGGTAAGATCATTTTTAATGTCTTTGATATAATTGGAATATATTATTAGAGGGACATGGTGTAACTCTCTAAGCTTCCACGGTAAATTTCACTTTGAGAAATGTAGTAGCTTGCGATGTACACAACTTGGAGATTTAATACACCACGACCAATCTAAATATACTTTATGAATTGTAATATACACTTTTCAAAATTTTAATAATTTTATTTTTCAAAATGGACTTCATTTTTTTATTCGGAATATCAAAATTATCTTATTGTGAATTTTTTGTATTTTTTTAAAAAACATTAAATTTTTTGATGAATACGGAAAAATACTGCATTATTGTTTAAAACTAACATTTTATCTAAATAAGTTATTTCAATTTATTTTAGGTCAAAATAGATACAAAATAACTATATTTTCTCAATTTAATTCATTAGAGTCATTTTATAATAAGTTTATATATATATAATTTTATTGAACCTTATACTGTCTTTTACCCACCTTTTAGGAGCATTTGACAATTTGCATAAAACATAATTTTACCACTTCTGTGTGTTGAATTTTAAAAATCCGATAGAAATGGTTAATATCAGTTCCTAAAATTTAGTTCAATAAGATGTACATAATTTTTGGTGAATAGTAACTTATGACTTATTTACCACAGTTAAAGGTAAATAGGGTAATTTAGGGTAAAAATGATATTATAATTACCCTAAAACATGTCCTAATTCTAATGGATAAGTGTAATTCTACAAAAAAAACCTATTAAATAAAATATTACCCTTTTGGTCACCCTTGGATTAGATTAGGACATTTATTATTATTTTATTTAATGAATAGTTAAAAGAGTTAAATTCAATGTTTAATAACTAAACCATTTTTATTATAGGGCTACACACAATATAAATTTGACTGTAAATATTCATTATAATGATAATATTATTTCCTAAATAATGATATTTTATTTTTAATTTTTAGACTTTAAATAACTTAATTTATTGATGACACAATGATGATGCATTAATTACATTATTAATGAAATATTAAAATAATTGATATTATAAATATCCAAATAAATGGAAATTGAGACTTATAATGAATTAAAATAATTTTTTATGTTAATATGACATGTTAGGGGTGATTAAATAAATTTTATTCAACATGATAATGTTTTAATGGCTTTCAAAAAAAATCAACTACTAAATTGTGTTAAAATTGACATTATTGAGTTTTTAAAAAAATTAAATATTATTAATTGATATAATATTACTAAAAATATAAGGTTTGAAAAAATAGCAGAGATAATGTTTTATATATTAATTATGAACCACTTGGGGTTCTATTGGCTTGTTATTGAACTTTTCTTACCCATGTAATTTAAAAATACAAAGAGAAATGGTAAATTTTAAACAATTTAACTATGAGTTAAATATAAAAGATATGGTTAATATGTTGACTTAAACATGTATAAAACATTTTGGTTGAGATTTTTTCAACCCCTACCCACCTTATCCTAGAAAAAAATTATTTTTAAGACATTAGTAATGGAAAATTATTTTATTATAAAATAATATTTCATGTTTTTTTAAAGTGACCCTCACCTCTCTTATAAAAGGGTACTTTACCTTCTCTTAAATTCACACATATAATTCCATTTTACTCATCCAAAACCATCCCAAATAGCATAAAAAATTTCCTCACATTATCCTAGAGGCCTTACATTGATCAGAATGCTATCATAATGAGCCCTTTTGATCAACTCAAAAAGAAACACTCGAAGAAGTGGTAATAATTTCACCACCCTCTTTCAAGTTCTTTTTCTTCTTCCACATCATCTTTATTTGTTGTTTCCATACCAAAATAATAAATCCAGTAACTTATATATACTATGATGTTATTATAAATATGGTACAACCATATTCATTATTCAATCCATCCTATTAATGAAAAAGTCAACATATGTGCGTATATACGGCTTACCGTCTCCTCGTCGTGGTGTAGTTTGTTATTCAAACACTTAATTATTTGGATTGGTATAATAATGAGTATTATAGATGTAAATAATATATATAACATATTATTGATTTTGTATATATGATATACCATCCAATTACATATGATCCCACCATCAATATAATGATATTGTCTGTCATGCGTACGTGCGGATTACGGTCTCCACGAATGCGATGAGATTAATTCCCCATTGTAGTCATTCAAGAATAATTTTCATTTTATTATTAAAAATAAAGTTTATGAAAATAATATCATTCTGTATATGAATCAAATGCATCATATTCATAATAATCATGGCTTACGTAACCAAGAATATATTGTAAAACGAATCAGTTAATACCCAAAACGATGATACTTCAAAAATATTATTAACAAATAAATATTAGAAGATCATAAATGATATCATATTTATGTATATGAATAATGTATAATTTAATAACAATCATTTAACTATTATACAGGAGGTAAATTTACCCTTGACCATGTAAAAGTACAAGGTAGGGGTTAATTCCACAATCTCTTCATTATCCGAGTTTGTTTATACATGATTATCTACTGGTACCTCTTGGTCATCCACATCTGTGTTTTCTTAAAAATGTAATTCAAAACATTTAAACTATTTACTAGACTATGGATTAAATTCATTTATACCCTTGTTTAACAATATTTTTTTTTAAAGTAATGTTTCCATAATTTTCAAAATTAGTTCCATTACGACCGTTTTAACAAAATTAAGGAAAGAGAGTTTTTAACTTATATGGCAGGTGCGGTTATTTTCCACCATTATAACACCTTCGAAGATTCCCTTACAAGATTATAATAATATTTTCTAAATAAATGTTTTCTTTTATAATAACATAACTTCTAAATTATTTCAAAATTGAATAATATATTTCCCTAAAAAAGTTTTGATTTCATCTATGTCAACATCATTTGATGGATTTTAAAGTTTTTTGGAGTTGATTTATCATTATTCAAATCTTTCATATTATATTGAAGGATTTGTGATATATTTAACTATGGATGTGTTAATTTTATACCATTCATGTTTTATGGATAATGTACTGATATTTCGTATGCTAGTTTTAATATGAATGTTTATATTATGTTTAAACCTTTTCATATCAAGAATGCATTGGACTTAGTAAGTGATGGGTGGAGCCCGCTATAGCCTCTTGATGCGTCGGTAGGTCTCATGAGACAAACTATTGTCTTGGAACTAGGGATTGACAAAATATTATTATTAGTCTTGGCATTAGGTCTTGTCCATGTTTTTATTAACTCTTGCATTATGCATTCCATCTTAATGAAATTGGATATTGATATTACATGTGATTATTCGAGTAGTAGTATATCCATGAATAAGTAAATGGTATTATTTGTTATATATTTTACTTATAATGCTGAATTTTATGTTTAAAAAGATTTTGTTTTAGTCTTATACATTGCCTTAAAAGTTTTTACTTATTTGTAAATGTTTCCTCTATGTTGATATCCTTACTAAGCACCTGAGCTCACCCCATTCTATGTTTTATTTTTCTCAGGATGTAAATAAGTATATTTTGACTAACCTGTTAGGATATTCAAAGGTATATGAATGTGGTAACTGGAGACAATGTTGATGTTTCATTTCATTTTATAATGTTATGTAAATATTATGAATGTATCTAGTACTTCCAATGCTACTAAACTGATCGGTATTTCGGGACCTGATCCCTTGTGGTCATGCTAGTGTTATATAATCACACACCAACTCTAGGTAACTGGGGTTGGGAAATTATAGTTGTTATTAGAGGAATTTTAGTACAATCCATGGAAACTAGATTTAGATAAACTCCAATTAGAGAACATTACCCTAAGATAGACTTTGAGGATTAGTATAGGAGACCTTCCTAGAATTTTGGTAACATATAGATTTAATGAATTGACCATGACATACATCAATGTCTAGATACGAGATGGTAGAGGAGACATTGGAACAGATGAACCTAGGATTGAAAACTCTATTAAGGAGTTTCAAGCATAACCTAGGGTATCATGGTACACGAAAATAGGACTTGCTACACTTTTGGTTATGACATGCCTGGGGGATTTGCTTAGGATAATTGAAATTTTCTTTAGAAACCATTTTTAAGGATTTATGAGTATATACTTACTCAAAGAAATCATTTTTTATGATTGTGGATTATATCAATAAACTGTTAAATTTATGTTATGTGTTTTACAAGATTGGAATTATGTGTTGCGATTCATAAACTAATATACTTTATGATATTGTTTAGAAATGGTTCCCAGTTGAAGGAATGGAAACCTTATCAATGCACATAATCCTTGTAGGTACTACCCTCCTACTGAAGATAATTAATAGTGGGGTTGTTGATGCAACTTGTGTGGATCATCTTATCAACATACTGGGAAAACTCACACAAGTTATGAATAATAACCTTACTCGTATAAAGCACTATGATCCACAACACAGAGGATCAATGTTGGGCCACTTCCTGTAGAAACAACCAACAAAATTCAATGGGAGTAAAAATCCACTAGTTGTAGTGAAATTGATATGTTCCTTAGAGAAAATATTTCATGCTTTGGGAAGTAGCGAAAATGAAAAAGTTTCCTTGGAAGTTTATTGCCTCATGGGAGATGCAGATCAATGGTGGTCATTGATCCAATATACAAAGGAAGATGAAGAATTATTGATCCTGGAATGGATGGAGTTTTAAGATATTTTCATAGAAATATACTTTCCACGTGATCATTTAACGGGTATGGAAAGATAATTTCTGAGTCTGAGGAAAAAGTAGGATAACAATGTCACAATGTATTGGGATAACTTTATAAGGTTATCAAGCCATGCTACAAATTATATACATAACCCAAGGATTAATATTGATCGATTCATTGATGGGTTAAAACCATTTCTGCATCGTGCATTAGTCTCACAATCCTTTACATCGTACGAAGATATTGTGTCATGTGCTATCAAGATAGAAATGGAATTCTCTATGACTTACAACTATAAAGAAAAGAAAGAGAAGAAGAGATATGTTTAACACTCTAGAAATGGAAATATGGAGAAGAAGGGAAAAATGAATATACATCCTGTGGAAAATGTGAGAAGAAACACCCTGGTACTTGCCTGATGGAAATGGGAATCTGTTACAACTGTGGTGAAAATGGCCACCAAGCTCATGATTGCAAGGGAAATAATAATGCTATCAATGATAAATTATACAATTGTAGATAAAAAGGGATTTATGAAAATTAATTTCATAAGCACCAATGAAACGTATCTCAAAAATGGAAAAGGGATATATCCCAAGATTATGTGATCACTAAGGTTGAGGATAGAGCTCTGAAAGACGTAGAGGCAGGTAATTTAATGGTTTCCTGAATTTTAGCCAATGGTTTATTTGATTCTGGATCATCGTATTATATCATATCTTCCAAATTTTCTAAGAAACAATGATATTTTCAATTTGAAATTGCAAATGAGTTATCATTAAAAACTCATATGGGATGAATCATCACAATAATGTTTTGTGAATCAGTTCCCATTATGGAATATAAATGTTCTTTATCTGATGATCTAATCATCAAACCCATGATTTAATTTGATATAATCCTCAGAGTTGGTTGGCTTTCAAAAAATTATGTTTAAATTTATTCTAAGAAGTAGGAGGATACATTTTTTAGGAGGATAAATAGTACCTAATCATTAAAGTAGTAACATCACCACCTAATTCTTATCTAGATCCAACCCCAGTAACTCTACTAAATTCAATTGTTATGGATGAATAAAATGAATTAACTGTGGGACAGAAATGGAATATTCGAATATACTACTTACCTATTGTGAATGAATATGTTGATGAGTTTCTAGTGGATTTACCTAGACTTCCTCTAGAAAAAGAAATTTAGTTTTCATTGATTTAATTCTTGGTTCGAGGACTATATCAAACACCCCTTATTGAATGGACAATGTGTAATTAGTGGAACTAAAGAAAAAACAAGATAAATTTAGAAATAAGGGATTTATTCTCCCTAGTGTTTCTACATGGGGAGCCTCTGTCATTTTTTATAAGAAGAATGACAAATCTATGATGTTGTGAATTGACTACAGGGAGATCAATTCTATTACAATAAAGAACAAGTATCCCCTAACTCACATTGATGATATATTCCACCAATTTCTTTGAGCTCAATATTTTTCAAAGATTGTCCATTGATCTGGATATCATCAGTTGTGTGTGAAGAAGGGAGACCTTCCGAATTCAGCATTTTGAACCAGGTATAGGCATTAAGAGTTTACAGTAATGCCTTTTGGATTGACTAATGCACCCTCTGTCTTCACGGATCTAATGAATAGTGATTTCAAGGAATATCTTGATTACTATGTAGTTGTATTTATTGATGATATTTTGGTATACTTGACAAGTTACCGAGATCATGAAAATAACTTGAGCACTATTCTAAAAGCCCTTAGAAGAAATGAATTATATTGGATGTTTAGCAAATGTGAATTTTGGCTTCTAGAGATTTCATTTCATGTCTTTATTATCTCTAAGGATGGAATCATTGTTGATCATTCAATGACCAAGTAAATCCAAGAATGGAAAACACCAACGAGTATAACCGAGGTACATAGTTTTATTTTTTTAGAAGGTTATTGTCGACGTTTCATCCTGAATTTTTCCCGATTTTCTAACCCATTAACCAATCTCACACATAAAGAGTGTGAAGAGTGTTTTGATGAACTGCAGAGAAGATTATTTAATGATCCTATCTTGACTCTACCATTATGGAAAGATGGGTTTGTTATTTATAGTCATTTTTAAATGAAAGGAATAGGTTGTGTCCTTATGAAGATTGAAAGAGTTATTGTCTATGCCTCACGACAGCTAAAAATTCATGAGCAAAACTACCCCACTCATGATCTTGAATTAGCAGCTATAATCATTGCCCTCATAATATGGAGACAATATCTCAATGGTAATCAAATGTGAGATTTATATTGATTCAAAGAGTTTGAAGTATATTTTCTCATAGAAAGAACTCAACCTGAGGAAAAGATGATAGTTTGAACTACTCAAGGATTATGATTGCACTATACACTACCACCCAGGGATGGAAAATAAGGTGGAAGATGCTCTGAGTAGAAAGGATATTAGAGTTTTCAACAAGATAAGAGTTGAAAGGGATCCTATGATAATGGATATAGTAAATATGGTTATGGTAATAACCATGGAAGGTGAAAGATCAATACTGTTTCAAATGGATGTCAACCCATCTTTACTAGAAAGGATAAATAGTTCTCAGACCGATGTTAAGGAGTTTCAAAACATGATTAAAGCTGTGAATGACAAGAGATTGAGTGACTTCTTATAAAAAGATTGAATTTTTAAAATTGTTAAGAGACATTGTGTTCTTAACATTCATGATCTAAAAATGGAATTTTTGGATGATTCTCATAGCCCCAATTTCTTTATACACCATGGGAGCACCATGATGTATAGATATTTGAAGCAACATTTTTGGTGGGACAACATGAAGAGGGAGATTTCTAATTTTTTTTCAAGATGTATGGTTTTTCAACAAGTGAAAGCTAGAAGGAAAAAATCCTGGAGGAGTCATGAAATCTCTTTCCATACCTAAGTGGAAATGGGATAATATTATGATGGACATTGTCATGGGGCTACCAAAGACACCTTGAGGGAATGATTAAATATGGTTCATTATTGATCATCATACCATGTTAGCACATTTTATTGCTATAAGAGAATATTTTCCACATTAAAATCTTGAAAAACTATATATTTATGAAGTTGTAAGCTTCCATGCTGTACCCCTATCGATTGTATCTTATCTTGAACTCTATTTTACATCAAGATTCTGGAAAAGTCTTAAAAAGTCCCTGGATACTGAATTTCATTTATGCACTTCCTAACACCCTGAAACTAATGGACAATCAGAACGGACTATTCAAACCATAGAAGACATGATGAGATCCGAATTATGGATTTTGAATTTCATGTAAGATCCCATGTTTTCATGAAGGTATCTATATGGGAGGGTGTTATACGTTTCATTAAGATGGGTAAATTGACACCCAGGTATATCACATCTTTCGAAATTTAATAATGAATTGGAGTTGTATCTTATCATTTGGAAAAGCCTCCATGTCTCTCCAAAGTTCATGATGTTTTCCATGTGTCAATATTGAGAACATACAAGAATTACCCAACGCATGTACACAACTATGAGAAAATTGAACTAGATCTTGATTTGTCTTATTTTGAAGAGGCTTTTATGATTATTGTTACCAGAGAATAAGTGATGAGAAACTGGATAGCTCATCTGGTAAATGTTCTATGGGTAAAAATAAGATGGAAGAGGCGACATGGGAACCTGTGGAAATTATGATGAAGACCCACCCAAATCCTTTTATACAGTAATATTTTAGAATTTTTTAAGATAAAATTATTTTAAGGATGGGACAATGTAACACCCCATGCTTCCATGGTATGTTCCCTTTTGAGTAATGCAGTAGTTTGCAGTGTACGCAACTTGTAGTTTAACACCCCACGACCAATCCAACTAGATATTATGAATAGTAATTCAAACTTTTTGAAATTTTAATTTTTTTTTTCAAAATGGACTACATTTTTGGATTATGAATATCAAAATTAACTTTGGGTGATTTTTTTGTATTTTTTAGAAAGCAATCATTTTTTGATGAATAGTGAAAAAACACTATGTTATTGTTCTAAACCAACTTTTTATTTAAATTATTAGTTATTTTATTTTAATTAATTTTAGTTATAAATAGATACATAATAACTATATATTTTCAATGTAATTACATGGAACCATTTAATATCATGTTTAGATAAATAAAACAATATTTAACTTTTTACTGTCTTTTACCCAACATCTAGGAGCATTTGAAAATTTCCATAAAACATAATTTTACTACTTCTGTGAGTTGAATTTCAAAAATATTATGGACCTATTAATATAGGTAAGTAAAATTAGGTTCAATAAGAAAAAAATAATTTTCAGTGTATTGTAATTTTTGACTTTTATTTACCATAGTTACAAGTAAATAGGGTAATTAATGGTAAAAATGATACTATAATTACCATAACACATATTCTAATTATATTGGATTAGTGTAATTCGACCAAATACAACCTTATGAATAAAATATGATCCTTTTGGTCCCATTGTATTATATTAGGGAATTTATTATTATTTTATTTAGAGAATAGTTAAAATAGTTAAATTCCATGTTTAATAACTAAACAATTATTAATATTGGGTTACACACAATATAATTGATATTATAAATATCCAAATAAATGAAAATTGAGAAATATGATGAATTCCAATAATTTTTTGGGTTTATATGACACGGTATAGTCGATTAAATAAATTTTCTTCTAAGTGATAATGATTTTATGGATTTCAAAAGAAAATCAAATACTACAGAATGTCAAAAATGACATAATTGAGTTTTTAAAACAAATACTATATTATTAATAGATATAATATTTCTAAAAATATATGGATCAAATGAATGGATTAGATAAGGTTATATATATAATGAAACAATTTGGGTTCATATATATTTATATACAATGTTTATTAACCATATAATATAAAAATACTGAGAGGCATGTTAAATGTCAAACAATTTAACTAGGATTTAAATCTAAAAGATAAGGATAATATGGTGAACTAAACCAATATAAAACCTATTTTTTGAGAGGTTTTCAATACGGCCATATCTTATCCTTGAAATAAATCATTTTAGAGCAATTAGATATCGAAAATGACTTAATTATAAAATAATATTCCAAGAATTTCCTAAAGTGACCATCACCTATCTTATAAAAGGGAACATCCATTTCTCTTAATTTCACACATCCAAAGCCATTTGGCTCGGCCAAACCCTACCCAAATATCATTCCAACTTCCCTATCTTAATCAAAGAGGCATTACATTGATCAGAAATCCAACCTATTGATCCCTTTTGATCCAATAAAATGAAAACACCTGAAGTAGAGGTAATAATTTCTCCACCCTCATTCAAGTTCTTTTCTTCGTCCACTTCATCTTTAGTTGTTGTTTCCATACCAAAATAATGAATACTATAATTTATGCATACTTTTATGTTATTATAAATAAGGTAAAACCATATTCGTTATTCTATCCATCCTATAAATTTCCAAGTCAGCATACGTGCATACATACAGCTTATTGTCTCCATGTCGTGGTGTATTTGGTTATTCATACACTTCATTATTTTGATGGGTATAATAATGAGTATAAATGATTAAAATAATAATTATAAAATGTCAATGATTTGTTATATATGATATACCTTCCAATTACATATGATTTCACAATCAATATAAATATAGTGTCGCTTGTGCATACATACGGATTACCGTCACCACGAACGCAATGATATTTCAATACCCATCATTATAATCCAAGATTAATTTTCATTTTATAATTAAAAATAATGCTTATGAACGTAATATGTTTCTTTATATATATCAAATTCATCCTATTCATAACAAACATAGCTTAAGTTACCCATCATATAAAGGAAAACAAATTCATTAACACCTGTACTTATGATACTACTAAAATATTATTAACAAAGTAATATTAGAAGATCATATATGATATCATATTTATGTATATAATTATTGTATAATTTAATAACAATTATTTAACTATTATACATGAGTTTAACAGAACCTTGAACAAGGAAACGTACAAGTTAAGTGTTAATTCCACAATCTCTTCATTATCTGATGTTGTTTACACGTGAGTATTTTCTAGGACCTATTTAACAACCACATCCATGTTTTCTTAAAAATGAAATTCAAAACATTTATACAATTTCCTAGACTATGGGATAAATTAATTTATACCCATATTTGACAATATGTGCTTATAAATTAATCTTTCTATCATTTTCTAAAAAAGTCTTTTACGACCTTTTCGACAAAATTAAGGAAAGAAGGTTTTTATAACTTATACAGAGGGTACTGCTATTTTCTACCGTTGTAATACCATTGAAGATTCCATTAACAGATTATAATATTTTTTTCAAAAAAATGTTTACTTTTATAATTATATATCTTCTAAATTATTTCAAAATAGAAGAGATATTTCTCTAATTTTTTTGATTTCATCTATGTCAACATCCTTTTATGGATTTTAAACCTGTTTGAAGTTGATTTATTAGTTTACAAATCTTCCATATTGTAGTTAAGTTTATATGATATATTTGACTATTTATGTGTTACTTTTATACCATTCTTGTTTTATGGATAATGTGTTCGCATTTCATATGCTAGTTTTAATACGAATGATTATGTTAGGTTTAAACCTTTTCATGTGACGAATGCATTGGAGTTAGAAAGTGGGGGGTGGAGCCTGCTATAGCTCCTTGAAGCATCGGTAGGTCTCATGAGGCAAACCAGTGTCTTGGTCCAAGGCTTTGAAAAAACATATTATTTTCAGTCTTGGCATGAGGCCTTGACTATGTGGCTGTGAGTCTGGCATTATTCATTCCACCATTATTAAATTGGATATTGATATTACATGTGATTATTCAACTAGTAGAATATCCATGTGAATAATTAAATGGTGGTATTTGATTTATCTTTTCAATATTATGCTGATGTTTATTATTAAAAGGCATCTTTTTAGTCCTATACATTGCCTGAGTGGTTTTTCTTATTTATAAATATTCCTCTATATTTTTATCCTTACGGAGCACCTGATCTCACCCGTTTCTATGTCATATTTTTTCTAGGATGTAGAGAAGTATATTATGATTGATCTGCATGGATAGGATAAGGGATATGAATGATGTCAATGGAAACAATGTTGATGTTTCTTTTCATTTAATAATATAATTTATAACTTATGAATTTATATAGTACTTCCATGACTACTAAACTGATCAGTCTTTCAGGACATGATTCATTGTGATCATGCCAATGCTATGTAATAATGAACGGACTCTGAGTAACAGGGGTCAGGATGTTACACATGGAGAAAACACTAGCATAATGGGGTTGACTACTTTGATTCATATCTAGTGAATTTGACCTATGAAACTCTTATTACATTGTATCAAACTGGTATGGTGTTCACTAATGAGATGAAGAGGATGTGCACCTTGAATGAGTAGTGAACTCTTCATAAATTCTATAATAAGATTCAAGTGAAGTAGTTGTTAATTATATTATGAACATATTTTTGGTATGTTCTACTAGTACATATCTCATTACAAATTATCAATGTAAAATATTTTGAACATGATAATTTTATTTTGATAAACAAAAATGATAGATTCAACGAGTATTTTCTAAAAAAAATACATGATGAAATTAATTCAAAAATTAATAATAAATTTCATACCCCCTTAACATAACCTCATCCCTCCCATCCCTCTATGTGTTTAAATAGGTACCTATGGTACAAAACATAGTATCAAATCCAAAACTTATATCTGGTATTTGTTGAGAGAATGCTACAACTTTTGAGAATATTGTGAATAGTAAATTTGATCCATTATTTAATGGGTGAAACTATAAAATTTTGAGAAAATGGTTAAACCACATATAAAATATCTTTTCATTTACACATATCTAGTAATATATTAGGGAAATTAGGATGGTCATTACATCAATAGATATAATATTGAATTAACCAATATGTCGATGAATAATAAATCGAAGGAAAAAAATCATTTTTTGAGATTTTTGTAAAAAAATATATCAGATGATTTTGGATTTTACCATAGTAAAATGAATTTTAGATAAATAATTTAACATATATGAAATAAATATCATTTAAAAATAAGAAAAAATTTTGTTCTATTCAATATTTATTTGATGATCTTAAAAAATCCATGTTAAAATGTAAATAGATTCCTTAATCTTGTCATTGATGATTTTGGGTCAATAAATGGACTCAAACTTATTTTTATGGAATAAAAAATTATATAAATTATTATCAGTATAGTTCCACTTATTTAGAATTAGATTTTTTAGTCACACAATGAAATCAACCTTGGAGAGAGATCCCATAATGACATGCACTAAATATTAATAACACATGAAATTTTTCAAAATCCAGAGAGATCTTAAGAACAATCATCTATTTATATGGAATTTAAATGAATTGAGAAGAAAGAGTTTTGAGATGTTAAAATTCAATAAGTTATAACTGTAGATTAATTATCACTTATGAATAAAAAAATTAATGTGGAAAAGGACTATTTGAGGTTAAATTAATCTATATAGGTTTTACATATGGTGATATTAGACAAATTATACATAGATGTATAAATATTTATATTAATAAAATAAAAATATTTTCAAAATAAACGAATAAATTCAGTGATGAGTAATTTTATTTTTTGAAATTAATGTTGAAAGAATATTTATAAAAATGTATTGATTAAAATAAAAGTGTAATATACTAAGTAAGATCCAGAAGAGTTTACTAAGACTAAATTAATATTATATAATAATTATTTTGTGATATATTTCCTATAGACTAATATAACTAATGTATGTTATAATGAACAAATAGGTAGTTTTATCCCACAATAAGTAATGGTTTCTTGATGATGTTGATTTTAAGACCCCGAACCCTATTTCCTGGAGCCAGTTCAATATATCATTACACAGGTTGGATTATAAGGACTAAAATCCAAATGGAATAGTAAGTTTTGTTTCTTTTGGAAAACCAGATACATACATAAGTACACAATTACCACTTGAAATGAAATACATTATATAAATTACAATTTAAACATAAAATACTTTTGGATTGTACCTGAAATTAATTCATAATATACCTCCTCGCATCCTATAAAAAATAAATCATATTAAAGGGATGAGATAAGATGAATAGAAAGGATAATAAATAACATGGATGATATCGTTGACATAATCATTGTGCATGGTGATTATCAAAAAAACACATTCGTTTGAAATAGGTACTTCAGTATAACATGGATGAAATAAGAGATAAATAAATAATTTCATGACAAAACATAGCTATGATTATTATACAAGTCTAATAAACACATGGAATATCGATTGGTATGTAATTCATAATTCCATATATCATAACCATTCTGTCAAATCATCATGCCAGGACCATACATAAATGGGTAAAACCCAAACTAGTTTTCCTCATAAGACATACCAATGCAAAGAGGTAAAATAGTGGGCCCCACCCATTTCATAATAACTCTAATGAATTCTTTATATGAAAGGGGTGAACATAATCAACATATAAATTAATATTGAAACTAACATATGAAATGTAAATAACTTTCTATAATAATTAAACATAAACACAAACCATTGAGAGTAATATAATGAATGGTATAATGATAGACCATCCAATGAAAAATTGAACTGAAACCCATCAACCACATTTTTTTGATGATATAATAAGAGATAAACCACAATGAATTACTTGATTAAATAAAAGATGTTGACATTGATGAAGATACTTTTAAATGAGACAACTAAAAAATCATAAGGAAATAATCCTTAAACATTCCATGGTTTCCCATTCTAACTTGAATCAATCCAATCATAATACCTTATAATATCATATGAATAAGTATAATCTTGAGATGATATAACAATGGGAAGTATATACACTACTGGAAGGAATAATTTTTGAACTAGGAATATATCTCATAAAAGGTAAAGTGAGATGGGGGAGGATCTGTGATGTTGGCCTTTAGTAGATATCACAGATTGGGGTGCTCACTTGAAGCAGATGTTCGGGCGCTGCTGAAAGGGATCAAGCTGTGTAACAAATTTCTTCTGGATTGCGCTGAAACTGATTATGTTTCAGAGGTGTTGGTTTTGGTGATCACATCCAAGGTCGAGGTATCGTGGTCTTCAATTTATTTAATTCATAGCTTCAACTTAATGATACCCAGAGGATATGTGGTCCGACATGTTCCGGTGGAGGGAAACTTTACTGTGGATTCTCTTTCGAGAGGAGGTAGACCGGAAGAAACATTGTTAGTATTTTCTCGTTTTGGCTCATTACCTTGGAAATGTAATTTGTTTGTCCAAGGAGATGCCTTAGGTCTCCATAATTTTAGAGCACCGTGATCTTGTGGTTCTATGTAAGGCATTTTCCATTTTTAAAATAATAAAAAAAATTCCATCCAGAGATGAGAAAAAACCATTAAACATTTGAGGGAAGTGTAATTATGGAAAATAATTTATATTGGTCATGAAATTAGATGATAATAGTCTTTATTCAAAAAAATAAAATGGAAGGAAATTGGAATAATATTTTAGGCATATATGTTGTCCCACTGAGGTGAAATCCTATAAAAATAGTTTTTAATAATGATTTATAAATAAAATATTATAGTGGGAGTTATATAAAATAATAGATATATTTTAAAGTGGATGGGAATGTATGTTTTCATAAAACTAGAAATTAACTAGTATAGTTTTTAATCATAAAATATGTGATTTTAAAAAAATAATTATCTCTTTAATAATAATATATATTGCACATACAAATGTGTAAGAATTCAAGAAGATCCATTGAATTGGGAATGTTTATTTGGAATAACTAATAAGGGAACTATTTTAAACCCTATAATCACCAGAAAAAAATATGCAATTATCTGAATATATGATTTATTAACATAAAAATAGAATATAGTAGATGTAAAAAAATAAATTAGCATTTGATTAGGGTAACATTATTAAAGGAATAACATGTAGGAAAAATGAAGGTTCATGTGGAATCCATTAGGAATTTGTAATCAGTAAAATATTATAAACCAAAATTAATAATCATTATATGATAAATTAAATACCATTAAAATAAATATATTCATGATATGATACATCAATGGTTAGTATAAATACACAATTCAAATAAAACAGTGGTGAATAAGTAATATCTCAAAATTGGTTGTGAGATTAGGAAACCCTTACATTATGTCCAAAGGTATTCTGATATTTTCCTTAATGTCCTATATAATTAAATTAAATCCATACTTTTAAAAATTAATATCATTATCTGCATAAATTTTATTTTATTTTTTTTTTCATTTATGTCCTCATTAATTATTTATATGATTGAATTCTGTGGATCTGGATTTTTTGTTTTCTTATTTTTAATATTTGGTTGTCTTGTTTATAATTAAAGGATTCCTTGTAGAATGGATATAATTATCCATAATTAATATTATATGATACTAATTAACATTAAGGATATTAAATTGCAATATAATTCATTTGGTTATATGGTATAAGTATGAGTTATTGAATGAATGATTAAGTAAGAATAGTTTGGTGGTATTTCAATTATTACGAACTAGTTTTGTCGTATGAATTAATATTATGTATATGTAATTGTTCTAGAATATTAAATGAGAAATAATTCATATATTATAGTTTTTAAAACATAAAAATGGTTTCATGACCATAATGGAAGGTGAAATTTAATAATTAAGGTTCGTCATCCACGAAGGATGTAAATCGACACCTCTAGGATGACGCTTTTGTTTTTAAAATGAGAGAGAGAAAGAGTAATGAGATTAATGACGGATGCTCCATTATCATGATATAGTTTTAGTTTATAGATTATTAAATAGTTATAATTATAATTTTGATAGTGGAGATGAATGAATAATAATAAAATAAGGAACATAAAAAATTAAAATGAAAAAGAAAGATGATTTTACCTCTTGAGTACGCCTCCTTGAGAACCTCAATAAGGGAAGTGGTTTTGGTCATTTGGAAAGACCATGAGCTCCTAGATGTGGGAGGGACATGAAAAAAATATTTGGGAAGAAATTTTAGAATCTTAAATTTTTATTAGATTGAAGAGAATGGAGATTGAGGGGGGTTTTATTGAAGGAGAGGAGGGGGTTTCCATTATTTCAATCATTATTTAATTATTTTGGATCATGACTATGAGCATTCATGATTAATTGGACTAAAATAGTAATAAGGGAAACTGACTTTGAACCAATGGACATTTAAATCATCCATTACTAAATCATAATGAATAAATTAATTTATATATAATATTTCGTAAATTATCATATTTCACTGTTCACTAAAAATTCAAGTATTTCAGAAAAATCCAGAATATTCACCTTAACCATTTTCAGATGTGTAAAATTCAATTATGAACTCAATTTTATCCAAATAATTTTATAAATAATAGAATATTATGTTTTATATTAAATTATTATTTAAATGAAAATTATTGATTTTAAATTTAATACTTATTTAATAATACTTTCAAAAATTAACTAATGACTCATCAGATTATCCTAAAATAAATGGTAAAAAATATTTATTTGGAATTAATTTATTGAAAATTAATTTTATAAATTTGTTAATTTAAAATCATACTAAATATTTATTAGTCATAAAAATAAATACACATAATTATTAATTTTTTAAATATTTATCTCATTTTTATGGTGATTAAATTTTATTTATACTTACCTGGGTGCAGTTACTATTCTTAAGGGTAAATTTTTATTCATAAGGGTATGTTATTATTAATCAGATTAAGATAAAATTCACCAAAAATGTATGTTTATCCTTTTAAACTCTAAAAATATTACTGATCGCAACCATTTATATAAGTTTTTTTGATATTCAAGTAAGAGAATAATAGAAATTATGTTCATTGGCTTGGTTATAAAAAAATATTTTTTTCCATATATAATTATTGTATCCTGAGTTAAATAATATTTTTTTTTAATTATTGCGGTGTTACATTCTTACCCCTTACAAAAATTTCATCCTGGAAATTACTGGAATGCTACCATCTATAAATATTTGGGTAGTTATTCATTATATGTTCCTTAGGATCCCATGTTTCCTCTTCAATTATATGAATTTTCCAAAGTATCTTTACCAGTAGTGACATATGATCCCTCAACACCTATTCTATAGTTTCAATAATCCAGATAGTCTCATCAACGTAATATATGTCAGATTCCTATTCTATACCTCAATAATTGAGGACAAGCATTGTTTCTAGCATTAACATTCTCAATAATGAGAAATTTTACTTATTGTGTACTTTAGACAGGCTAGGTGGAATTTCTAAACAATAATCCAAATCTCTAATTCTCTCTATAATTTCTTAAGGTCCAAAGTATCTAGGTCATTTTTTTCATTTATTCACAAATCTTATTACACCCTTACATGTAGATGCTTTCCATAACACGTGATATACCACTTGAAATTTTAAATCCCTTCATCGATTATCAGCATAGTATTTTTCCTAAATTGATATGCATTGATATGAATTTGAATAGTTATAACCTTTTATAAGGTATCCTACACAATATCTTGTCCCACAAGCTTCATTTCACCATCTTCATCCCAACATGTTAGTGTTCAACATCTCTTTCTATACAGTGCCTCATATGTTCCAATTTGAATAATTGAATGGAAAATATTGTTGTAGGCGAACTACACCGAAGTAAAATAGTGATCGCATATACCTTGAATTTCAAATGACCATGATCTCAAAAAGTCTTTTAACGGTTAAATTTTCCTTTCTCATTTCCCATCAGTTTGATGGAGTTACGAAATACTCAATTGAAGCCTAGTATCTAATGGATTTCGAATAACTTTCCATAATTTAGAGGTAATTCACATATCATGGTAAGGCACAATTGAATGTGGTTTCAAATGAAGTCATAAAAAAGTGTTAATATAGACATGAGATTGACCCTCTAGTGGAATATCATCCCTTATGAAATGGACAGATTTGGTATATCAATCAACAATCACCAATATTGTGTTATTGTTCATTGTAGTTTTTGGTAATATAAGGATAATATCAATAGTTATATCATCCCATTTCAATGTAAGAATAGTTAGAGGTTTCATGACTCTAATAGGATGTTTTATTTCATCCTTATCATGTTTATATACTGAACAACGTGATACATTTTCAGAAAATTCTTCATTTATATTGTCCCACAAGAAATGTTCCTTCTAATCTCTATACATCTTAGTGCTACCAGGGTGTATAGATAAATTAGAAATATGGGAATCATCAAATAACTCACTTAAATGATAGCTTATACCACTATTTGGAAAGAAATTAATCAGTTCCAAGGTAGTCACCACTCATCAAGATCAGTAATTTCTTCATCATTATCTTAGGATTAGAAATATATTTAGTTTTTTATTTTCCTAAATATTTTGTTTTCCACAACGTTTTTATTTCCATTGAATATATTTTCATTGTACCATTTAACTTATAGTCTCAAATAGATAATGTAAAAATGATGCATTAAAATCCTCATATATTCCATAATTATTATAACCAGTACACTACTATTAAAATATTTGAATAAAACAATTCATGAATAGGAGTATTAGTCATTCCACATCATCTGAGTTAGTATCATAGTTGATCATTATTAAAAAACACCATTTGGTGTATATTCCGTTGAAAATTGTGGTATTGATTCATAAATTATCCAATCTCCTTTCAGATGAAGGATTTTACATTGCAACTTTATTAATACCATTACTATCAATAAATCTGTGTTCTTTTTTCTCCACTCTTATAAAACACACCAATTCACATCATGCACTTACCAAACTGATTATTTCAATAGTTATCACCTGTGGGGAAACCCCTTTTCCCATTCTTCACAATATATAACTTTTTCTAGGCAATCATTTTCAGCTTTTTCTTCCCTTCAAATCCATAGGGCATAGAGAATTATTTTCACATCTTATTGACACATGATATTATTTCCTCATATGTTGAGGATACTAAGGAGACTATATTCCTTTGAAATGATAGCTTAATACCAAGAGAAATGTTATACTTTTTAGATTTTGAATCATGTGCATTGGTGATATTATCATTCATTAGACTGTTTTTTATTTATAATCAATTCTATATACTATATTCGCTCATAAATTTATAAAAATTCTTTAAATCTAAACACTGTATAACACATAACATAAATTTATTTATAGGAAATTATTGAACCATATACATTTTTTAGATTGGGGTATAAATCCTTTATAAAGGTGGCTAAATTAAATGTGAATTTTTATAAAATTAACCCTCATGAGTGTCAAACTATGTGAATGTTAAAGACAATTTTCATGTACTAGGTTACCCTGAGTCAAGCCCGAAACACCATGTCCGAGTTGTTACTCCTAGGTACATCTATACAAGAACTATTCCATATTGAACTATTGAGACATAGATGTATTTTCTAGGAGGATCCACATAATATCTTCCTTACCAAAATTTTAGGATGTTTTTATATGCTTATCTTGAATGTCTATATAAGGGTTTGGTTTACTATTCTACATTATATAAATCTAGTTTCCACGGATGAAACTAAATTTTTTTGATTCCAATTGTAATGACCCAACCCATGTTACACTGATCTGGTGTATTATTTCATTACAAGGGCATCATTACAAGGTATAAAATCTCAAATGATTAGATAGTTTAGTATTTTTCGAATACCAGATACATACATAAGTTCAACATTACAACTTCATATGAAACTTATTATATAAATTCCATTTAAACATAAAAAACTCATATATATATCACTAAAATTCATTCATAATAAACTTCCTCGCATCATGGAAAAAAATAAACCTATGAAAGGGGTGATATTAGATGCTTAATAAGGGTAATAAATACAGTATAAGATATCATGAATGTAAACATTATTCATGTTGAATAACAAAAAACACATTCCTTTAAACAATAAACATTACTATAACATGGTAAAAATATGATCACGATAAATAATTCAACAATAAATCAAAACCATGAGTATTATAATAGTTTAATAACAATATGGACTATCAATTACATATTTCATAATGAGGTAATTAATAATTTAGTACATCATAATCATTTAGACAAGGCCTCATGCCAATACCATACAGAATTGGGTAAAACCCGAAAATAGTATGTCTCATGAGACCGACTGAGGCATCGAGGGGCTATAGTGAGCCCCACCAGTAACTTAATAAGTCCAATGCATTCTTAATAAGAAAGGGTATAACAACATCAACTTATATATTTATTTTAAAACTAACATATGATATGTTATTAACTTTCTCCCATCATTAAACATAAACACTAACCATTTAGAGTAATATGGTCAATGGTATCAAGATAGCAAATCCATAGTCAAAATAATCAATAAAATTTAACCAAAATATTTTATACGATATCGTAAAATATAAACCTAAATGGAGTTCAATATTATACAATGTTTGTAGACCAATATGAAGATACTTTAAAATGATAAAATTGAAATATTATGGAAGAAGTAATCCTTAAACATTCCAATGTATCCCATACAACCTTGAAGCATTCAAATTGTTATACCATGGAATATAATGTGGATAAGGATAATCATGATATGATAAAAAAATGTTTCTTCATACACTACATGATTTTAATATGTTTTGTATATGGAATATATCTCATAAAAGATAATGTTATATGAGAAAATCCTTTTTTACATTTTATTGAATAGTTCATTTGGAAAATAATCTATATTTATCATGAAATCATATTTTAAAAATTTATATCGTAGAAATTAAAATGTACGTTCAGTGAAAATAAATTTGAGGCAAAAATATGGTTCCACTTAAGTGAACTCATTTAAAAAAAATTTTAAAATAATCTTTAGAAACAAAACATCTTAATGATGCTTAAGGGAAATTTTAAAGAGATTTTAAAGGAGAAGGGCATGTTTATTTTCATAATTCCATAAGTGGACCATGATAGATATTGAGCATAAAATAGTGATTTAAAAAACATAGCTTAAAATAGAATATAAAGTGCACCTAAATGTGTAAGAATTCGAGAAGTTCCCTTTAATCGGGCATGTTTATATGGAATAATTAAAAAGGGAGCTATTTTAAAAGATATAAAAACCATAAAAGAATGATTAAATTATATGAATATATTTTTTTAACATTAAAATATAATACTATTTATTCACAAATAAATGTTCATTTCATTTGTGTAAGTATAGTGATGGAATATCATGATGAAAAAAAATTATGGTTAGGGTGGAATCGCTTACCACTTTGTAATAAATTGAATGATATGACCCAAAATTAAAAATAAAAAAATGATACATTTAATACCATTATAATAAATAGATTCATGATATGATACATAAATGTGTAGTATACATACATCATTTAAAATTAATATTGGTGAATATAGAATATCTCAAAAAATTTCATGAGATGATGAAACCCTTACCTTTTGTTTGAATGTATTCAACTCATGAATTTAATGTCCTTGATAATAAAATTAAATCCATTAATTTACTAATTAAGAACCTTTTTGTCATGACCCGTCCTTGGGGCCCGTTCTGTGACTACCCCAAGCACGCCTTCCATAGGCCAGGGGCTGGCGACTAGCACCAAAGAAGTAATTCCTTATAACTGGGAAGGCGTTTCCTTTAAAAAAGTAAACAAAACACCATAGAGTAGAAGAGGAAGTAAAACACTAAGGAAAAAAGTAGTGCTGAAAAGTAAATCGGCCGGAATACAAACCCAACTGAAAGTACAGCTACAACAGAATGAAAGTACAACAGAAAAGACAAGCAGCTTGAAGAAGACACGCATCTCATGCATCATCCACCACAGATCCTACTTGAAGGGTAGGTTCATATTCCCTCCTCAGTACTCCACGTTCGATCGTCCATCCGTCTGTCTCCCCCGGGTACCGACTCTTCGTGAGATCTACCTCCGGGTACCTTCCTGTCCTCAAACGCTCGGCCACCGTCAGTGTTATCTGTCATGTGCATCCAACACAACGAGGTGCGGGCATAGCCCATGCAGGGGTGAGTATAACGATACTCAGTAGGGACCCCTAGATCATCACGGTCTCTCTAAATCCAACAAGTATTACCACAGAGCAGAAACTCAACAGATAACTCTTACTTAGGTATAAGCCCTTACTTATACCTAACTCATCAGTATCCCATCTCAATCATGACGAAACACAATGTTTATGAAATCAACGGATAACCTCTACTTAGATATATCCCCATACATATACCTAAGTTATTAAGTGACACATCTCAATCATGAGTAAAACACATAGGTCATAGACTCATCTCAAACCAGGATTTTATTCATGAAAACGAAACCACGGTTGCTGGAGGGCTCCTCCTCTGTCAGGTACAGTGGACCTGCCGCTACAACCAAGCACGTCCCACTAACATTGGACTGCTGAAGTACTCCACATGTCGAGTATTGTGGGCCTACCGCTGCAACCAAGTGCATCCCACCATGGGTCTGCCGCTACAACCAACTATACCCCCTCATAGCCTACAGAGGTACTCCTTCTGTCAAGTACAGTGGGTCTGCGGCTACAACCAAGTGCACCTCCTCCGTGGGTGTGCCGCTACAACCAAGCGCACCCCACTGGGCTATCCGAATCACTCTGAGTTGATCGATCAGCAGTCGTCAAGTCTCAGTCAGCTACTAGGTCTCTGAACTCTGTTAGCTCGTCTCCGGGAGGGTTCGCTCCATGAGATACTGTCGATACTCCAAGTATCACAAGTCCCATGAAGAAGTATCTCAAAGGACAGCCTCGTCCTAGGGGTCTCAAAGAAATAGACGGCGCGTCAATCGGACGCCCGGTCTGTGAGTTATTAGCCTTTTCATCTTAGGGGCCCAGTTGGTTTCGTGTACGAACCAACCCAACCGCATCTCAACTTTACCCAAAACTCTCATAGGTTATACCCATAGGAACCGTTTTCAAATTTGATCACCAACACCGCTTACGGTTCGTCAAACGGACGTCTTGTCTGAAAGTTATCAGTTTTTCCGTTCTAGGGGCCCGGTTGGATTTCAGGTACAATCCAACCCGGACACTATCCAACTGAAACCAAAACTCAGGAAAAGTGTGTCAAAAGTTCTTTCTCATCAAGAAGAATCCATCAAAGTTGACAGCACGTCAATCAGACGTCTGGAGCTCAAGTTATCATCTTTTCCGCTACGAGGGCCCGGTTGGTTTCGTGTACGAACCAACCTGACTGAACCCAAAGTTCTCTGAAACCTTGAGTGTAATATACCGAAACGACCTTCTTGATATAAGGATCGCATCGCAGCTGACGGTGCATCGATCGAAGGTCTGCAACCCATGTTATGGGCAAAAGACCGAAAGTGGTCCGGAAATAGGGGGTTCGGGCCGGGTCTGACCCGGCCCGATACCCCCTGGGCCGGCCCGAACCAGGTCGACCTGACCCGGGTCTGTGTCTGGCCTGCTTGGTCGCAGCCCGGCCTAGCTGGCGCGGCCCGACCCGGCCTGTGCGACCCGGCCCTCATGGCCAGGCGGCTTGGCCGTAACGGCGGAGTGATGAGGGGGGGGGGGGGGGGGGCGCTGCCCCCCCCCCCCAGTTGTGAAATCACGGCCCCCATTTGGGGGGCCGCTCCTGCTGGACAGCCGGGGGTTACGACCCCTAGCACATCCCCCTGACCGGCCTGCCCACACCGGCCGACCAGCTGTTTTCGCCACGGGAACGGGGCGGTCTCGTCCCCCTGCTTCGACGTCGGCGACCGGAAACCGGCCTCTGTTCCCTACATCACCGCAGTCTTGGTCCATCCACCGCTGTGTGATGGTGCTGCGCCCCTCCGCTGTGGCCCCGCTCCGGCCGCGGTGCCTTTGTGGTTCTCCAGCGTGGCGAGACGACGCCGCGGTTTAGTTCGTCTTCAAAGGTGCAGCGCGACGGCGCCGCGCTTCTCCGCCCTTCCTTTAATATTTCCCGCGGGGTGTTTCGGCACCGCATTGCCTTGCTCGTGCCGCAAACAATATCAAACAACCAAGGGGAGAGGGGGTTCGTCCATGTTCGTGTGGTCCGACCACCTTCCGTTATTGTAATATCAGGCGGCTCAAATTGAAAAGAAGAATGGCGACAGATGTAATCATGAACAAACAATTAAAATAATCCCCTACCTCGAGCGTAGTTGAACAAAGGCATGTTGCGGAATTTCACATCACGGAAAGTGGCGTCGCGGAAGGAGGTTCCATAATTGTTGACGGAGATCGTCCAAGGAGGAACGATGTCTCCCTTCCCTTGATATGGGAAGAAGGATCGAAAGAAAGCGCGTCAGTTTGTCGATCTCCAAGGAAGGCGTCTCTCACCGTCGTCCGCTGTCGGAGGTCGGCGTTCTTCGTGTTCTTCATTGAGGAAGAAGAACTTCAGGATCTTGAGAAAATTCTCCCCAACCTTCAGACACAACAAACACCTTAATAAAATAAGACTTTTCTTATTTTATTAGCACACAAGCCAAACATCTTTGAAATTCAAAATTGATTCTATCAATTAATTGAATGAATTGAAATGTTTAAACCACCCAAATTAAAAGAGGTCTTTCATAACAGATAAAAGAAAGAGTTGACTTTCATTTAAAGGGGGTGCGGGTGCGTTACCTTATTAAAGGAGGGGGGCTGAAAAGGGTGGGGATCATGTGGGCCCCACCCCAAAAATATCATACCTAGTGGTGTAGGATATAATGGGTCTCACTCCAACCACTTATCTTAGGTTAAACAACTTTAAATAAAATAAAAATTGGTCGCACAATTTTTATCTTATTCTTTTACTTAACCAAAAAATTTAAGTGCCACACCCGAGAAAACGCAACTCCAGAAAATGTGTTTCTAAGCAATTACCGGCACTGTGATTCCATTGGTGTCCTCAGTTTTCGATTCCGAGCACTGGTTCAAAAGTTAGGAAAACTCGCTTGTTCATTCACTGAACTTACCCGATCAAAACATCCAAAAATGATTCCGGGCACACCGGGCCTCGTAATCAGGTTCCGTCAGAAACTTCGTACTCTTAAAATCCCAAAGAAAATTACGAAAAAAATTTCCTTGAAATTTATATAGGTTCCAGGAACAGCGGAAGTGTGTTGGAAGGTTTTCCCAACTTTAATTTTAGCGTTAAAAAACGTTCAATCCGAGATCCGTCAAGATATAAAACACCGAATATTCAGAATAGAACAAATAACGAAAAGAATAGAAGAGTCCCGAAACCCTTGATGAGGATCATCATATGTTGATTATAATTAATTTAATTAATGCATAAGAATTACCTCATTGGAATTCTTTCTTCGTTGATGTGTCCAGTCACGATTCGGTGATCCATCGTTGCGTCGTAGAATCCAAGTGTAAGATTCCTCTAGCGGTGATCCACATGTGTGTCACGTATCTCCGGACGTCGCTAAAGGGATCATCGAGTGCTAGCGCAGAAGAACCTTCGCTTGTAATGTCTGCCTTCGACCGCCTTGATTCGGTGGAGGATATTGCTCTCGTAACTTGAGGGTGTTCTTGGTGGAAAGGGATTTCTCTCTTGGCTTGAGAGTATTTCCAAATCCGTTGCACACAACAATGGCTCTCCAAAATTTTGGGGTTGCAAGGATATTTATAATCGGGTTTGAGGTTAATAGAGTTATGACAATAAATAAATGTGTTACACATTTTATTTATTTCATTAACTCTTATTGAAAACCCCCATGTCGAATTATTAATTCCTCGACATGAGCCCACACTGACTATAATAAATATCATTTATTAAAACAATATTAAATCTTCAAAATCTGAATTGGAAAAACTACATGGCGTGTAATAATTAATACATGGCGTGTAATTGTTTTCCATAAAACTACACGGTGTGTATATTAAATATACACGGCATGTACTTTTATTTTCCATTTTTCTCCACCACATTCATTAGACCTTGAGTAATGACTATTTATTTCTTAAATAAATGTAATTGCATTACTCGCTAATAAATAGATTATTTCATCCACAATATATTCTCTCGAATAACTAGTGTCAAAATAAATGCGATAAGACATCCTTAAATAATTATTAAACCACAGTTGGGAATAATATTTATTTAACTTGTTAAATTAATATTTAACTGAGATACATGGACACACTTAGTGTGTGACCCTCTAGGCCTCTTTCTCAGTGGCATTAGGTTGAGCCTGCCTAAAGTCCAAGGTTAGCGTCTAGAAACACGCTAAGGCACCCATAGAGAAAGAAGTTAATGTCGCAATGACGTGTCACCTCCTACGAACTCTTACTGTGTAATATAATCCCTTTGTCTCGATATCTCCAATCAAGCGGGCTGCATGCTAGTTCCATCAACCCATGTGCTTGATTATTCATTCTTTGACTTCCCAGAATAGAACTTGCCCATACCTTAACATGGCCATTGATTTATTTAGGCTATATCAATTCCATCAAAGGGCCTGAGATATCTACTTCTATTATGGAACGGAAGGGACAAATCCTTTCTCGCATTATCTATTAATGCAGTATTACTCGTGACGCACCCAATGTATCCTACCTCGCTGCAAACAGTGTGTCGTCACAGTTTTTGTCAATACATCTAAGTGCGCAAGTTGTAATACCCATTAATAATAATCTTATAGTCTAAGGACCAATACACACGTCCGCAAATAGGAACATAATCTTATAGTCTAAGGACCAATACACACGTCTGCAAATAGGAACATCCAATGACACTATGAAATGTCGATTTCCTACTGGAGGGTCTCGTTCTCATAATATCCTCCTGGATATTACCAAGGGTGCACACCATGACAAGGTTCCTTAAAGTTTTATGAGTCCTCACCCCTATTGACCTGTATTATTTGTGTCCCTCAAATAATATCATCCGGCCATAGAAAATATATTCAAGAATATTGTTATGGCACTTACAGGTTCTCATCCTAGCAGGGATCTGCTACGACCCTTTAATGCAACAGCTATCCTTAGGACATTATCACATGACATGTCACGCAGAAGAACAATCAAGATGTGATAAGGCTTTCATTTAATGAATAAAGTACAAAGTAGTTGGTTCTATACCACCAACTCCAACAGACTCCCACTTGGACTAGAGCCAACTGCTAACAACCTTTAACCCGCTAGCTCTCACATGATATTCATTCTTATGCTGAGATAGGCCTTTAGTCATGGGGTCCGCCGCGTTCTCTTCTGTGGACACTCTTCTCACTGCAACTTCACCCCTTTGATAGAAATCCCTCAAGAGGTGATACTTCCGGAGTATGTGCCTTGTCTGTTGATGTGACCTTGGTTCTTTTGCAAGAGCCACCACTGCAATATTATCACAATACAATGTAATGGGATCTTTACTACTAGGCACCACATCAAGCTCCTGGACAAAGTTCCGAATCCAGACGGCTTCCTTGGCTGCATCAGAAGCCGCTATATTCTCAGACTCTGATGTAGAATTGGTGACAACTGGCTGCTTTGAACTCTTCCAGCTCAAAGATCCTCCATTGAGACAGAAAACATATCCATATTGTGACTTTAGATCATTCTGATCTTTTTGAAAACCTGCATCAGCATACCCTCTGATGACAAGCTCCTCGTCTCCTCCATACACCTCGAACATATCATTAGTTCTTCTCAGATACTTAAGGATAGTCTTAACAGCCGTCCAATGATGTTCTCCTGGATCTGCTTGATATCTTCCTACCATGCTCAGTGCATAGGCAACATCAAGCCTGGTACATAACATGGCATGCATGATGGATCCTATAGTCAAAGCGTATGGGATCTTACTCATCCTATCTTTCTCTTGTTGTGTTTGGGGACACATTTTCTTAGAAATATGTAAGCCATGTGACACGGGAACCAATCCCCTCTTGGATTTTTCCATACTAAATCTCTTTAGTATCTGGTCAATGTATGTACCATGACTTTGTCCAAGCAGCCTCTTGGATCTGTCACGAATGATATTGATCCCTAGAATATAGGCTGCTTCTCCTTATTCCTTCCTGGAGAAACACTTGTTCAACCAGTCCTTAACTAACTATAAGTCTGGTACATCATTTCCAATAAGTAATATCTCATCAACATATACCACTAAGATGACGACTGCATTCCCATTAAACCGCTTATAAACACATGGCTCACATTCGTTCTTAATGAAACCAAATTCCTTTATGGATTCATCAAATCAAATGTTCCATGACTTGGATGCTTGCTTCAATCAATAAATGGATTTCTGTAGCTTGCAAACCCGTTTGGCTTCACCTGGTGTCACAAACCCTTCTGTTTGTGTCACATAGACATCTTTCTGAAGGTTCCCGTTAAGGAATGTTGTTTTTATATCCATCTTCCAAATCTCGTAGTCATGGTAATCTGTTATGGAAATTATGATTCTTATGGATTTAAACATGGAAACTTATGAGAAGGTTTCATCATAGTCAATTCCTTGATGCTGTCTGAATCCTTTAGCTACTAGCCTTGCTTTATAGGTTCTAACTTGACCTTCCATGTCCAGCGTTCTTTTGAATACCTATTTGAATCCAACAGGCTTTACATCAACTGGATCATCGACCAGAACCCAAATGTGGTTCTGATACATGGAATCCATCTCATAATTCATAGCTTCTAGCCATCTTTCAGCTTCTGATCTTTCTACTGCGTCCTTGTAGGAGAGAGGTTCATCATTGTCCAATAATAATGATTCACCATCCTCGGTGACTTGGAAACCAAATCTCTTTGGTTCCCTTACCTCTCTTGAGCTCCTACGCAGTACTTCTGTTTCTGAAACCTCTTCCACAGGGAACTGTGAAACTTTTTCCTGTACCAACTCCTATGTATCTTGAGCATCAACTTGGTCGAAGTCAATCTTGCTCCCACACTCCTTCTGGAGGATGTGTTCCATCTCAAGAAAGATGGATTTTCTGGCGATAGTCACTTTCTTGTCTTGAGGGTTATATATGTAATATCATTTCGTTTCCTTGGAATATCCTATAAAGATACACTTCATGCCCCGGGGTGTTAGTTTGTTGCCTGAGAAGGCCTTAACAAATGCCTCGCATCCCCATACAAGTGTGTGCGACAAAGTGGGTTTCCTTCCATTCCATAACTCGGATGGAATTCCATTTTTCGCCTTAGTTGGTACTCAGTTTAATGTGTATGCAGCAGTTTTAATGCATATCCCCAAAATGATAATGGAATATCTGCATGACTCATCATCGACCTCACCATGTCCAACAAGTTGAGGTTCCACCTTTCACTAACAACATTCCACTGTTGTGTATAAGGAGGAGTGAGCTGAGATAGAATTCAAGACTCCCGTAGAAGATCGATGAACTCTTGGTTCAGATATTCTCCACCTTGATCTAATCGATGCTTCTTTATCTTCTTACCAAGCTGATACTCTACTTCATTCTTGAATTCCTTAAATTTCTCTAAGGACATTGACTTATACCTCATTAAGTAGATATAGACATATGTACTGAAATCATCAGTAAAAGTAATGAAGTAAGAATATCCACCTATAGCTTCTACTAGAAATGGTCCACACACATCTGTGTGTACCAATCCTAGAAGCTCTGTGGCCCTTTCACCTTATCCACCAAAAGGTGGTTTGGTAATTTTTTCTTTTAAACAAGTGTGACATCTATCAAGTGTTTTTAGCTCAGTAGAGTCTAAATAGCCATCTTGGCAGAGCTTTGTGAAATGCTTCTCATTCACATGACCAAGGCGGTGATGCCATAACTGGGTGATGTATGAGTCATGTGTGTTTGTTTGTTATCGATTGCCAACACTTGATTTTCGTAATTCAATACATACAAACCATTATTTAAATGTGCCATACCGTAACATACATTGTTCATATAAAAGAGACAACCCTTATTTCCAAATTTGAAAAAAAAATCCATCCATATCCAAACAAGATACAAAAATTATGTTCTTGGTAACACTAGGTACATAATAATAGTTATGTAAAACCAAAATCATCCCAGTTGGCAATGAGAGGTGGTAGTCTCTAATAGCCAACGCAGCCAGCCTTGCGCCATTGGCAACTTGAAGATCCACCTCTCCTCTGGCGATCTTTCTAGATCTACTTTGTTAATGCATTGGAATATAGATGTGATCCCCATAAGCTGTATCTAATACCCAATGCGTAGAAATAGAAAGATTGCACTCGATAACGAATGCACCTTTAGCATCCCCATGCTTTTAGGTGAAGTTCCTCTTCCGGTGGCCCTGCTTGCCACATGCAAAATACACCACCTCCCATTCCTTGCCCTTCCTTTGGATCTTCCCCTTCTTGGAGGGATGGTGCTCGGGGGCTTCAGACCGTTTATAAGTATTTGCCCCCTTTGCCTTGTCCTTCCTTTTCTTGTTCACCATAAGGACAGTGGGTTTGTCATGCCCCATGTCCTTATCTACCTGGAGAATCAAGGTCAGAAGCTCTGATAGACTCTTCTCATTGTCGCTCATGTCATTATGGACAATGAAGCTAGAGAAGGTCTTGGGCAGTGATGATAGGATGAGATTTGTATGCAACTCATCTGGGAATTTAATCCCTAAGATGTCCAATAGTACAATGTAGCCAATAAGCTTGACTACATGAGGCCCAGCTGGCGCAGACTCTCCAAGATTTGTGGTGAACAAAGCATTGGAGATCTCATACCTCTCATGCCTCACCTTCCTTTGGTAGAGATCCTTAAGATGATACATCATGCTATACGCGTCCATGTTTTCATGTTGCTTCAAGAGCTTATTAGACATGGCCGATAGCATGAAACACTGGAGATCTGTGCCATCATCCATGTGTTTTATGTAGAGAGATAATTACTCATCACTATCCTCTTTCCCAGGCGCAACTGGAATAGGCTCTTCCATCACATACAATTTCCTTTCGTGGTGAAGGAAGACGCATAAACGCCTCTGCCACTCTTGGAAATTGGTGTCGATGAGAAATTTTTCCTTCTTGAGTATGGTGCGCAATGATATGTTTGAAGTCATTTTCTTGTCGTTTCTACAAATTAAAATGAGCAATGGTTTAGTACTTTATTACAAAAATTCAGACAAATTAATACTTATTAGTCTCCCAATATTTTAATGAAATCCAATAGCCCTCACCATTGACTTCGGAATATTCTGTTTCCTAAATATTGTAGTGGAAAGGATACATATTTCCCTTAGCATTACCCCAACTAGGGTTGGTCAAGCAACTTGAAGGGTTTTAGGTAGGCATTCCAAATGCCAACTGCATTAACTTGCACCTCCTTGATCCGCTGAGTGGATTCCCCAATCCTGAAATCCTTTTGGATTTCCTCAACCTTTGCCTCTTGGTCACACCAAGTCCTGCTATAGCAGTCAACCCTTGATGCGAACCAAGTCAAGTCAACCCAAAACCTTGAATTAGAATTCCCTGATAATTGAAAGCACCCCAACTAGGGTTTGTCAAGCACTTTGAACTATGGTTGGATTCTAACCCTGATTATGGAAGGCTATGCCAACTTAATATTTATTTTGAGAGATTTTATCCTTATACATAAATTTCTATTTTATTATATTTCATTACATGCTTGTTAATATTAAGTGGGATATACTTAAGTGATTAACCATGTCTAAGATAATATTTACGTATAAGCCGGTTTTATTTTAGTTCCATCTTACATGATTGTTTAATTCATTAATTGTGTGATCATGCAACACACCCACAATAAATAAACCATGAAACTGACAGAAATAAAATATATGGTATGATCATGAGCTTTTCTATTGGTTAGTTTATCTAGAAGTTGATATACTAACCCAAGACCTAGGGGAGAAACACCTTGAACCTTTCGGGTTCGTGTTTACACCTTTCCACCTGTCCACCTTTGTATCTCTTTAGATTGGTTTCACCTTGGCTCCTGACTTGAGCCGCCTCTACTTTCTTGGGATCTCCATCCATTACATATGCATTTATCTCACACGCAGGTGAGGGGTAAAACGGGTTTTTACATAAAAGAATCCTTGGGCGCGTAGGCCCTACATATTAATGAGGAGATGGCTCGCAGGCCAACAAATTTAATTTAAATAAATAAATTAAAAGAAACCATTCACATACAAATGTCTTGGTCTAGCTCATGATCATCTATACATGCAACGATATTTACGCATAAATAAAACTAGCATTCAATTTTTTAATCGTTCTTCTTTAAGATAAATCACGCTCGAATCAATTAATTTTCTTTAATTAATCAATCCTATTATCTTAAATCCCTTTTCTATATTTCCTTGATATTCTCATCCATCATAATTTTAAACAAATAAATTCATTTAAAATTATCCTTGTATGTAACTTGTACCTTGGAGGCAACCCAGTGAATTCCCATTTATTACACAGATGTTAAATTAAACACATATATATATAAAAAACCTATCACGTGTTGTGCCTTAGCTTTACGCCTGCATCATGGTACACGTCTCAAGGGTTTGTATAATATAATAATAAATTTTAATAAATATGCGTAATTTGGGTGAGTACACGGCGTGTAGTTCCGACTACATGGCGTGTACTTTTCTTCACCGTCCATCTGAAGTACACGCTCGGGGACAGGGCGTGTTAATGTACTTTGGAAATTTTCGGAGTCAACGGCGTGTACAGTGGGACACACTCCATGTATTTTCCGCGTTACACGGTTTCCTGCCAGGCAGGCCGTATACGGAGTACACGACCCAACCCTAACCCGAAGGGACTACACGCCATGTTCATTGGACCACACGGCATGTATTCTGGAAACCGTGTGCCACCTGTTTCTGGTCAACACACAGTGTCTTAAATTCTTATAAAGAATCCAATACACGACCTGATTTGGCAGATCAGTCAATGCATTGAACCTAGACTACACAGCATGTACTTCCGAATACATGCCGTGTATTCTGGTGTTTTAGAGCCAGAAGTGTTTGGATCCTCCGGATGAGTTCCTCTATTTTATTTTAATCAAAATTAAAAAAAATCATTTCTGTGAGGTGAACGAGAAACGCGAGAGGAGGAATAGATCTCGATATTCAGATTTACAGAACGATTAAACTTGAATTGAAATAACTAAATTATTAAATGCATAAATTACCAACGAAAAACTAAATAATTATAATCAATGATATGACCCCTCTGATACCACTTGTAGGTTCCGGGCGCAGCGGAAGCACGTTGGAAGGTTTTCCCAACAATAATTTTAACGTTAAACAACGTTCAATTAGAGATCCGTCACGATATAAAATGTCGAATCTTCGGAATAGAACAAATAAAGAAAAGAAAATAAGAGTCCCGGAACCCTTGATGAGGATCATCATATTTTGATTATAATTAATTTAATTAATTCATAAGAATTACCTCATTGGAATAATTTCTTCGTTGATGTGTCCGGTCATGATTCGGTGATCCGTCATTGCGTCGTAGAATCCATGTGTATGATTCCTCTAGCGGTGATCCACACATGTTTCACGTATCTCCGAATGTCATCGAAGGGATCTTCGAGTGTTAGCGTGGAAGAACCTTCGCTTGCGATGTCCCCCTTCGACCACCTTGATCCGGTGGAGGATCTTTCTCTTGTAACATGAGGGTGTTCTTAGTGGAAAGGGAATTCTCTCTTGGCTTGAGAGTATTTCCAAATCCGTTGTGCACAACAATGGCTCTCCAAAATGTTAGGGTTGCAAGGATATTTATATCGAGTTTGAGGTTAATAGAGTTATGACAATAAATAAACATGTTACACATTTTATTTATTTCATGAACTCTTATTGAAAACCCCCATGTCGAATTATTAATTCCTTGACACGTGCCCATGCTAATTATAATAAATATCACTTATTAAAACAATATTAAATCCTCAAAATCCCAAATGGAAAAACTACACGGCGTTTAATAATTAATACATGGCGTGTATATTTAATATACACGGCGTGTAATTTTATTTTCCATTTTTCTCCACCACATTTATTAGACCTTGAGTAATGACTATTTATTTCTTAAATAAATGTAACTGAATTACTCGCTAATAAATATTTTCTTTCATCCACAATATATTCTCTCGAATAACTAGTGTCAAAATATATGCGATCAGACATCCTTAAATAATTATTAAACCACAGTTGGGAATAATATTTATTTTACTTGTTAAATTAATATTTATCTGAGATACATGGACACACTTAGTGTGTGAACCACTAGGCCTCTTTCTCAGTGGCATTAAGCCGAGCCTGCCTAAATTCCATGGTTAGCGTCTAGCAACATTCCAAGGAACCCATAGAGAATGAAGTTAATGCCACAATGAAGTGTCACCTCCTACGAACGCATACCGTGTAATATAATCCCTTTTTCTCGATATCTCCAATCAAGCGGGTTGCATGCTAGTGCCATCAACCCATGTACTTGATTATTCTTTCTTTGACTTCTTGGAATTGATCTTGCCCATACCTTACCAGGGAAATGGATTTATTTAGGATATATCAATTCCATCAAAGGGACTGAGATATCTACCTCCATTATGGAACGGAAGGGACAAATCATTTCTCCAATTATCTATTAATGCAGTATTACTCGTGACGCACCCAATGTATCCTACCTCACTGCGAACAGTGTGTCATCACAGTTTTCATCAATACATCTAAGTGCGTGAGTTGTAATACCCATTAATAATAATCATAAAGTCTAAGGACCAATACAAACGTCTGCAGATAGGAACATCTAATGACACTATGAAATATGGATTTCCTACTCGCGGGTCTCATTCTTATAATATCCTCCTATATATTACCAAGGGAACACACCATGAGAAGGTGCCTCAATGTTTTATGAGTCCTCACCCCTAATGACATGTGTTATTTGTGTCCCTCAAATAATATCATCCGGCCATATACATTCAAGAACAGGGTTATGGCACTTCCAGGTTCACATCATAGCAGGGATCTGATATGACCCTTTAATGCAACACATGTCCTTAGGACATTATCATATGACATGTCACGTAGTAGAACAATCAAGACGTGATAAGGCTTTTATTTAATGAACAAAGTAAAAATTAGTTGGTTCTAGACCAACAACTCCAACAATTTCCAGGACTTTACATTACTCCCACCTAAGGGCTTTACGTCCCCATAAAACTTTAACACAAACTAGGGATACAAAAGAGGTACTGAGCATGCATCTGAGCCTTTCACTCCCAGGTACTCCCCTGGAAGTTCCTGTGCTTCCATTGAAAGCGCGACTGAGGAATCGATCTTTCACATATGACCCGCTCCTGTCGATCCTCGATCTCCACTGGAATCTCCGCGCATGTCGCCCTGTCATCAACGTCCAACTCCCTGAGGTCGATGTTCTGTGAAGGATCATGCATGTATCTCCTCATCTGAGGTACGTGGATGATTTCATGAACCCAGTGCAATTGAGGTGGAAAGGTCAAGTGATAAACCACTGTGCCTACCCTGATGAGGACCTGGAAGGGTCCGATGAAGCGCGAAGATAACATGCCGCCTCAGCCAAAACTCTGTAATCCCCGTTGAGGTGAGACCCGCAAAAAGATGTCGTCTCCATACTCGAACTCTAGTGGCCTCTGACTCCTGTCAGCATAAGACTTATGCCGGCTCTGAGCTATCCTCATCCACTCTTGGATGACCTGGACCTTCTTCGTCGTGTCCTGGAATATCGCTGGTCCCACAAGAGCTGATATGATTTCTTCTTTGCTTATAAGAGAAATCCGATCTCATCCCCAGGATGAACCACGTTTTTTTCCTAATACAGTCAATACGGACATGAATGATGTATTCATGCCATGGAAGATGTCATAAGGCCTCGACGTTACTAACAAGAGATCCAACTGTCACTCTCACCTCTAAGGGTTGAGTCACACTATCGGCATCAGTGTGTGGTCACTGGGTCTTCTCCAGTAGGTATCTCAATGTGAGGGTCAAGTCAACGGTTTTTAAACTGGAACCTCTTAGTAACAAAAAAAATCAAGGAATAAAATGTTACAAAGGTAAGTGTCTTTCAATTATTGTAGCTCATAGTACAAAGACACAAATGTAACAACAACATGGAACTAGAAGTACGAAGACCAAAAGGAAACCACTAGTTTCGCTCCTGTCCACTTGCTTCCGGAGCTACGTAGTCGTATGCTTCTGCTGACTGAAGCTGAGCTCTCCCATGTCCACCTGTTACCTTTGGTCGGGGTGGACCTCCTGGTGGTGGTGGTGGCAACACCTCGAAGCATCGTCCACCACAAGATTCACGGTCAACTCCCCTGCCATGGTCTCCTTCTCCTTGTGGTCCACCTCGATCGAACCTCTGCCTCTGCTTGGGAGGTCCTTCGTTTATCTGCTGGTCATCTGTATGGAGGGTTGGACAGTCACGTGCCATGTGACCAACCCCACCGTAGGAGTAACATTGTTCGCTCCTGGTAAGTTTCTCTCCACCCCAGGTGCCTCGCACACACGATCCTGTGTCATGCGGTCGACCACCTATAGGTCTGGTCCTCTTGGACCTCTGCGTCATCTGTCTACTGCCCACCACAGAAGACTCTACCGCATGACAACTAGTGGTGGGTCCTGCTGCTGGAGACTGCTCAGTAAGAAACTCTCCACTAAGAGGGCTCGCTCCAACACCCCTGTCTGCATCAGGATGCTGTGAGAAACAGCAGAAGCTATAATCTCTCGTCTGAGCCCCTGCTCAAAGGTTCAGGCCCTAAAGAATGGGTCTCGTACCATATGTTAGGATTAGTACGAGAGGTTTTTGAACCTTGTTGAGTACTGCTCCACTGTCATGCTACCCTTCTGTAGATGCAGGAGCTCCTGTATACACACCGCTGGAAGGGTGGCTGGTACAAACTCTGCCCGGAACAGGCTCTCGAAGTCTACCCACAGAAGTGTCGCCTCGTCATGCATCTGGAGCATCAGGCTCCACCATCTGCCTGCTGCTGCCTAAAGAAGTCTTGCAGCAAGGATCACCATAAAGTCTGTTGGCGTCCCCACTAGCCTGAACACTCTCACCAAAGCCTCCAGCCAATCCTCATCCGCATGTGGGTCCGTCTCTCCCCTAAACCTGGGTGGCCTATGGAGCTGTAACTCATGCAGTGCGCTCAAGAAACGTACACCCTCTGCTACTGGGGCTGGTGGCATCAATGGCCCAACGGGTAGTAGTACCGCTGGTGCCTCTACTGATGCCTCAACTGGGATAGGGCCCTGTACTGAGGCCATGTCGCTCGGCGGGCTGTCAGTACTTACAACTCTCGGGGCTCTAGCTGGTTGTCCGCGGGGAGGCATCCTGAAAGTAACAAACATGAAATGGTCAAATGATTTACACATAGTGAGATGACCTAGTATGAGCTGAATTTTAAAACTTTTCAAAAAACACACGCAATCAGTGTTTTCTTGCTCAAAGTCAGAAATCAGTTGTCAGGGTCATGATGTATGGATACAACGGCCTCCCGCACCAACGCCGGACTCCCTGAACTGAAAACCACACTCGGTAACCTTAGCAATATTGCTTCACAAAAATAAATAGTAGAGTTACAAGTTATGCGGTTAAACCAACTCATCTGATATGAATTTTTCATAACCCGTCCTCAGGGCCCATGTCGTGACTACCCCAAGCCCATCTTCCATAGGCCAGATGCTGGCGACTAGCACCAAAGGCGTAATTCCCGATAACTGGGAAGGCATTGCCTTTAAAAAAGTAAAAAAAACACCACTGAGTACAAGCGGAAGTAAAACACTAAGTACACAAGTAGTGATGAAAATTAAATGGGCCAGAATACAAACCCAACTGAAAGAACAGCTACAACCGAACGAAAGTACAACAGAAAAGACAAGCAGCTGGAAGAAGACACGCAACTCCTAGATCATCCACCACGGATCATACATGAAGGGTAGGTAAATATTCCCTCCTTAGTACCCCATGTCCGATCGTCCATCTGTCTGTCTCCTCCGGGAACCGACTCGTCGTGAGATCTACCTCCGGGTACCGTCCAGTCCTCGAACGCTCGGCCTCCGTCAGTGCTGTCTGTCGTCTGCATCCAACACAATGAGGTGCGGGCATAACCCATGTAGGGGTGAGTATAACAATACTCAGTAGGGACCCTGAGACCCTCAAGGTCTCTCTAAATCCAACAAGGATAACCACAAAGCAGAAACTCAACAGATAAATATTACTTAGGAATATGCCCTTACTTATACCTAACTCTTCAGTATCCCATCTCAATCATGAGGAAACACAAATTTTATGAAATCAATGGATAACATCTACTTATATATATGCCCATACATATACCTAAGTTATTAAGTGACCCATCTCAATCATGAGGAAAACACATAGGTCATAGACTCAGCTCAAACCAGGATTTTATTCATGAAAATGAAACCACGGCTGCTGGAGGACTCCTCCTTTGTCGACTACCATGCGCCTGCCGCTACAACCAAGCGCATCCCACTATCCAGGGATTGCTGAATTAGTCCACCTGTTGAGTACTGTGGTCCTGCCGCTGCAACCAAGCGCATCCCACCCTGGGTCTGCCGCTACAACCAAGCGCACCCCCTCATAGCCTACAGGTGTACTCCTTCTGTCGAGTACGACGGGTCTAACGCTACAACCAAGAACACCTACGACGTGGGTCTTCCATTACATCCAGGCGCACCCCACTGTGATATCCGAACCACTAAGAGTCGATCGATCAGCAATCGTCAAGTCTCAGTCAGCGACTAGGTCTCTACACTCTTCTAGCTCGTCTCCGGGAGGCTCCTCTACATGAGCTATTTTCGATACTCCAAGTATCAAATGTCCAAAGATGAAGTATCTCAAAGGACCGCCTCGTCATAGGGTTCTCAAAGCAACAGACGGTGCGTCAATCAGACGCCCGGTCTGTGAGTTATTAGCCTTTTCGTCCTAGGGGCCCAGATGGTTTCGTGTACGAACCAAACCGACTGCATATCAACTATACCCCGAACTCTCATAGGGTATACCCATAGGGACTGTTTCCCAATGTGATCACCAACGCCGCTGACGGTTTGTCAAACGGACGTCCGGTCTGAAAGTTATCATCTTTTCTGTTTTAGGGGCCCGGTTGGATTTCGGGTACAATCCAACCCGGCCACTATACAACTGCAACCAAAACTCAGGAGAAGTGTGCCAAAAGTTTTGTCTCATCAAGATGAATCCATCAATGTCGACGGCATGTCAATCGGACATCTGGAGCTCACGTTATCCGTGTTTCCGTTCCGAGGGCCCGGTTGGTTTTGTGTGCGAACCAACCCAGCTGAACCCAAAGTCCTCCGAAACTTTGAGTGTAATATACTGAAACAACTCTCTCGATCCAAGGATCACATCGTAGCTAACGGTGCTTCTATCGGAGGTCAGAAACCCATGTTATGTGCAAAATACCGAAAGAGGTCCAGAAATAGGGGGTTTGGGCTCGGTCAGACCCGGCCCGATACCCCCTAGGTCGGCCCGAACCGGGTCGACCCAACCCTGGTCCGGGTCCGACCCGCTTGGGCACAGCCCAGCATGGCTGGCGCGGCCTGGCCCAGCCCGGCTGGCATGGCCCGACCTGGGCGCGGCGCGGCGCGTCCAGGTGGGTCGACCGTAACGTCCGAGCGATGAGGGAGGGGGGGGGGGGGAGGGGTGGCGTGTTGCCCCCCCCCCCCCCCCCCGCGTTGTGAAACCGCGGCCCCCCATGTGGGGGGCCGCTCCTGCTGGCTAGCTTGGGGTTACGACCCCCAGCACTTACCCCTGACCGACCGGCCGGCTACTGCAACCACGGGAACGGGGCGGTCCCGTCCCCCTGCTCCGACGTCGGCTCCCGGAAACCGGCCACCGTTCCCTGCTTCGCCACAGCCTTGGTCTGTCCGGCGCGGCGCGACGGCGCCACTCTTCTCCTCCCTTCCTTTAAAATTTCTCACGCGGTGCTTCGGCACCGCATTGCCTTGCTCGTGCAGCAAACAATATCATACAACCAAGGGAAGAGGGGGGTCAGCCGTGTTCGTGCGGTCTGACCTCCTTCCGTTATTGCGATATCAGGCGGCTCAATTTGAAAATAAGAATGATGACGGAAGTAATCATGAACAAACAATTAAAATAACCCCCTACCTCGAGTGTAGTTGAACGAAGGCTCATCGCGGAATTGCACGTCGTGGAAGGAGGCGTCGCGGAAGGAGGTTCCGTACACATTGATGGAGATCGTCCGAGGAGGAACGATGTCTCCCTTCCTTTGACGCGGGAAGAAGGAACGAAAGAAAGTGTGTCGGGTCATCGATCTACATGGAAGGCGTCTCTCACCATCGTCCGCCATCGGAGGTCAGCATTCTTCGCGTTTTTCGTCGAGGAAGATGAACTTCAAGACCTTGAGCAAATTCTCCCCAGCATTTACGCACAACGAAGCCCTTAATAAAATAAGACTTGTCTTATTTTATTAACACACATGTCAATCGTCTTTGAAATTAAAAATTGATTCTATCAATTAATTGAATTAATTGAAACATTTAAACCACCCAAATTAAAAGAGGCGTTTCATAAGAGATAAAAAGAAGGTTTGACTTTCATTTAAAGGGGGTGTGGGTTCGTTACCTTATTAAAGGAGGGGGGTTGAAAAAGGAGGGGATCGTGTGGGCCCCAACCCAAAAATATCCTACCTAGTGGAGTAGGATATAGTGGGTACCACTCCAACCACTTATCTTAGGTTAAACAACTTTAAATAAAATAAAAATTGGTCGCACCATTTTTATCTTATTCCTTTACTTAACCAAAAAATTTAAGTGCGGCTCCCGGGAAAATGCAACTCCATAAAAGGTGTTTCTAAAAAATTACCGGCTATGCGATTCCATCGGTGTCCTTGGATTCTGATTCTGAGAACCGGTTCAAAAGTTAGGAAAACCCACTCGTTCATTCACTGAACTTAGCCGAGCTATACTTCAGAAAATGATTCCGGGCACACCGGGCCTCGGAATCAGGTGCTGTCAGAAACTGCATACTCGTAAAATCACAAAGAAAATTAAGAAAAAACTTTCCTTGAAATTTCTGTGTCTTTACACTTTTGTACTTATATATTATTTATTATAGTTTATTTACATTCATTTAGGTTCCCTTTGATAAGTTATAAGATTGAATTCTGTCATTCCAGGGTATTTGTTTTCTTGTTTATCCAAATCATTTTTCTTGTTTATAAGTAATGGAGGTCATGTGTAATAGATATAATTACAAAAATTTGATTTTATATGATAATAATTTACTCTATGGATATTATATGTTCATATTATTAATTTGGTTATATGGTATGAGAATGAGTTACTAGATGAAACATTAATTAATATCATTTTTGGGATATTTCGAATATAACGAACTAGATTTGTCATTTGAATTAATATTATGTATATATACTGGTGACATAAAATAAAGTAAATTAAAAAACATATATTATAGTATTTCTCACCCATAAAAATGGTTTCATGAAAAGAGTTTGAGGATAAATTGAAGAACGAAGGTATTCCATCCACGATGGTTGTAAATCAGCACTTCCCGGATGATGATTTTGTTTTTAAAATAAAAGAGAGATAGTTAAGAGATTGATGATAGATTTTACCTTAATATGATATTATTCTAGTATATATAATATAATGGAGTTATCATGATCATGTTTACATATTAGAGGAAGATAAAATAATAAAACAAAGAATGAAAAATAAATTTAAGGTAAAAAGGTAGAGGATTTTTCCTCTTGAGTACTCATCCATGATAACCTTTATAAGGGAAGGGGTTTTGGTATTTTCGAATGACCAAGTGCTCTTGGACATGAGGATGGACTAAGTAAAATTATTTTTTGTATAATATTGATATGATTAAAGCATTTTACTAGTTACTAGAAGATGGAGTGAGGGGTGGTATTTATAATGGAGGAGAGGAGGGGTTTCCCATTATTTTAATCATTATTTTATTATTTTTTATGAAGAATCTAAATAATCTTCGTTTTTTTGACTAAAATAGTAATATTTCCATGTGAGATAAAAAATATATCCATTTACATCATCCCTGAATCAAAAATGATGCAACAATCAATTTAATTAGAATATTTCATAACTTATCGAATTTCACCATTCCCCAAATATTCTAGTATTTCAGAAAAATACAAAAAAATATCCGTACCCATTTTATTATGTGTAGAATTAAAATATGGAATCTATTCTGTCAAAATAATTTTCTAAATAATAGAAATTTATTTTTTAAATTAAATTATTATTTACATGCAAAAATATTTTAAATGCAAAAATGATTTTATAATACATTCAAAAATAAAATGAGTTCTCAATGAATTATCCTAAAATAATTGGACAACTAAATATTAATTTAGCAAACAAAATTATGGAATTTAATTTTATTAATTTATTAACTTGATATTTTAATTAAATATTAATTACTCACAAAATATCAACAATTAATTATTAAGTTTTAAAATATTCACTCCCAAATATACGGTGCAAAAATTTTATTTATACTTACATGGGTGTGTTTACTATACATAAGTGTATATTAATATTGATAAGGTTTTGTGGCCATTCCGATGAGTAATTTAAGATTCCCCAAAAATTTAATTTAATCCAATAAGACTCTAAATATCTTACTGATCGCAACCATGTACGTTGGTTATTCAAAATTCAAATCACAGAAGAGGAAAAATTAGTTTCATTGCCTATGTTATAAAACATTTTTGTTTCATAGTGACTGAATGATTCATGAATTATATATTAAATTTATTTTTAAATTCTATGGGAGCCAAATTTATCATTAGATTATGATGAGAGGAAAAAATGAAGTATTTTTAAATGATTCTTTGATTTCTATTAATGAACAAGAAATATAATTTAACAATATTAAAAAAATGGTTTGTAAATGTGAAAAGATTCATGTGACATTTGAATAATGATTTAACTATAGATTGATTATTGAATAAAAGACCAATATCATTGAATATATTAATATTTATGATAGTGATAATGTAAAAAAGGAAAAACATAATGAAGAATACATATCATTAGTATGTAGTAAAGATTCATATATTAAAACTAATGGTTCTAAAAAAAGCATCTATTTTGGAAATCCAGACCAACATTTTTTAGCGAAGAGGTAGACAGAGGCACTACAACATTAAATGAAACACTATGTTCTCTAGGATAAGGTTTTATAGGTAAAAAAATAATTGGTTCTGATGGTTAACCATAAAATATAGATTCAATAAATATGAAGAGTTTAATGACACTCATAAAAGGAGAATAATATCAACCATCTATAAATTAACAACAACCTTGAAGCTTTTAAAATGTAGTTAGTTTTTGGATAAATTATAATGATAATATAATTCCTCTAATGAAGTGTAACATTTATTGTTTTCCAATCCACACTATGTACTATTATAATGTGAATGAATTCAATCTATTCGAAGAAGCTATTATTAGTCATCAAATGATCCATTGAAGGTACTATAATTATCAAAATATTATTTATTTCTATAGTTACAATATTAATTTCTCAAATATTACAAATGGAAATTTATGGAAATCTATGTACTATTAGAATATAATATGATATCCTATTATCGATGTAAAATGGAATTTCATGTATGATAACCCAATTTAATTCATTTAATAGAGAAACATTTAACCAGTTAAAAACTAAGAATTTTATCTAATGGATTAGTTTTAATGGAATTAGAAGATATTAAAATTAGTCTCAAATCATTTTATAATTTCATATATGTAATGTTAGAAATATGAAAAGGATATTTTAGATGAAATGTCATGTATAACATCAATAAATAATAGAACCTATATACTAGATAGTCGGTGCTCCCATCACATGACATATAATATAAATATATTGAATAAATTGAATAGATGATTTGATTAAATAGTTTGATTCACAAATTATAGAGAATTAATGAATAAAGATAGCAGAAAAACTTGGTTTTCGAAGGAATAATAAATTTATTATATTATACTTTTTCCGGTATTTTTTACAATTAACGATGTTTTAGTTATCATTGTGACATAGGTTTGGAATTCATATTCAATCAGAAAGGAAAAAACGTCAGAGAAAAGACTATAAATTATCATATGAATGGATGGGGGATTAATGGATATATATTTGAGGTATATTTCAATGAGAATAGTAGAAGATGATGAAAATTCTTAATGGCAGCTTCGACTTAGCTGCATTTGTTATAAAGAAATAAGGAATTAATCAAGGCTTAAGAATACTATTGTAATTCCTTTTTTGGAAATAAATATAGACAATTTCATAGATTCTTTCATGAGAGGAATTATGATAAGAAATTATTATCATCCAAAAAATAAAATGTTTATAGGGTTTCTAATTTTGAACTTATCCATCAAATAATGTGTAATTTATATAGCAGAAAAATATTTTGATAATTATTTATAATTATTAGTTGATGATTTTAGTATAATTTGATTATGCATTTACATATGAACAAATATTAATTCTTATGATTACATGAAAATATTTTAGATATGAGAATAAAATTAAATCGGAAAAACTATAATAATTTATAGAAAAAATAATGGAACACATTACGCAACCAAGTTATTTGGAAATTAACATAGAATGTGTAGTAAAAAATATCATAACTTTTCCTTGAGAAATCCATAATTTAATGGGTTTTTTGTAAACAAGAATATTTATCATGAAAATAATGGAATGAAACATGTTCATAGACTGTGGTATATAACATTAACATTTGTATTATTTAATTAAATTTGTTATATATATTCATAATAGAGAGATGATAATTATAAAATAAAAGAATATGAAATATGAAAAATGGAATGGAAGAAATCCATCTTTGAAAATTCTCATGGTATTTGTTGGAAAATATTTTATTCAATTTAATTATGTAAATCTTGGAAAATACAATTATTCAAAAGATGACAGAATATTCGTATGATACTCATTAAAGTGTATGGTCTATAAATATTTTAATAAATGTAAAAATGAAATTATTGATAATAGTGATATTAATATTGTTGAGAATATTGAAAAAAATAAAGGATTTTTTTGTTGAATACTTTTCTAAAGAGCATGATGAAATTAATTTATATTTAAGATAATATCAAAATATTAAGGTTTTGGGTGATTTTATAATTTAATCAGCTATATAAAATGATAAATATGATTGTCAACCTATGAATAACACAATATGGAGGATAACACAAGATTATCTGAGAAACATTAAATCATCTCCAACATAGACTTTAAAGATATGGGAAATATAGCACACTACATTATTCTCTATGATCAATTTATCCTCATTTGTAGAAACATAAATGTTGGGGTCATGGATAAAGGACATGAATAATGAATTAGACCAGATTTAAAAGAATATTACGTGGCATCTTGTAGACAAAGTTAATAATCATAATTTAATATTATGATGTGGGATATAAATAAAAATGTAGAAAAAAATGAATGTCTGGAATTTGATAATAAATGGATGGATTTTAAGGGTTATGTTATGGTTTTAGTAGTTGATGTGGATGACAGATTCTATTTAATTTCAATAATGGATTCAATTAATATTTTTAAAGTAGTTATTTTTCAAAACAAATTCAAAATAGATCCATTATAAGTCAAGATTTTATTTTTTATGGTGTTGTAAATATATAAGTTTATATTGGGAAGTTAATTAGATGTTTTATAGTATATGATGACATTAATGATTATAAATTTCAAATGTTTTTAAGGACATAATGAAGAACCTAGTTTTATGGTTTTGGAAACCAGATACATTCTTGTGAAAACTAGAGTTTACCTGATGAGGAGTTGATCATAGTTTCTATATGAAAAATTCAAAAGACGAATAGTTTATTGTGATGGTGTATATAGATAACATCATCTTTGGAGGAATCATATGAAAATAAATTGATAAATTATCATAGTTAATGTGTATATAATTTTATATTTTTATTACTACTGAATTTAGTTAATTTTTATGTATGAAAAATATAAATGAAATTAGTATATAATTATGAATTGATTAACATGAAAATTAATATTTAATTATATTTGGAATAAAATATTAACAGATAATTTTAAAACTAATATAATTTAGAACTAAATTGGTAAATAATGAGGATATTGAAAGGGAATAATATTCCATTTATTAATCAATAATTTGATGTTTACTCCCTCTTATAGTAACCAGGAATTAAATTATTTAAGTGACTTTCCTTGAAACATGATTATAATGTTTTCCAATAAATGTAGACAACTTTTTAATGAAAATAATATTGAGATATTTTTAGGGTAAAAGGAATTTATTTTTTTAATAAGATGAGAACCTTCTATAAAACAAGGACCATTTATTAAAAAATTTACTAAGAATCACACAAGTCAAAAAAAAGGAATATTATATTTGTCCATAAAAATATGGACAACAACCGATGGAAGATTATCAGAGAGACTAACAAAATTTCCATCAGAAATTTTATTGGAAATCCTATCAGCCAAAGAAATTCCCTCATAGAAAACATGACTGATAATATAATCAATGGATGAGAGATACTATAAACAAGAAATTCATCACATAACAAGACGCCAAAAAATATTATCAGAAGTAAATCTAAAATCATGAAAAATAATATTGGAATCACACTCTATATAATAAAAGGTGATTTCTAGAATACCTATATAGTGACCATCAGAGGCTAAATGATACTCTAAATCATAAAATTCCTCAAAATGAAAATGTCATGTATTGAGTTCTAGTAGTACACATTCCGAGGGATTTTAACAGTCTTAAGTTGAGTGAAAATTCTAGCCAAATACGCCTTGGGGTTGAAGACCACCCCATCATAAAGACACCTATTCTGTGACAATTAAAAAATTTGGACGAATTCTACCATTTCAACATGGATAAGAAACATCGTAAATGGGGAAAGGGGAAGACAAAACAGACATGAAATTAAGTCCTTTGTAGAGACATAACCAGGGCGACAAACATCAAATGCATCAAATATGGCCTTCTATAGATTTGATGCAGTATCAAAAATTAGGAAGAGATGGTCTAGGTCCTCATGATACTTATGGAAAAGAAGACAGACAGAGTACAAGGAAATGCCACAAGCCTGGAGAGAATTATCAGTGGGTAGTTTCACATGAACAAGCCTCCAAATAATAGTAAACTGGGTAAGAGGAAGAATGTTTCTTTAGAAATTTCCTCTTCATTAATGTCCCAAAATAGGAGTGAGGGATTGAGAATAAAAAATCATTATGTAAAGTGTTCCATAATAATTCAGCTCCTAAATCCAAAAATCACCAACAGAGAAACAGTAATATTCCTTGACAACTTTTTTAATATGATATGGAACAATATCCATGTCCAAAATATGATTCATTATTTAAATATCAAGATAAATGTTAGGAACCTCTTGATTTAATGAATCTTGAAGAGGACCATCATTCCAATTGGACGTACATAACTGAAGAGAGGAGTCTTTAGAGATAGAAAAATAATCATTAATGTCATTAAGAGGAAACATTTACTTGAGAGATGGACTAACCGAGAAGTAAAAATGACAAGAAAACCCATACATGAGCTTATGTAGAAACATGTCTCTCGAATAAAAATTGGATCTATAATTTTCATTAGAAAGCCTCTAAACAAAAGTAGACTTCATGTCATGATTAAAAATTATGATATTTTTTAAACTAAGACCCCCCATCTCAAAAGGCATGCCACAATTATTACAATCCATAGTTACCAATCATCATCACAAAATAATTTTGGAATAGATTATGTTCTTAATTGAATCATTAATTTTTTTATGAAGTGAATTCGACCATTTATAATCCATAAAAGAGTAGACCAATTTTGAAGTAATAATAGGTTTGACAAGGCAAACATGACCAGCCATGTAGAGGGATTTTCTCTTCCAAGAAGATAATTTCGTTTTGATCAGACCATTAATTCATGAAAAATAATAAGAAATTGGAAGACCCAAAAAAATAGGAACCCAAATATATGTGAATGGAAATATTCCTTCTCTAATCTTGATTTCATTATCGATTTAAATTTTCCTATGAGAGGAGATATTCTTAACAAAAAAGTCAATGGATTTTCTCCAACTATCCTAATGGCCAGATACCTGCTCATAATTCAAAAGAACTATCTTGATATTTTTATTGATTTTCTTGGTCCCATTAGTGACTAAAATAAGATCGTCCACATAAAGAATATGAGTTGGATCTCAAATACCTCAACTAAAAACACTGGACTTCAAATTTGCATTAGTAAACATCATAGAAAATAATCTTCTAAGATAATTTTCATAAATGGAGAAGATAATAGATGTGAAAGTATCACCATATCTAACCCCCACACCAACTGGAGAAATAACACTCTAGAGATCCATTAACAAGCAAAAATAAATGAGAATATTCAAAAATAATCATTATCCATCCAAGAATCACATTTTTTTGGGGGAGGAGCCTCAGAGCGGTGGAGGACTTTTCTTCTATCGGGGCTAGGGTTTCACTTATGTAGTCGTCCCCTCCCCACCTCTAGTGTGGATCGGATCGGATTGGCATCGAAATTCTTTGGATCAGCATTATTGTGGCTTGGGGAAGGTTCAGGAGAGGCTTTTGGCTTTGACAGACCTGGTGCGTCGTCTCGGTGAAGGCTCATTCGTGGCTTCATGATTCAATGTCATTGGATCTCAGCTTGACGTCAATGTGTCTTGGAAACAGATTCTGCTTGTCTCCGGTGTGGCATGGCATCATCCCCAGAGTGGCGCGAAGGGGGGAGGGTTTTTACTGGTTCTGGTTTTCACAGTGCAAGATAGTTTCGTTTTGGTTCCTTTGTCTTTGGATGAGAGGATGGTGGTTTCGAGGTGTCATTGAAGTCATTGTGAACTCTCCACTTACCAATGGTCTCCCTCTTTTCCGATCCTTTCCTGGGTGTGTTGCATCTTTTCAAACCATGGAGAGCCTCTTCGGGATCCTTCTTCAGTGGATTCAGAGGGATCTATGGGTTGCAGTGGAGTTTTTGTCCAGTGATGGTCTGACATCTGGGTTGCAAGGACATGGTAGGGCCAGAAGCATCCCCTACTAGTGATGAATCTGGTTTTTTGGTCTATGTTGTTTCATTGGATAAGTGGATTTGAGTTTTTTAATAGTGCCTCGATTTGCGTTGGTTTTCTTCTTGGCATGCCCAGGTGTTTCTGCTCCTTGATGTGAATGTTGTTTTCCTGCAGCTGCTGTTCAAGGGTTCTTGATTCCAGATCTTCCAAAAAGACTGCCCAAGATGATTTTTAGAGCTTCAAGGTTTCACCAGACTTATGCAATTTAGTTTTGTATGTTTGAGAGGGTATGGTTTCGGCCATCAGTATCGGACCATCTTTGTACGGGACCACTTTCCGTGCAGCGTTTTTATGGTGGAAAATAGACTTAATGTTTTTTGTGCTAGGTAGGGGCCTTTATTTGTGATTTGGTCTGGTTTTTTAAATTATGGACCGTTGGGGCATAGTTTCATGTTTTAAGTCTTTAATACCATGTTTATTAGTTTCCCACGTTTTCTATAAAAGTGTTTCCTTAATAAAAAATTATTTTTCAGTCAGTCATCCACTAAAAGTATCATCAAATCCAAACATGTCATAGATTTTAGAAATAAACTTTCCATCCATCATGTAAAAATCCTTTTTAATATCATGATTTAAGGAAATATTCCCTTTTTGAATATTCCTTTTAAATAGGCTGAAACACTCCTATATAGAGTTAAGACAATCATAGATTTATCTCCCTTTGATAAAACCAAACAGATTAGAGGAAATATTTTTACTAGAGAAAGCAAGAACTCTGATAGCAAGATTTTTTGTAATAAATTTGAACAAAGTATTGAATAAATCCACATGCCTAAAAAATATGGATTTTATTATCATTATCTAACTTAATAATTAATTCATGGATTTGAGAATATAAAACTTGAGTTAGATGTCTTTTTTTTGAAAAAATGAAAAACAATCTTCCAGGCATTATCACGAATAATACTCCATTAATTCTAAAAAAAGTTTCTAAAACCATCTGGAACAGGACAACTTTCAGGCTTGAGACTAAACACCACAACCTTAATCTATAGTTCCATGAGAATGGAGTTAATTGTTGAGTTCTCAACATTATTAACATGATTTGGAATAACACCAACCACATGAGCAGAAATAATTTTAGAAACATTAAAGGGTAATTTAAAAAAAGAATTCAGGTCCTCAGAAAGATCATGTCTATTATTCTAAATTTTATAACCAATCATATGCAAAGAAAGAGGCCAAGAGGTTTTCCCAACTGTTTAGAGAGAGTTAAAAAACATAGAATTCCTATCACCATCCTTGATATAGTTTTCCTTGGAAATAGCTCATTACATGGAATCATTCATGTTTAGAAGATTATTATGTTTAAAAGTTAAATCTGTTTTCAAAAAGAAACTACCAGAAAAATCATCATGAGTACACTGCTCCAAAAAAACAATAAAGAGAGGTTTCATGGTTGGATATATACATATCAATGTGATAGAACCTATCATTACTCCAAAGTTTAGGATTAACCTTGAGAATATTTAACGTGATGATCCAAGAGAAAACATTACTCTTGCAACCCAAATAACCACAAACATCACTAACAAACTTATCACAATCAGGATGTTAAACCCATGCCTTATTATATCTTAAGGGAAAGGTAGGATTTTAATCATTACCTATGAGATAAACCATGATAGGGTGATTATCAGAGTTGAGTTATGAAAAACTCATATAAGATACTGAGACACAAAAACATATAGAAAACTCATTCACAAAGGACCAATCATGTTTAATTGCAACCATACCTCAAAGATATCTTCTATACCATGTGAACTTTTCATCAAAAAGATTGACATAAATTAGTTCATTTTTCGAAATGAAATATTTTAACTCTCTTGATGATATAAAATTATTCATTGGTCCCATTTTTTATTCAAAGCTATGAATAGAATAAATATCACCAAGAATGATCCATGTTCCATCGATGATGCTTATGAGATAAGTGAAATCATACTAGAGACTTCTATGATCTAGATAGCTATTATTTTCATAAATAAAGTAGAAAAAAAGCTTAAATCCCATAATAGAAAAGGGACAAGTAATATGATGAGGACTTGAGTAAACTAGATCGAGATCTTAAAGAGAGGAATAAGTCATAACCTATAAATTCTTGACCTCTGATAAACTGTTGTTCACTCCAAGAGAGGCGAATCCCATTATTTCAAGGATAGAAATTATTTTTGAAAAAATGGTTTTAGGTTCATCCATACCCAAAAAATAGGTTTTATGAAGATCAATATGATGTTTAAGAGACCTGACTGTGGTTTCATTAGTCTGTCCCTAACAACATCTAGAATAAAATCCCAATTTGGTACCAATTTCAAAATTCACCTCCCTCTTATTCTCATCTCCATAAATATTTTTGATGATTTTCATAGGACTCTCATCATTATTATTTGGAACCGTTGGATTTTGATTCAATATGGAGATTTCCACTAACTGAATATACTTATTTTCCTCCTCTAGTATAGCGTTAGTGTCATCCCTATAGATAGACATAAAAAAATCATTTATATCATGTCTAGATTCCATGGAAAAAGTATATTCCATCACATGATAAGCATTTAAATCATACATTTCTGAGGGTTGTGAAGCCTTGATAGAGTAATTATTCTTTATTTCTTCCTACCCAATATAATTTTTCTCATCCCAACCGAAAAACTAAATTGAATGATCATTCAAATCATATACAGATTTTGTAGAACCTATAATCTTCTGAACTTTAACAGCATTGAAATCCTCCCATTCCAAGGAATATTAAGCACTAATAGAAATACCATTCATTCCCAAACTGGATTCCAATAGACCTATTGCATTTAGCTAATATCCTTTAGAATGATCCTTTAAATCATGTACAGGTTCTTTAGAACCTACATTCTCCTACACTGTAATAGCATTAAAATCATCATTTTTTGAGTAATGTGAAGCACTAATATGAATAACATTCATTCCAAAACTATATTCTAATAGACCGATTTCATTATGATGAGATCCTTTAAAGTTCAAAGGGGAAACATTTGATTTAGACATTTTATCCAGGGTGATGGAAACAGGAGAAGAAAACTAAGAAGTGTCTGAGAGAAATACTTCCTTCTGCATCCTTATAACTAAATAATTGATGTCTTTAGCAATAGATTTGTAAATATAGTGCTCCTCCATACTCAGTTTCATGATTTTACCAAAATCAGTAATTTCTTAAGAAATTTCAAAGGCCAAGAAATCGTCATCCTTAGAACTACCAACAAGCAACTAGATAACTTTGATATTTGAAGGACGTGGATGTGATGGAAGATCATCGTTCTCCTCAAAAACCTTAGTCCATGACTTATTCAAAGTTATCCTTAATGATGGAGGGAAATCTTGTGACTATCACTCCAAATACTATATTTTAGGCTTCTTCCCATAGAGATCACCTTTGTTCCTATGATAATTTTTTATTTCCATCCATTCATTAACTTAGGTGGCACCCTATCCTTATATTGAGTCACTCTATAGGTTTCAATGGTCTTCCCCAAAATTTATAGATTCCAAAAAAGGGATGCACTAATTCTAACTCATATTTGACTTTTATTTTCTAATCATTAGCAATCAGAATAATGGAATTTGGGTGTTCAGTAGCCAAATTGACAATAATAAAAATTCAAGAAAACATGTCAAGTTCCCCTTCCAACATTCTTTGACCGATTTCAACACATATACCAATACAAGAAGCAGTATAATTGAACATCGTAGGATTCCAATACACCAAATTTAAACCTTGATGACTAACCCAAATTTGGGAATTATATTGTTTTTTATTGAAGGGATCAAAATTACCATCTACATCTTAGTTCTATAAAATACCATGTTTGAGAGGATGATTATCAGTAGAATGAGCCATTTTATGATCATCCTCATTCTGGGAAACAATATGGAAAAACACTTTCAAATTGGAATAATATTCCATGATATTATAGCCTAGAATATTGAGATTTGAGGCTTGGTATCATCTAATGACTATGGATTATCCACCTTTGATAAAATAATTTTCCCATAAGTAAGAACCTTTAAAGGATAAATATTTGTTTAAAGCGTCTGGATATGTAACCATCGAGAAGCTACCATCCTAGAATTTCATAATATAAGAGGGATTGGGATCATTATATTTTACCGGATCTTGAACACCTAAAAGTGCCATGGCAAAATAGACCCCAATTCTTCTTCGAGAAATATCACTAGAAATTCTGTTGGAAGAAGTCCGTAAAACACCCTTAAAGGAAAATTCCATTCTGGATTGAAGATGTTCATGATCAAATTGAGTGATTAGACCAAAAAAAATGAATATTTACACGAATAAAATCTCTATTAGTCATGCTCAAAATCACCATCTCTATGAATTATTGTTTTGTGGTCTTGTATATGAAATAAATGAATTTATTTTTTTATTTTGATATTGATTTAGAAAGTGGTGTTTTGTATATAAAATATAAAAGTAAAAGGGAATTTTATATTTTGACCAACTATTTTTATTGGATATTTAGAAATAAACCATGTGTTTATTTTAGTACAACGAAAGTAGAGTATGTTTATGTTATTTTGGTTTTTAAAAACCTCTTACAGATTATGTATTAATTTAATTATTTTTGTGATTTTGTTAACATAAAATGAAGATTCCATGTGAAAAAAAGTTCAATATAATTAACTAATAACCATTTTGATCACACTTTAATGATGAATATTGGAATATGGTACCATTTTGTAAAATAGAATTTGGAGAATAACATTGTAATACTATAATTTTTTGGGACACAAAATCATGTGGCTGATATCTTCACCAATCCATTAATCACACATAATTTTAAGAAGAAATCGTTCATCCATATAGATTAACCAATTCCATCCAACTAAATATGTTCATTTTTCCCCAATCCCCATTGAATATATTGTTATATTTGGATTCAATTTATTATCATAGGAATATTATCATTTATTGCATAAAAGAAGATATCTGAGACATTATTCATAGGGATCTGTATTATGATTATAGTGTTGATCAAGTGGTAAATCAGTTAATAGAATTGAAGTAGTTCACTCCTTCACTTTTTCATAGAGTGAGTTATAACTGACTTAGGATTTGATATTTTTTATGTATTTCATAGTGAATTTTTATTTTTTTAGTTGTTTTCCACAAACTAAATTCAATGTAATTTAGTATTTTTTTGAATGTTAACAATATTATTATCAAATAATGACTTTTCTTTAACATTTCATTGTATGTGATAATGTTCTAAAGGTAACATTAAAAATGAAATATTATTGTAGTTCCAACTATAATGAGATCCTAGATGTTCCATGAAAATATCCTTAATTATATTTTATAAATCCATATGAAATATTTTTATGGGGAAATGATATAGGATATTAGTGGTATTGATATTATGGAATTTGGATCACTTTCACATAGCATATGACCTAAGAAATCATTATTGGGATAGATTTTGTGAACAAGGATTTCTAGTAGGAATTCCAAATATATATGTGTGTCCTTGGGTATTCACTTATATTTATGTGGGTAATTATCATTAGTCTTTAATAATATTATTATTTAATATCATGAGTCATGTTGTAAGATGTACTACAAAAATATAGAATATTATATTTTTATAGAACGTTTGGTATGTTCGAGGCCTCACAATTCAAATTCCATCAATGAATAATAATAGAACCGGTATTCCCTTTTGTTATTTAAGGAAATTTTATATCTTATTCCTCTTTAATTTAATTTGACTACATAATTAATTCTATGACGTATTTTTTCTGTGGGAAATGTATTATCCTAATAGTTAATGAATAACACATCAGGCATATTGGTTGACGACACAATTATCCAACATTCCTAATTAAATTTATTGATATAAATAGATTATAATACAGATTTCCAATTTATGGAAGTTTTCATGTCATAGGGACATTAATTTCCTTCTATATGTGATCCTTTTTATGTTTCTTGATGCTAACAATGATATTTAGCTATTGTAGCCTAATGACACTAATTAATGGGTATAAATAGTCACACAATTAGTGAATTTGAATACAAAATTATATTATACATAAATATAAGATATAATATAAATATAATTATCATATATGTTATAATAGTTATTCATGTATTATTAATAACAAATAATTAGTCACTAGTGATTTGAGAGAGTATATATGTGATTTGAATGTAAAATAAATATTTACTCACCAGGTAATTATTTTTCTACTTATATAAATATATAATATTTATTTAAAATTTTCTATTCTAAAGTAAATATATATATATTTACTTTGTTATGTGAATAGTTTATAAATATTTAATCACCAGTTTTTTGAATGTAAAATTAATTTATTTAATGGAAAAAATGGAATTATATTTATTTAGTAATATAAATAGTACTTATTAAAGGATTGAAAAAAATTTAGGAGGATGGAAAGACTCTAAATAATTTTCCAATAAGAAATTTTAGATTAAATATTAGTATAAAAATTAATAATTTAATTATTCAAGGAAAAAAAATTATTTAATGGAAACATTAGTGAATATCAAAAATAAATAACAATTATATTATTATTTATACCTCAGGTTCACCTATGATTTGGAAATTATTAAATTCCATTATGCAATTACTATTTTATAGTCCGTTCTCTATTTAAACTCTATAAAGTTGTTTTTTTAAATAAATATAAACATTCTAATTGTTGTGAGAATTTATTTTCAGAAAGGATTCATAAAATCACTTGAGATGTCCTCTGTCAAATTCTATGAAGAGCACAATAAAATTATCCCACTCTGCTAGAGTGACTCTGTTTTTCCATGAATGATTCTCTTAAAAATATAAATGGATTGTATCATGTGTTATTATCATCTATGTTATCACTCATAGATATCTATAGTGATGATATAATGTTTACATAACAGATTTTTGTTAAAAACAATATGGAATCTACCATTTATTCCTCTGATGCTTTGATGGAATACTTCAAAGGGCTCTAATGATTCAATAATTAATAGTATGTTATATGATATATACATTTTTCAAAAAAAAAATTATAAATAATATATGTTAAATCCCCTACATTTATGTTTCATCTTGTAATTATCTAGTTATATGGGTGACCCATGAATAAATTTATAAAAAATATTGTGAGGTACAGGCCTGACCCACTTCCACTATGACTATCAGAATTTATAGATTAAACTTGTTTGATTAGGCGAATTGAAAGCTTTGAATTTTACATTAAAATTGAGTTAGTGAATATATATTGAGAAATGAAAAAAGGTTAGAGGGTGGTTTCTTATATTTTTATCATAGTGGTATTCTGCTCCAAGGATATTATGATTAATGAAAAAATATAAATTTTTAGAGATAGTTAGATATTTGAAAAATCTAAATGATATTATTCATCAAACTGCATGATATAATATTTAATTTACTATTATTTATATTTTTAAGAGTTTTTTTTGTGATCCCAATGAATCTAGATATGATACTTATTGTTATTGGAAAAGCATATATCACACTGCGACCCTAGTGACTTCTAATAAATGAAGTTTTATAAATAATTATTTATATTATCAGAATATTCAATCACTTAACAACTTAATAGGACATGCCAAAATTGAGTGTTGTATAAGGTTCTTCTCCCAACATCATCGTTTTCTTATCCATTTTCAAATTTTGGTTTTCAAGATACACAAAAGTCAAACATTCATGTGCCAAATTTTATTTTTTTGTGATTTTAAATACTAATGGATGGATAACTCACAACATAAATTAGTAATAAAACCATGAGGTTTTTTGGATTATATTTATATATTTATGTAAATATAAAAGTCATGGTGTGTAATATGTTTCCCACTAAGTTAAATATTGAAGTTGTTTTTACTAATTTAATAAATTTATTTTCCTCTTTAAAAGAATTTTTGTTGTTTCCACATTAATTATAAAATAAAATGTGCATGTTTATTACAATAATTTCTCACAATGATAAATCTACAGTTCCATGCATTTGGAGTAATTAATTTTTTTCCACTATATATGGTTAATCACGTTGAATCATTTCTATATGCCATTACCTATTATATAATTTTGGTTTGTTGAAGGTGAAACTAATATATCATTTCATGATGGATGATGACACACCATTATTTATGGAATATGGAAATCTAAAAATGAAATGGTTATGAGGCATTATTATAATAGTTTTATTTATTTGAGTAAATAATAAGTAGTTATAGATATTCAGTGATGCATATTTTATTGATTATAATCCCCGAATTACATTTTAACTAAATAAATTTGGATTATTTTCTTCTAAATTTCAAATTTCAAATGTATAGATCATATTAATATAGGGGATACCTATATAAAGAATCAAATTAAAACACTTACAAAAAAAGTGATTGGAAAGTTCAAGATCTAAATATAGGGTAACGTAATTGACGATTATTGATTATCTAATTTTAGTTTTTTATGTTTAATTTTTGAAAATACATTAAGTATCAATCATTAAATTATAATTTTTTGGGAATATAATTTATATATTAGGAATAAAAAAATAGAATCATGGATAACACCCTTGTTAATTTGTGCTCATTATTTGTATTGATATTTTTTGAGTTTTACCTATGTATTGATTACTAGATTTTATAAATCTAAAAAAAAATTAATAAGCGAGATGGAGGTTCTTAACAATGGATTTGAAAAAATATCTTCTAAAATTACATAATGACTTGTTTAGGAATTAGTAGTTACTTTAAATATCTACTCATTATAGATAACATCTCCACGGATATGACACATTATGTTTGTAGTAAGTAAAATACTATTTTTATCCTCTTTAAAATATTTTCATTTAGTTTAAAATATATGAATAATTCATTAAATATATTGAAAAAGTGAAAAAAAAAAATCTCCTATAATTATAATGAAAATAATTAATTTCATAATTCACTAATTATCTCCCACACCCTCTAATTGTGTAATGTAGGAACCCATGGTAAAATAAATCATTAATTAAATGATGTGGATTTAACTATAGAACATAATCATCAAACTAATAAATTATAGTGGGATTTTATTCTAAAAATTAAGAAGATTAAAAGATTTATATATAATAATTTTAACACCAATATGAATTAATCGAGACATTTTTTAGCAGAAACCTTCTGGGATTATATAAAAACATTATCTAATCTATTAGAATGAAACTTGGTAAACCATTATATGGTAAATGTTCACATATTTCTATGGATATGAATAAAAAATCTCACTAATAGGGAAAAATATGGAAATAGATATAGGGGACGATGTTCATTTGAAGATACAATATATATAGAGCTATAATTAATTCAAATTGAATCCATTTAGAATGAAATTATAATCAATTGAGAACTCTTAGATGAAAAATGAAACAATTATTTAGAATATAAAATTCCATAATAGAATAAATATATTACAAGTATATCTTAATATTTATATATAACAAAGATATAATTTTTCCCATTGCGAAGGGGATTTTTATTATAAAACCTCTGTTTTACTATGTTGTAGCGGTTACAGGAGGAGGAATAAAGAAACGAGTCCATGTAAATTGGAAGATAATGAATTTTTATTATGAATGCTCTTTGGATGAGAAACCATAGGATATTGAAATACAAATAATATTTTACATTTCAATATAATTGATTATCCCTCTATATGACTTATTAATGTGTTATCATATTTCATAATTTTTTTCTCTTCTCTGTAACTGTAATTATTCACCATGGAAGTTTCATGAAACAAATGTGTTGGTATATATATTACTATATTTATATTTTTATCATTTTTTGTGCATTAGATTATATTATTTTTTGTATTCAAATCAAATGAGCTAAATTAGAACCTCTTTAGAAAGAGGATATTATAACATAATGGGGAAAATGTATGATTTTTCTAAAAATTAGAAATTTTATTTTTTAAAAAATATTTCTTATGAATATTAATTAGAAAATGGATAAAAATAAATATTAACTTAATATTTTATAATATTTATAAAAAATATGATTGGAACCATATGGATACACCATAATTTTAATTGTTATTTATTCTATAAACTAGATTAAAATGAACAAATGGTATCTCTTCTGTAAATCATCGCGACTGGGAATGGAATTATGTGTCTATAATTTAAATAAAATAATAATAAAACTCTCTTCTTTGAGTTAGTTTATTTATTATTTATATTATGATTTTAATTTTAAAATAATTATACAGGATTCCATTTCATTTAAATAGTTTAGTTTCATATTAGTTTTACTAGTTCAATATGTTATTTTCATATTAATTTATAGTAAAAGTTCAATAAGTTCCTTGTTGTTAAATATGATGGAATGAATTGGGGAATTATGAAATCAAATGATGAATTTATAGATTATGTATTAAAATGTTGTATTGTCAGGATCAAGGAAGTGTAAAATTGGAACTTATAATTGGACCTCAAGAAAAAATTTACTTTTGAAGTAATGATTATTGATAATTTTATTCAACTAATATCCTTTTAAAAAATCATCACTTTTCTATGACTATAACATTATAGTTGGTGGAAACAATATTAATATTACAGAAATTTATTTTATATTTAAAAATAATAATTCAATTTTTTGGTGAAATAATTAATGACGATAAATCATTACATTCTATTCAAAATATAATTTATATTATTCCCATATATATAGGCATTATATGAATTTTTTATGTTTTTATTGTAACACCTTATTTCACTAAAGTCAGTGAATACTTCTTAAATTTGAAAATATATGAAGAGTTTTTAATAATTTAATGTTTCAAATATAATTAAAGTGTATCTATGCATAATCCATTGATTTATTTTTTATATGATGTGGATGTATCATTAGAAGAAATAGAATAATAGTTAAGTTGAAAATATCAAGAAGATATTTAAATTTTATCATCCAATGTATGATATGTATTTAAAATTTCAATTTATAATAAATGAAGTATTCCTATGATATATATGACATTAACTTCGATGGTCCTAATTTATTGTAGTAATAAATCATATGTTTCATGGGAAACACATATATAAATTTATCCTATTAATTATTACTTCTCTCATTACTCAAAATTACCTCCATAAGAAAATGTAAAAACGAAATTTTATTTAGGTATCTATCAATAAATAAAAATCCTCTCATGTCATAGATTGATGCCATGGAAGAATACAAATTATTTTTAAAGAAGGTGGTTCATGGCTAGAAGACAAAGGAAAATTTATTATAAGGAAAGGGGCTGCGAGAGTCTAAAAGATGGAAACATTTTACAATCTTTGTAATAAAAGAGGATTCGATCAGCGGTAAGATCATCAAGCCATGTAATATCAGTATCAATCCCTTTATTCACAAGGCCATCAGTAACCATGATAGCTTTGCGATAATTGTGAGTGATGATGTAGTTGCTGTCAAGAAGAATATAGATATAGCTCGTCCAATGAGTGGTGATCAGCCACACATGGTAAATCACACCATTCCAAATGGCCTGCACAATGGTGGTCGAGTCACACTCAATCAAAAGGTAAGTCCAACCATGTTTCTTGGTAAATGGAAAAAACATGAATCTTGATCATCATTTCAGATTCCAGAGAAGCGGCAGTACCACAGCTCCCATATCAGCATCCAAGGATCTGACTATCATGATTCCTAAAGATTCCTATAAAACCTTCAGGGCCTGAATTTCCCTTAGAAGCAACATCCACATTTACTTTAATCCATCCAAGAATAGGGGCATTCCAAAAGGCTTTGGAAGTGCGACGTAGTTGGCAATAATTTCCATAAATTCTGAGTCTCTATAGAATGAAAAAACAGTACACCGTGTTGTTGTAGTGTCCCTTTTAGATCAAAGAAGCTTCATGTATGGCAATAAGTATCCCCATACACCCTTCATCATGACTTAATGAGAAATTTTTTTAATAATAGCATTTCTATCATACTAGATCACATTGTGGAGCTCTGCGATAGCATCAAATAATATTTTCTAAATCTGTTGATAATTATCCACCTCTGCACATCTCGTTAATTGAGATTTGATACAGATATGAATCAGCCACCTATAGATAAAAATGTTAAAAATATAATTCCAAAGTGCAGAAGTAGTGGGACATTAATGAAATAGATAATTGTAATCTTCTATGTGTTGGTTTCAGAGACAACATTTTGAACAGAGTTGAATACCATGAAATTAAAGAAAATCATCAGTAGGGATCTTGTTGTGAGTAAGTCTTCAAATTACGGTAAACCTTGAAGGTTTTATCAAAGGTTTTTCAAAGTGCATAATCCACCCAAAATCACTTTTAGAGATTCTAGAAAGGTTTTTGCAATAGTTTTTTGAATTAAGAATTCCATTTTAAGCAGGTTCCAAGACTAAGAAATCATTAAAGATGGAGAATGATTAAGTATCAATTACATTGTTGATGTTTTCAAGAAGATGGTCATTTTGAGATTAAATAAAATCTCTAATAGAAATGTTGGTGTTCTCATGATTTTTTCCAATAGCAGTTCTATAAATTAGGGTAGTTATAGTCCAATTATCCAACCAAAAGTTCAATGGAGAGTCTTTAGAGACCATCCACCGTGTATTATTCATAATAGAGGAAAATGACTATTTTATAGAAGGCCAGATAGATGAGGGAAGAAAACTTAATTTATGCTTTTTTATGATTTTCGAGAAATCTATTTTTATGAAAACCAATTGAATTATAATTGCTATGAAAGATATCCTAAGTGAGTCTGGAATGATGTGCCTCATTAAAGTGTTTGAGATTTTTTATGCCAATTCCTCCTTTATCAATGGGTTTTCATTAGTTTGAGCTAGGAATGGTGATAAGTTTCCATTCCATCATGCTACCTGTCAAGACGAAATTTTCAATAGGGGTGTTTATTTTTGTAATAAGACCAATAGGAAACTTGTAGACCCTCATAGTGGGGACCATTTTTGAGACAATAGTAGATATAATAAGGCAAATTATACCTTCCATAGAAATATATTTTCCCTTCCAAGAATAAACTTGGTTTATGACCTAAGAGGAAATTTCATAGAAAAATGAAGCATTAGGTCTTCCCCAAAATATGGGGACACCTAGGTATTTAAAAAAATTAGATCCTTCCATTATACCTAAATCATTTGTATAGCTGCACTTTTTATATGAGAAATTTTTTTCCCAAATAGGATAGAAGATTTGTTCCAACAAATCACTTGTCCAGAGATCTCCTCATAGTGAAAAAAGTTATTTTTTGAGGTTTTTAATGTTTGTTTTATCCCATTGAACAAATTCATTATATCATCATCATATAATTGGTGAGTGGGAGCATTTTGATAGAGTGAAACAATAATGTTCTTGAGTTTATTTTGATCAACATTACAAGTGAAGAAATGACTAAGATAATCCTCTGCAATGGATAAAACGATAGAAGAGAGGGGATCCCCTTGTCTTGCACCTTTAGTGCATTTTATGTAACCTCCGGGGGGATGCATTGATCAGAATGGAATTGGAAGCCAAATTGAATAAGGTTCCAAGAGTAGTGGGGAAAGCATTACTAACGCATAAATATTGAAGCACCATAAGGATAAAAATCCAGTCTATTGTATCAATAGCTTTTTTAATGTCAAGATTAATGAAAATATTACCCCCTATGTTAACTTTGTTTTACTGGTAAAACACTACGAAGAAAGACAAATGCAATTTTGGATTGATATACCTTTGATAAAACCAAATTGATTCTAGGAGACTATTTTATCTGTGATGAGTGAGAGCCTGTTAGACATTATTTTTGTAATAATTTTGTAAATAGTTTTTTTGAGAGTGATCGGCCTAAACTGAGGAATCTCAGAAGCATTGTCAAATTTTGGAATTAGATAGAGGAATTGTGTATTTAGACCATGAGGTATAAAAACATTGGAGAAAAAGGATTTGACAAGTTTGCAAACATCATCTTGAATAATATCCCAATAGAGTTGGAAGAAACCATTATTAATGTCATCAGGTTCGGGGGAACTATCAGGATTTAAACTAAAGACCTCATCATTATTTTTTGGATCTAGAGGGTTGTTCAGAAGAATGGTGTTATCTTCATCATTGATCAAAATCAGAATGATCCCTAGTAAGATATTCTTGTTATAATCAGGGCTATTGAAAATAGTTTCAAAGTAAGTGACAATATGATTAGCAATTTCATCTTCATTGTCTAAAACATTGTCTCTATCTTGAAGAGTGGCCAGTGGCCTATAGTCTCTATGAGTTCTTTGAAGAGTGTTATAAAATTTAGTGTTTCTATCATCAAAAAAAGCCATTTAACGTTGAAGTCTTGCTTCCTCATTTTCTCCTTAAATGTTAGACAGGAATTTATCTTTAGAGGTGTTAATTTCATGATTTCGATCACTGTTTAAATAGGAGCTAGTGTTGTGCATTGGGAGTTTGTTGAGATCATTCTCAGGTAGAATTATATCTTCATTGATTTGTTTAGCATCCAGGATACACCAACCATTAATCATCTGTTTAAGATATTTTAGTTCGTAAGATCAAACAAAAGCATCATTGTAAATTGTCATAGGGAGCCAAAAGTTTTTGATGATGTTTGTGCATTCAGTGTTATTGAACAAAGAATTGTTGAATCTAAAAGGAAGAGGACATCTAATAGTGTTAGGTGAGAGAATGAACAGAATAGGATGGTGGTCAGAATGGAGCTTGTGAATTGTGGTTCTAGTGATGGAGTTCCAAAAATCTAAAGCAGTAGCATTCATAAAGGCTCTATCGAATTTAGAGGCAACAATCCTATTGTAATGCTTCTTGTACCAAGTGTATTTGAAACCCATAAGATTTATTTCAATATTATTGTTTTCTTCCATAGTGGATTTGAATTCTCTTATGGAGATTCTAGCATGTGAGGGTCTAATTTTCTCATTTGAATTAAGAATAGCATTAAAATCTCCAATAAATGACCAAGGAGAGTTGATGATGGTACCTAGTGAAGTGAGACAATAACTTAGGGTCCTTCTCTCTCTGTATCTATTAATGGCATAAACAAATGAGAAAAAAAGGAAGTGCCTTCAAATATAAACTCACAAGTTAAGGCTTTCTCAAACACATTAAATATTTTTATATTATGAATAGAGCAGTGCAAAAAAGTCCATAGTGTATAAACTGAAGAGGATTTTTTTTGTTTCACCAACAATGGAATATCCATGATGACATAACTGCTGAAATTTAGAAGAAAAATTGACTTTTGGTTGAGAAATAGAAAATAAAATATGGCAGTGATTGTTAACCATACATTTTAATATAGATAGAGTGTTCGAGTGGGAAATTCCCTGTCAATTCCAAAAAATAATCATTTTTTTACCTAAGTTTGGAGTTAGAATTCCATTTTTCTATATTTTTCAATCCTTTATGCCTAGTAGATCTTTTGTTCTGGTTGGTAGGATTTGTTTTGTTATTTTTTCTGACTACTTTTGGAATCATTTGATGGGATGCATTTGAAAATAGTGTTATTGCAACCCATAATAGGTGTGCTCAAAGTGCTTTTGTTTCCAATTTGTTAATTACTAACATAACTGTTCAGTTTTCTAGAAATTACAGGCAAGATAGTAGGATCATTTGATGAAATTGATCTATTGATAGATTATCAAAGTGTAGAGGGGGCATACTTGAAGCATTTTCAATAGAATGTCCCTACTGAGGAGTACCTGGGGAATTGTCAGAGGTCTACTTAGAGCTTAGAGGCAATGCAGAGGTGTTTTCCTATTCCATACAGGTCTGTTGCAATACTAGGGAGGTAGTAGTTCTATCCAGTACACCAGAGCCATCATGATTTAGAGTATCCACCAGGGGGAGCTGAGTTTTAATCCTCCATTTTGTTTGGGTGTCTTGAGTGTTTCCATTCCTATTGGATGTTCTGGACAACCTCCTAAACTGCAGCTATCAAGTTTTGCACCCACTTAGGGTTGTGGTGATTCTACCCAGGATCAATCAAATTATAAGATTCCACATTCAGAATGGTCTCTGGATTTTCACCTGATTCTTTTGGGGGTTCTAAAAGAGAATCACTTGGACCCTTACCCAGATTGGTCTCTTGTTGTTTTTTTATTCCTGCATTAGTCAGTACTCTATAATGATTCCCAGGAGGATTTTCATTTTTCATTCTTTTAGACAAAACATCAGTTGTGTTTTTAGTTTCACCTGAGGCCAAATGTTTGGAAATAACAGAGGCATTGTGTTGTGAGAAACCCTCACCTATTTCTATCTTTCCATAATCGATTTATAATTGTTTTATGGGAAACTACCAATGGAATATCCTCTAATTATATAAAATAATTTTCTGGTCGATGCAATAGCTACATGTGAAAAAATAAATCCCATGAATGATCTTAGAAGTATTTTGAAATTCTAACACCATCCCCTATTACCAATAAAAATCTTACATTTACGGGTCATAGGATATTACATTTACAAATCATGGTTACAGAAGCTCCAACAGAACCGTGGGAAATCACTCAATATAGAAACACTTCCAACATTACATCATAGATTCCAATAGGACCCTTGATATCCACCAAAGTACATGATAGGATAAGACACCAACTAAAAAATAAATTTAACATAATTTTTATTATGTTAACCATATTAATAGAAGATTAAAAGTAATGAGAATGAGGATACCTCGATGTGTGACACAAACAGAATCACATTGTTTGGAAATTTTCAAGGAAATTCATCTGGTTTCATTTTCAAGGGATGAGTTTTCAAAATTTTACAATGTAAGAATACAATGCATGTTCCATGCACCGAAAATCATAATCTTGAGAATGGAATCCCCAAAATAATTTTCCAACCAAATACAAAGTTGAGATTAAATTAAGGCTACATCAAATCCAATGTTATCTTAGTGATAAAATTTATAAATGATTTCAATTCAAACATTGAAAAAAATAAAACTAAATTAGAAATATTTATATTACATAAAAATAGTTCAGAATGTCCTTACATGATCAATATAAGTAGATATGAGCCATATGATTCATTGGTAAAAATTTTATGGATCTATGGAACATGAAAAAAAAAGGGGTCCAAGAAAATATTCAACTCATGTTGACTAAATTAATCTAGAAATAATAACATATGTCACCAGATCCATGGGGTATGATAAATCAATTATGTTAATAATGAGTTTGTTCTTCACTCATAAATTAAAATTAGCTCTATACATCCCTCATGGTATTAATCTAGAGAACCTGAAAGAAATTTTTAATAATCCATGATGAAAGATAATATTATAAGTTGCGATGAATATTTTTTTCATGGTATTTTTTAGTTATATATATATATATATATATTTATATTTTATCTCAATGACCATGGTTATAATCCATAACTAGGATGGTCAAACACTTCATTTTTAAATGATCTAGTTTATAAGAAACATGAAATTTAATGATATCTAATAGATATATATATCTATATTATTTTGTTACTAAAATCAGTTCCAACAATGTATGAAGATTTTTTTAATCAATATTTATTTCATTTATTTTTTTTCATGGTTTCACACTCATTCTATATCTCTACTCAAAAAATCTATAATATGATAGAGAATGAGTGATTGATATGTGATGATAATATTGATCGTTACTGTTTGTTTGGAGGGAATAATCTCATTATAAACAACTTTAGGAAAGCATCTTTTGATTGGGATATTCTAAACAATTGGTGTTGAGTTCTCTATTTTAGGTTTTAGTGGTTATTATTTCCTCACCCAGGTACATAGGAAGGTGGGTCCTAATTTATTTATTATTATAGTTCTGAAACATACCCAAAAAATCCAAAAGTGAGAAATATATGAGTATGATTTAATCAATGTTTAGTAGTGGGAGTGTCATTCGTTAATAATAGAACCTTGATATCATTACGCTATCACTAAAACCTTCAGATTAGTCTCAAATACATTTATTGACTATTTTTTTGGTAAAATTTATCTTACAAATAGTTAAACATCATACACTAATATTGTAACACCCCAATATTCCACGGTACATTTCACTTTGAATAATGCAATAGCTTGCATTGTACGCAACTTTGAGATTCTAACACACTGCGACCAATCAAAGTAGCTGTTATGAATAGTAATACCCGATTTTTTAAATTTTATTAATTTTATATCTCAAAATAAACTTAATTTTTGGATTCGGAATATCGAATTTAACCTAGGTTAATATTTTGGTACTTTTCAGAGAACTTTTATATTTTGATGAATAGTGAAAATTACTAAATTTTAATTAAAAACAAATTTTTTAATAAAAATAATTAATTTTCAAAATTATGAATTTGGGTGGTTTTAAAGTATATTTAGAATATATTTTTACCATTTAATACAATTTTGGTCATTGGACATAATTTCACATTTAAACCGGACATAAACAAGTGTCAATCTTTTGATAGTTATTATTTCTTAAAAACACGCTTTTTGTTTTGACAGCGGGAATTAATTTTAAATTAATTTCTGCCACTTATATGTTTTGAATTTGTAAAAATGGATTCCATATTTTGAATCAGGATGTCGAAATTGTGTAAATAGGTAACTTTTATTTTTAGACATTTTGAATAATTACTTCGGTAAATATTTTATTTACCATGGTTAAAGGGTAAATCCGATAAATAAGAGTAAAAAATAATATTATAATAATAATAAATTACACTAAAACGTGTCCTAACCTTACTGGTTGATAAATTTCCGACCATGGGCATCTTTGGCTCGATTTTGGGACCCCATTGAGCCACTTGTAGGTGATAAGGACATTTTATATTAATTAAGTTAAAGTAAATACTAAAATGAAATAAGCATATATATTTTAGAAAAAAAAATTATATAGGGTTATATATGTTATAATTTAGACTATAAATATTAATTAGAAAGGTAAAACAACTTCCTACATAATTATATTTTATTTATAATTTATAGATATTGAATAATTAAATTTATTTATGACACAATAATGATGCAGTATTTTCTTTATTAATGTTAGAATCAAACAATTGTTATTGTAAATGTTAAAATAAATCTAATTTGAAAGTTTTGATTACATCCTGGTATTTATTGGTTAATATGACATTTTATTATTGATTAAATCAGTTTTTGTGGAATTAATAATGTATTTATGACTTAAAAAATCAATTATTGAATAGTGTCAAAATTGACACAAATGTGTTTTTAAAACAAGTATTATATTATTAATTGATATTCTATTCATAAAAAAATAACATTCATCCATAGAACTTATATAATGGTAGGTGTATCATTAATGGTCCACATTGGGGTCTCTTGGATCTATATAGTATTTTTATATACTATATAATATGAAAATACAAAGTGACATGGTAAATGTCAAACTAATTAACTAAGAGTTAAAACTAAAAGATCAGGTTAATATAATGACCCCAACCTATCTAAAAACAATTGGTTGAAAGTATTGAGACCCATAACCACCTTAGAATTTTTATAATACACTTTAGTGCAATTAGAAACTGAATATGAATTTATTATAAAATAATACTTTAAGTTTTTCCTAAAGATCCTCTCCTCCACCTTATAAAAGGACACCACTTCTAACCAATTATTCTAACCTTCAACGAATTTTGGTTTGGCCAACCGCTACTTAAATACTCTCTAATCTTCCCTCAATTGAACTTAGAGGCCTTATTTTGATCATAAATCCAACCTAAGGAGCCCTTTTGATCAAATAAAAATGAAGAACCTGAAGAAGTGGTAATGTTTTCACCACCCTTTTTCAAGAACCTTTCTTCTTAAACTTCTTCTTTCTTTGTTATTTACTTTCTAAAATAATAACTCCAGTATATACTATATTATGTGATGTTATTATAAATATGGTACAACCATATTCTTTATTCTATCCATCCTTTAAATGATATGTCACCATACGTGTGTACGTACAGCTTACCGTCTCCACGTCATGGTGTAATTGTTATTCAAAAAAATTATTATTTTGATGGTTGTGATAATGATATTTAATTGATGTAAATAATAAATATAACATGATAATGATTATGTATATATGATACACTATCCAATCATATATCATTTTAATATCAAAAGATTGATATTGTCGTTCGTGCGTACGTACGGACTACCATCTCCACGAACGCGATGAGATTCATTTTCCATCGTATCCATTCAATTATAAATCACATGTGATGATTAAAAATAAGGTTTATGGACTATATATCATTCTAGATATGAATATGATACAATCCATCAATAAAAAACACGTCTTATGTAACAAAATATATAAAAGAAAACGAGTAAGTTAACACCCGAAACGATGATAATACTAAGATATTATTAACAAATGAATGTTAAAAGATCATATATGATATCATATTAATGTACATGATTCGTGTATAATTTAATTACAATTATTTCACCATTATATAGGAGGTAAACCTACCATCAACCAAGGAAAATTACAAGGTAAGGGTTTATGTCACAATCTCTTCATTATCTGAGGTTGTTTATACATAATTATCTCTTGGGACCTCTTTATCATCCACATCCATGTTTCTTAAAAATGTATTCCAAAACATTTTTTCTATTTACTAGACTATGGGTTAATGTAATTTATACCCTTGTTTGAATTTTATAAAATGGTTTGAAATGAATCTTTCCGTCATTTTCCCCTTTTTAACATTTTCGACAAAATTAAGGTAATAATGTCTCTTTTTAACTTATACGGCGGGTATGGCTATTATCCACCATTGTAAAATCATCGATGCTTCCCTTACAATATTCTAATAATATTTTCAATGTAAATGTTTTATTTTATAATTATGTGAATTTAAATGATATCAAAAAAAGAGATATTTCCCTCAAATAGTTTTGATTTCATCTATGTTAACACCCTTTGATGGATTTTAATCTAATTTGAAGTTGATTTATTATGATACAAAAAAATTGTATTGTATTGAAGGTTTTGTGATATGTTCGACTGTAGATTTATTATTTTTATACCATTCATGGTTTAGGGAGAAAGTATTCACATTTTTTATGCCAGTTTTAATATGAATGTTTATGTTATGTTTAATCCTTTTCATATGGGAATGAATTGCACTTCATAAGTGACAGGTGGAGCCCGCTATAGCTCCTCGATGTATCAGTAGGTATCATGAGACAGACTAGAGTCTTGGCATGAGGCCTCAAAAAAATCTTATTTGTAGTCATGGCAGAATTCCTTGGCTATGTGGTTATGATAGTTTAGCCTCATGCATTCCATCATTACGAATGTGGTTATTGATATTGCATGTAATTATTCGACTAGTAGAATATCAATGTGAATAAGTAAATGGAATTATTTAATCTTATTTTTTCCATATTATGTTGAAGTTCAAGTTTAGAAGGCTTTTGTTTAAGTTATACATTTCACTAAATATTTAATTTTTTATGAAAGTTTCCTCTATATTGTTATCCTTACTGAGCATCTGAGCTCACCCATTTCTATGATTTATTTTTCCTAGGATGTGAAGAAATATTCTATGAGTGACATGTAGGGATAGTCTGAAGGGGGTATGAGTGTGGACTATGGAGACTATGCTATTGTAGTTTTCACTTTATGATGTAATGTAACATTTAAGAATGTATCTAGTGTTTCAAAGGATACTAAACTAATCGTGTAAAGACTCGGAAATTTCAAGGAAAATTTTTTCTTAATTTTCTTTGGATTTTTACAAGAACGCAGTTTCTGACGGTGCCTGATTCCAAGGCCCGGTGTGCCCGGAATTAATTTCCGAAGTTTGGCTCGGGTACGTTCAGTGAACGAGCGAGCGAGAATTTCTATCTTTTGAACCGGTGCTCGGAATTGAAATCCGATTGCACCGATGAACTCACAACGCCGGTAATCGCTTAAGAGAACATTTACCGTAGTTGCGTTTGTGCGGGAGGAGATGTTAATTTTTGGGGTTTAGTTAAAAAAGGTGAATAAAATTGTTAAATCAAATTTTAACAATGTTAAGTGGTTAACTTCTCCCATGGGAAGTTGGTGGTGGGCCCACATCCATCCAACTTCCCATGTGTGGATATTTGAAAGGGTGGGGCCCACACGAACCCCCCCCCCCACCTTTTCAAATTTCTTAAACTCCCTAACCCTCTTAACCCCTCACATTCTAACGCCCCATTAACTCACATTCTTTAATATTTGACAACTTGATTAATTAATGAGGTGAGTTAAGTATGGTTTATTTGAATTTGAATCTTTTGAAATTCTTTCCAACACTTTGCAATTAATTAATTAAACCAACTTAATTAATTATTTTGAGTGTTTGAATTCTTTTGAATTCATTTTGCCAACATTAAAAAGAGAGATTATATTCTTCTTTTTGGGTTGGCATAAACCTTGTGGGGAGAACTAAGGAGAGGAGAAGAACTCTTGGAAGATCACCAACCTCTCGAGGAAGAACGTTCCACGTTTCTGAAGAACGTGAAGCAACACCTCCGACCATCTTCAACCGGAGTAAGGAAGGGAAGCACCGTCGCCTACAAAGTATACAGAGGGTGACGTCTCGGCTCGACTTCACCGAGCTCTTCTCCCACCAACCTAGACGGAACGACGCCCGACCTCCGTGACGCTTGTCTTCCGTGGGTCGTTGAAGAACTCCGTTCTTGAAGCCGAGGTAGGGAAATTTATTTTGGAATTCTCTTATCTTTTGAGAAAAAACGACGAGCGCGGACCAACCAATACCGGGTTGATCCGCGGATCGTCTGATCAAGCGGTTGATGATTGAGGGTTTTTATTTATTTAATTGTTCGTGAATACAAACTTGGTGATGATCGTGGATTAAAACCCTTTTTTTATCGAATAACGCGAGGGGGTCGGTCCGCACAAACACGGCCGACCCTCCTCCTTTGTTTTTCGTGATGGTTTCTTGAGGATGATATGAGAAAACGTGGTGCCGTCGCACCACGCGATTTATTGAGGAAGATACGCGCGGCGCGTCGCGCCGCGTCGTGGAAAGAAATCCAAGAACGCGACGCCGTCGCATCGTGTCGAAGAAAGTCAAAGGCGCCGCGGCCAGAGCGGGGTCGCGACGGAGGGAAGCGATGCCGTCGCATCGCGCCGAACGGCATAGGCTGCGGCCGGTTCTGGGACGCGGCGGAGCAAGATAACCGGCGGCCGGCACCGGGCTGCTGGTGTCGGCGAAGGAAGGACAGGCCGTCGCCGGTCCTTTCTGGCGAAACCGGCCGGCCAGTGCGGGCCGGCCGGGTAGTGGAGACTGAGGGAATTAATTTCCCCCGGTCGGGTCTCAAAAGCGGCCCCAATTAAGGGGTCGCGGTTCTCAAAGGGAGGGGGGATTTGCCCCCCATGTGTGGCACCCGAACGACGCCCAGGCCGCGCCGCCGTGCCGTTCCACGCACCGTGCCGGTCCGCGCCACTGCGCCGGACCGCGCCGCCGCGCCACCGGCCGGGCCGGGATTTTCCGAGCCGGGCCGGGTCGACGGGCCGGGTCGCCGCCCGGGCCGGGTCGACCGGGTTCGGCCGACCAGGGGGGGGGGGGGGTCGGGCCCGGTCGGCCCGGGCCCAGACCCCCAGTTTCGGACCACTTTTGGTCAAATACCTGTATCTTGGGCTTCGGGCCACCAAACGGCTCGCCGTCAGCGGCAAAGCGATCCTTGGATCGAGACGGTCGTTTCGGTATATTATACTCAAGGTGCACCTTCCTTTTCGGGAGCCTATGTGGTTAAAACTCCATAGTTAAGCGTGCTTGTCCTAGAGTAGTGATCGGGATGGGTGACCTCCTGGGAAGTTTCCCAGGGTGGGTGTGAGACGGAAAGGCCAATAACTAACAGACCGGGCGTCCGATTGACGCGTTGTCTGTTGCGTTGAGTTCCTGTTGACGATAAGGAACTTTTGGCATCCTTCGCCCGAGATTTGGATGCAGTTGGATAGTGGCCGGGTTGGATTGCACCCGAAATCCAACCGGGCCCCTGGAACGGAAAAGCTGATATCTTTCTGACAGAACGTCCGTTTGACGAACCGTCAGCTGCGTTGGTGATCTCGTTGAGAAACAGTCCCTATGAGTATACCCTATGAGATTTCGGGGTACAGTTGAGATACGGCTGGATTTGGTTCGCTCACGAAACCAACCAGACCCCTGAGATGAAAAGGCTAATAACTCACAGACCAGGCGTCCGATTGATGCGCCGTCTGTTGCGTTGAGACCCCTATGACAAGGAGGTACTTTGAGATACTTCTTCATGGGACTTAGTGATACTTGGAGTATTGACTTGGGGCTCATGGAGCGGATCCTCCTAGAGACGAGCGTACGGAGTACGGAGACCGTATAGCCGGCAGAGACCTGAAGACTGCTTGTCTGATTCGATTCGGAGTGACTTACGTAGCCCAGTGGGGAGAACTACTTTGTGAGGTGGCAGACCCACAGCGGAGGAGCACTACTATGTGAGGTGGCAGACCCGCGGTACTCGACAGGAGGAGTACCTCTGTAGGCTATGAGGGGGAGCACTACTGTGTTGGGTGGCAGACCCCGTCGGGAAGCACTACTGTGTGAGGTGGCAGGCCCGCGGTACTCGACAGGAAGAGTACCTCAGCAGTCTTAGGTTAGTGAGCAGTACCTCGGAGTCGTGACAGGACCACTGTACACTCTAGAGACGGAGCTCTTCAGTAGTTACGGTTTCGATAATGAAAATCCTGGTTTGAGCTGAGACTTTTGACCTTGTGTTTACCTCATGATTGAGATGGGTCACTTCCTAACTTAGGTATATGTATGGGCATAAACCTGGGTAGTGGTTATCCATTGATTTCTCAATCCTTATGTTTCCTCATGATTGAGATGGGTTACTTGATAACTTAGGTATATGTATGGGCATATACCTAAGTATAGGTTATCTGTTGAGATCTTCTTTGTGGTTATCCTTGTTGGTTTAGTGAGACCTTGAGGGTCTCAGGGTCCCTACTGTGTATTGTTATACTCACCCCTGCACGGGCTATGCCCGCACCTCGTTGTGTTGGTTGCAGACGACGGGCAGTGCTGACGGAGGCCGAGTGTTCGAGGACTGGACGGTACCCAGAGGTGGACTACACGACGAGTCAGTACCTGAAGGTGGACTACACGACATGACGACTCACAGAGGAGGTTGATGGAAGAGAGCGTGGAGGAAGCTATCTGTACCTACCCTTCAGGTAGGATCCGTGGTGGACGACCAGGAGTTGCGCTATTTGTACCTACCCTTCAGGTAGGATCCGAGGAGGACGACCCAGGAACTACTTCCTTCTTCCAGCTATTTGTCTTTTTGCTGTTGTACATTGTTCAGTTGTAGTCGTACTTTCTTTTGGGTTTGTATTCTGCCCCATTTATTTTTCAGCATTTCTTTTGTACTTTGTGTTTTACTTCCTCTTGTACTCTGTGGTGCTTGTTTTCTTTTATAAAGGCAATGCCTTCCCAGTTATCGGGATTTTACGCCTTTGGTTCTAGTCGCCAGCCCCTGACCTATGGAAGGCGGGCTTGGGGTAGTCACGGCACGGGCCCCGAGGACGGGTCGGGAAAAATTGGTATTAGAGGAGTCGGTTCTACCGCAGAACTTATAACTCTAATATTTTCTTTCTGTGAAGCAATAGTGTTAAGAGTATCGAGTGTGGCTTTTAGTTCAGGGAGTCCAGTGTTGGTGCGGGCGGCCGACGTATCCATACACCAGGACCCTGACAACTGATTTCTCACTTTTTGCACGAAAACACTGATTGCGTGTGTGTTTTCAAAGGCTTCCCCTTACAACAGCTCAAACCAGGTCAGCTCACCAGGTATAAACGTTTTACCATGTCATGATGTTTCTTTCAGGATGCCTTTTCACGGACGACCAGTTAGAGCCCAGAGGGATGTGCGTGCTGACAGCCTGTCAAGCGACGAGGCTTCGGTGCAGGGCCCTCTTGCAGTTGAGGCACCAGCGGTACTACCATACGTTGGGACACCGATGCCACCAGCCCCAGCAGTAGGTGATGCACGACACTTGAGTGCGTTGCACGAGTTCCAGTGCCAGTGGCCACCCAGGTTCCGGGGAGATACGGACCCGCAGGCGGCTGAGGTTTGGCTGGAGGCTGTGGTGAGAGTCTTCAGGCTAGTGGGGACGCCGGCAAACTTCATGGTGATCTTTGCTGCCAGACTCCTTCAGGCAGCAGCAGGCAGGTGGTGGAGCCACTTGTTTCAGTTTTGTGACGGGATGACCTTCACATGGGAAGACTTCAAGACCTTCTTCAAGGGGGAGTTTGTGCCAGTAGCTCTACACCCCCAAGCGTGTACAGGAGCTTATGCCTTTGCCGCGTGTTTTTCGATCAGTAGCCGAGTCATCTGTGGGAAGTATACATATGATGCAGAGGTCCAGGAGGACCAGACTAGTAGTTGGACGATCTCGGGATTTAGGACCGGTGGTGCGGGGCACCCGAGGTGGGGTCAGAGCCAGGCATGCCAGAAACGGACAATGTTACTCCTGCGGCGGGAAGGTTCACCTGGCACGTGATTGTCCGACTCCTCGTACGGTTGATCAGCGGGTGTTGGAGGAGCCACCGAGACAGAAGCAGTGGTTGGTTCTTGAGCAACAGTCGAGTAGTGGACAAGGCAGTAGAGCTCCGGGAGCAGGTGGACAGGAGCGGAACTAGTGGATACGTCCCTTGTACTTCTAGTTCCATGTTGCTGTTGTATTCGTGTCTTGTACTATGAGCTGCAATAATAAAAAGACACTTATCTTTGAGATGTTTTCTTTCCTGTCCTTTTGTTTGGTTGATACTGAGTGGTCCCGGTTAAACTGTTGACTTGACCCTCACTTTCGATATTTCTACTGGAGGGGACCCAGTGACCTCACACTGATGCCGACAGTGTGACTCGACCCTTGTAGGCGAGAGTGACAGTTGGATCTCTTAGTAGTTACATCGAGGCCTTAAGACGTCATCCATGGCATGAATGCATCATTCATGTCAGGATTGACTGTATTAGGCAATGAATGTGGTTCATCCAGGGGATGAGACGTGTTTTCTCTTATCGGCAAAGAAGAAATCATAACAGCTCTTGTGAGACTAAAGGAGGTCTAGGACATCCAAGAGAGGATGAAGACTGCTCAGTGCAGTAAGAAACAGGAAACCGGTGCCATTCTTAGAGACTCGGGCGTGTTAAAGAAGAGGAAGCTTAAAGGAGAGATGAGTCTACGAAGTAGCAGACATGGAGGCAGAGCTAGGAGAGAAGCATGAGGTGGTGTACATCCTAACATTATACAACCACCCGCCTTATTTAATCCTTCCAGGCTCAAGGAGCTGGAGGGCGGAGGAAGAGTGTGGCTGCATGCGGTCAAGGAGTGTGACCCAATGGCTCTAGAAATGATTCAAGGGATAGTCTGTGTCCACTACTAGCTGTTGTAGTAACAGACGTCGATGTGAATCATTTCTTTCTTTCACAAATCTTGTTCCAGACCTAGAGTTTCCGGTAAGCCGTGGACTTGACCCTCACATCTGGAGATACCTTGGGAGGAGACTCAATAATCACACTTACGCCGACGGTGTGGTCAGACCCTCGAGGGGAGAGTTTCGGTTGGAATCTCTTGGCGACAGCGTCGAGGCCTTACGACGTTAGTTTGAGTATGGAAAGGGCAATAACTGTTCATACTCAAATTGACGGTTTTAGGCAAACGCCGGGATGGGTTTTCCATGGTCGGCGAAAAGGAAACCCCAGGCAGCTCGGGATAAACTCTTTCACGGGAGGGTGCAACCGATCACTCTTGAATCGGCCAACCTTACCCTCGTGGCAGCAGTCGTTTGAGTTGCAGTTCTAACAGGAATTGGAAACCTCTGGAGTTTGAGGATGGTGACCATGTTCTTATACGGGTCTCACCTCGACGAGGTTTATGAAGATGTGGCCAAGGCGGCAGGTTATCTCCAAGATTCAGCGGACCTTCTTAGGTCCTCAGCTGGGTAGGCGGGGTGGTTTACCGCTTGACCCATTCACCGCAGTTGCACCAGGTGCACGATGACTTCCACGTATCTCAACTGAGGAGATACATGCTCGACCCTTCACATATCATCGACCATGAGGAGCTAGACGATGGCGATGGGGTGTCTTTCACGGAGGTTCCAGTGGGGATCGATGATCGACAGAAGCAAATCCTACGAGGACGATCGATTCCTTGGGTTCACTTTCTTTGGTAGTAAGGAACCTCCAGGTAAGCACATGGGAGTGGAAGGCTCAGATGCGTGCTCTGTACCGCTTTTGTGACCCTAGTTTGTGTTGAAGCTTTACGGGGACATAAAGCCCTGGGGTGGGAGTAATCTAAAGACCTGGAAATTTCAAGGAAAATTTTTTCTTAATTTTCTTTGGAATTTTACAAGAACGTTGTTTCTGACGGCGCCTGATTCCGAGGCCCGGTGTGCCTGTAATTAATTTCCGAAGTTTGGCTCGGGTACGTTCAGTGAACGAGGGAGCGGGAATTTCTATCTTTTGAACCGGTGCTCGGAATTGAAATCCGATTGCACTGATGAACTCGCAACGTCGGTAATCACTTAAGAGAACCTTTACCGTAGTTACGTTTGTGCGGGAGGAGAAGTTAATTTTTTGGGTTTAATTAAAAAGGTGAATAAAATTGTTAAATCAAATTTTAACAATGTTAAGTGGTTAACTTCTCCCATGGGAAGTTGGTGGTGGGCCCACATCCATCCAACTTCCCATTTGTGGATATTTGAAAGGGTGGGGCCCACACAAACGCCCCCACCTTTTCAAATTCCTTAAACTCCCTAACCCTCTTAACCCCTCACATTACAACTCCCCATTAACTCACATTCTTTAATATTTGACAACTTGATTAATTAATGAGGTGAGTTAAGTATGGTTTATTTGAATTTCAATCTTTTGAAATTCGTTCCAACACTTTGCAATTAATTAATTAAACCAACATAATTAATTATTTTGAGTGTTTGAATTCTTCTGAATTCATTTTGCCAACATTAAAAAGAGAGATTATATTCTTCTTTTTGGGTTGGCATAAACCTTGTGGGGAGAACTAAAGAGAGGAGAAGAACTCTTGGAAGATCACAAACCTCTCGAGGAAGAACGTTCCACGTTTCCAAAGAACGTGAAGCAACACCTCCGACCATCTTCAACCGGTGTAAGGAAGGGAAGCACCGCCGCATACAAAGTATACAAAGGGTGACGTCTCGGCTCGACTTCACCGAGCTCTTCTCCCACCAACCTAGATGGAACGACGCCCGACCTCCGCAATGCTTGTCTTTCGCGGGTCGTTGAAGAACTCCGTTCTTGAAGCCGAGGTAGGGGAATTTATTTTGGAATTCTCTTATCTTTTGAGAAAAAACGACGAGCGCGGACCAACCAATACCGGGTTGATCCGCGGATCGTCCGATCAAGCGGTTGATGATTGAGGGTTTTTATTTATTTAATTGATCGTGAATACAAACTTGGTGATGATCGTGGATTAAAACCCTTTTTGTTATCGAATAACGCGAGGGGGTCGGTCCGCACAAACACGGCCGACCCTCCTCCTTTGTTTTTCGTGATAGTTTCTTGAGGATGATATGAGAAAATGTGGTGTCGTCGCACCACACGATTTATTGCGAAAGATACGCACGGCGCGTCACGCCGCGTCGTGGAAAGAAATCCAAGAACGCGACGATGTCACGTCGTGTCGAAGAAAATCAAAGGCGCCGCGGCTGGAGCGGGGTCGCGACGGAGGGAAGCGATGCCGTCGCATTGTGCCGAATGGCATAGGCTGCAGTCGGTTCCAGGCCGCAACAGAGAAAGATGACCGGCGGCCGGCACCGGGCCGCCGGTGTCGGCGAAGGAAGGACCGGCCGTCGCCGGTCCTTGCTGGCGAAACCAGCCGGCCAGTGCGGGCCGGCCGGGCAGTGGAGACTGGGGGAATTAATTTCCCCCGGCCGGGTCTCAAAAGCGGCCCCAATTAAGGGGTCGCGGTTCTCAAAGGGGGGGGGGGGGGGGCTTGCCCCCCGCGCGCGGCACCCGAACGACGCCCAGGCCGCGCCGCCGCGCCACCGGCCGGGCCGGGATTTTCCGTGCCGGGCTGGGTCGCCACTCGGGCCGGGTCGACCCGGTTCGGCCGACCAAGGGGGGGTCGGGTCGGGTCGGGTCGGCCCGGGCCCAGACCCCCAGTTTCGGACCACTTTTGGTCAAATGCCCGTATCTTGGGCTACGGGCCTCCAAACGACTCGCCGTCAACGGCAACGCGATCCTTGGATTGAGACGGTCGTTTCGGTATACTATACTCAAGGTGCACCTTCCTTTTCGGGAGCCTACGTAGTTAAAACTCCATAGTTAAGCGTGCTTGGCCTAAAGTAGTGATCAGGATGGGTGACCTCCTGGGAAGTTTCCCAAGGTGGGTGTGAGACGGAAAGGCCAATAACTAACAGACCGGGCGTCCGATTGACGCGTTGTCTATTGCGTTGAGTTCCTGTTGACGATACGGAACTTCTGGCATCCTTCGCCCGAGATTTGGATGCAGTTTATAGTGGCTAGGTTGGATTGCACCCGAAATCCAACCGGGCCCCTAGAACGGAAAAGCTGATATCTTTCTGACAGAATGTCTGTTTGACGAACCGTCAGCGACATTGGTGATGTCGTTGAAAAACGTTCCCTTTGAGTATACCCTATGAGAGTTCGGGGTACAGTTGAGATACGGCTGGGTTTGGTTCGCTCAAGAAACCAATCGGGCCCCTGGGACGAAAAGGATAATAACTCATAGACCAGGCGTCCAATTGACGTGCCGTCTATTGCGTTGAGACCCCTATGACGAGGCGGTCCTTTGAGATACTTCTTAGTGGGACTTCGTGGTACTTGGAGTATCGACTTGTGGCTCATGGAGCGGATCCTCCTAGAGACGAGCGTACGGAGTACGGAGACCGTATAGCCAGCAGAGACCTGAAGACTGCTTGTCCGATTCGATTCGGAGTGACTTACGTAGCCCAGTGGGGAGCACTACTTTGTGAGGTGGCAGACCCACAGCGGAGGATCACTACTATGTGAGGTGGCAGACCCGCGGTACTCGACAGGAGGAGTACCTCTGTAGGCTATGAGGGGGGAGCACTACTGTGTTGGGTGGTAGACCCCGGCGGGAAGCACTACTGTGTGAGGTGGCAGGCCCGCGGTACTCGACAGGAGGAGTACCTCAGCAGTCTTAGGTTAGTGAGCAGTACCTCAGAGTCATGACAAGACCATTGTACACTCTAGAGACGGAGCTCCTCAGTAGTTACGGTTTCGATAATGAAAATCATGGTTTGAGCTGAGACTTTTGACCTTGTGTTTACCTCATGATTGAGATGGGTAACTTCCTAACTTAGGTATATGTATGAGCATATACCTGGGTAGTAGTTATCCGTTGATTTCTCAATCCTAGTGTTTCCTCATGATTGAGATGGGTTATTTGATAACTTAGTTATATGTATGGGCATATACCTAAGTAGAGGTTATCTGTTGAGATCTTCTTTGTGGTTATCCTTGTTGGTTTAGTGAGACCTTGAGGGTCTCGTGGTCCCTACTGAGTATCATTATACTCACCCATGCACAGGCTATGCCCGCACCTCTTTGTGTTGGTTGCAGACGACGGGCAGTGCTGACGGAGGCCGAGTGTTTGAGGACTGGACGGTTCCCGGAGGTGGACTACATGACGAGTCAGTACCCGGAGGTGGACTACATAACGTGATGACTCACAGAGGAGGTTGATGGACGAGAGCGTGGAGGAAGCTATCTGTACCTACCCTTCAGGTATGATCCGTGGTGGATGACCAGAAGCTGCGCTATCTATACCTACCCTTCAGGTAGGATCCGAGGAGGACGACCCAGGAGCTGCTTCCTTCTTCCAGCTGTTTGTCTTTTTGCTGTTGTACCTTGTTTAGTTGTAGTCATACTTTCTTTTGTGTTTGTATTCTGGCCCATTTACTTTTCAGCATTTCTTTTGTACTTAGTGTTTTGCTTCCGCTTGTACTCTGTGGTGCTTGTTTTCTTTTATAAAGGCAATGCCTTCCCGGTTATAGGGATTTTACGCCTTTGGTGCTAGTCGCTAGCCCCTGTCCTATGGAAGGCGGGCTTGGGGTAGTCACGGAACGGGCCCCGAGGACGGGTCGTGACAAATTGGTATTAGAGGAGTCGGTTCTACCGTAGAACTTATAACTCTGATATTATCTTTCTGTGAAGCAATAGTGTTAAGAGTACCGAGGGTGGATTTTAGTTCAGGGAGTCCAGTGTTGGTGCGAGCGGCAGACGTATCCATACACCAGGACCCTGACAACTGATTTCTGACTTTTTGCATGAAAACACTGATTGCGTGTGTGTTTTCAAAGGTTTCCCCTTAAAACAGCTCAAAACCAGGTAAGCTCACCAGGTATAAATGTTTGACCGTGTCACGATGTTTCTTTCTGGATGCCTTTTCATGGACGACCAGCTAGAGCCCAGAGGGATGTGCGTGCTGACAGCATGTCGAGCGACGTGGCTTCGGTACAGGGCCCTCTTGCAGTTGAGGTACCAGCAGTATTACCATACGTTGGGCCACCGATGCCACCAGCCCCAGAAGTAGGTGATGCACAACGCTTGAGCGCGCTGCACGAGTTACAGCGCCAGAGGCCACCCAGGTTCCGGGGAGAGACGGACCCGCAGGCGGTTGAGGTTTGGCTGGAGGCTATGGTGAGAGTCTTCAGGCTAGTGGGGACGCCGACAGACTTCATGGTGATCTTTGCTGCCAACCTCCTTCAGGCAGCAGCAGGCAGGTGGTGGAGCAACTTGTTTCAGTTTTGCGACGGGATGACCTTCGCATGGGAAGACTTCGAGACCTTCTTCAGGGTGGAGTTTGTGCCAGTATCTCTACACCTCGAGTGTGTATAAGAGCTTCTGCCTTTGCCGCGTGTTTTTCGATCAGTAGCCGAGTCATCTGTGGGAAGTAGATAGATGATGCAGAGGTCCAAGAGGACCAGACTAGCAGTTGGACAATCTCGGGTTTTAGGATCGGTGGTGCGGGGCACCTGAGGTGGGGTCAGAGCCAGGCGTGCCAGAAACGGACAATGTTACTCCTGTGGTGGGAAGGGTCACCTGGGACGTGACTGTCCGACTCCTCGTACGGTTGATCAGCGGGTGTTGGAGGATCCACCGAGACAGAAGCAGCGGTTGGTGCTTGAGCAACAGCCGAGCAGTGTACAAGGCAGTAGATCTCCGGGAGCAGGTGGACAGGAGCAGAACTAGTGGATACGTCCCTTGTACTTCTAGTTCCATGTTGCTGTTGTATTCGTGTCTTGTACTATGAGCTGCAATAATAAAAAGACACTTATCTTTGAGATGTTTTCTTTCCTGTCCTTTTGTTTGGTTGATACTGAGTGGTCCCGGTTAAACTGTTGACTTGACCCTCACTTTCGAGATTTCTACTGGAGGGGACCCAATGACCTCACACTGATGCCGACAGTGTGACTCGACCCTTGTAGGCGAGAGTGACAGTTGGATCTCTTAGTTGTTACGTCGAGGCCTTACGATGTCATCCACGACATGAATGCATCATTCATGTCAGGATTGACTGTATTAGGCAACGAATGTTGTTCATCCAGGGGATGAGACCGGTTTTCTCTTATCGGCAAAGAAGAAATCATAGCAGCTCTTGTGAGACTAAAGGAGGTCCAGGACATCCAAGAGAGGATGAAGACTGCATAGTGCAGTAAGAAACAGGAAACCGGTGCCAGTCTTAGAGACTCGGTCGTGTTAAAGAAGAGGAAGCTTAAAGGAGATATGAGTCTACGAAGCAGCAGACGTGGAGGCAGAGCTAGGAGAGCAGCATGAGGTGGTGTACATCCTAACATTGTACAACCACCCGCCTTAGTTATTCCTGCCAGGCTCAGGGAGCTGGAGGGCGGAGGAAGAGTGCGGCTGCATGCGGTCAAGGAGTGTGACCCAATGGCTCTAGAAATGATTCAAGGGACAGTCTGTGTCCACTACTAGCTGTTGTAGTAACGGACGTCGATGTGAATCATTTCTTGCTTTCAGAAATCTTGTTCCAGACCTAGAGTTTCTGGTAATCTGTGGACTTTACCCTCACGTCTGGAGATACCTTGGGAGGAGACTCGATAATCACACTTACGCTGACGGTGTGGTCAGACCCTCGAGGCGAGAGTTTCTGTTGGAATCTCTTGGCGACAGCGTCGAGGCCTTACGACGTTAGTTTGAGTATGGAATGGGAAATAACTGTTCATACTCAAATTGACGGTTTTAGGCAAACGTCGGGATGGGTTTTCCTTGGTCGGCGAAAAGGGAACCCCAGGCAGCTTGGGATAAACTCTTTCACGGGAGGGTGCGACCGATCACTCTTGAATCGGCCAACCTTACCCTCATGGAAGCAGTCGTTTGAGTTCCAGTTCTAATAGGAATTGGAAACATCTGGAGTGTGAGGATGGTGACCACGTTCTTATACGGGTCTCACATCGATGACGTTTACAGAGATGTGGCCAAGGCGGCAAGTTATCTCCAAGGTTCAGCGGACCTTCTTAGGTCCTCAGTTGGGTAGGCGGGGTGGTTTACCGCTTGACCCATTCACCGTAGTTGCACCGGGTGCATGATGACTTCCACGTATCTCAGCTGAGGAGATACGTGCTCGACCCTTCGCATATCATTGACCATGAGGAGCTGAAAGATGGCGATGGGGTGTCTTTCACGGAGGCTCCAGTGGGGATCAAGGATCGACCGGAGCAGATCCTATGAGGACGATCGATTCCTCGGGTGCACTTTCTTTGGCAGTACGGAACCTCCAGGTAAGCACATGGGAGCGGAAGGCTCAGATGCGTGCTCTGTACCGCTTCTGTGACCCTAGTTTGTGTTGAAGCTTTACGGGGACGTAAAGCCCTGAGGTGGGATTAATGTAATGACCCAGAAATTTCAAGGAAAATTTTTTCATAATTTTCTTTGGAATTTTACAAGAACGCAGTTTCTGACGGCGCCTGATTTCGAGGCCCGGTGTGCTCGGAATTAATTTCCGAAGTTTGGCTCGGGTATGTTCAGTGAACGAGTGAGAAGGAATTTCTATCTTTTGAACCGGTGCTCGGAATTGAAATCTGATTGCACTGATGAACTCGCAACGCTGGTAATTGCTTAATAGAACCTTTACCGTAGTTGCGTTTGTGTGGGAGGAGAAGTTAATTTTTGGGGTTTAATTAAAAAAGGTGAATAAAATTGTTAAATCAAATTTTAACAATGTTAAGTGGTTAACTCCTCCCATGGGAAGTTGGTGGTGGGCCCACATCCATCTAACTTTTAATGTGTGGATATTTGAAAGGGTGGGGCCCACACGAACCCCCCCACCTTTTCAAAATCCTTAAACTCCCTAACCCACTTAACCCCTCACATTCCAACTCCCCATTAACTCACATTCTTTAATATTTGACAACTTGATTAATTAATGAGGTGAGTTAAGTATGGTTTATTTGAATTTCAATCTTTTGAAATTCTTTCCAACACTTTGCAATTAATTAATTAAACCAACTTAATTAATTATTTTGAGTGTTTGAATTCTTTTGAATTCATTTTGCCAACATTAAAAAGAGAGATTATATTCTTCTTTTTGGGTTGGCATAAACCTTGTGGGGAGAACTAAGGAGAGGAGAAGAACTCTTGGAAGATCACCAACCTCTCAAGGAAGAACGTTCCACGTTTCCGAAGAACGTGAAGCAACACCTCCGACCATCTTCAACCGGAGTAAGGAAGGGAAGCACCGCCGCCTACAAAGTATACAGAGGGTGACGTCTCGGCTCGACTTCACCGAGCTCTTCTCCCACCAACCTAGACGGAACGACGCCCGACCTCCGCGACGCTTGTCTTCCGCGGGTCGTTGAAGAACTCTGTTCTTGAAGCAGAGGTAGGAGAATTTATTTTGGAATTCTCTTATCTTTTGAGAAAAAACGACGAGCGCGGACCAACCAATACCGGGTTGATCCGCGGATCGTCCGATCAAGCGATTGATGATTGAGGGTTTTTATTTATTTAATTGTTCGTGAATACAAACTTGGTGATGATCGTGGATTATAACCCTTTTTGTTATCGAATAACGCGAGGGGGGCGGTCCGCACAAACACGGCCGACCCTCCTCCTTTGTTTTTCGTGATGGTTTCTTGAGGATGATACGAGAAAACGTGGTGTCGTCGCACCACGCGATTTATTGCGGAAGATATACGCAGCGCGTCGCGCCGCGTCGTGGAAAGAAATCCAAGAAAGCGACGCCGTCGCGTCGTGTCGAAGAAAGTCAAAGGCGCCGCGGCCGGAGTGGGGTCGCGGCGGAGGGAAGGGATGTCGTCGCATCGCGCCGAACAGCATAGGCTGCGGCCGGTTCCGGGCCGCGGCGGAGCAAGATGACCGGCGGCGGACATCGGGCCGCTGGTGTCGGCGAAGGAAGGACTGGCCGTCGCCGGTCCTTGCTGGCGAAACCGGCCGGCCAGTGCGAGCCGGCCGGGCAGTGGAGACCGGGGGAATTAATTTCCCCTGGCCGGGTCTCAAAAGTGGCCCCAATTAAGGGGCCGCGGTTCTCAAAGGGGGGGGGGGGGCTTTGTCCCCCGCGCGCGGCACCCGAACAACGCCCAGGCCGCGCCGCCGCGCCAGCCAACGCCGCCGCGCCACCGGTCGGGCCTAGATTTTCCGAGCCGGGCCGGGTCGTCGGGCCGGGTCGCCGCCCGGGCCGGGTCGACCCGGTTCGGCCGACCAGGGGGGGGGGGGGTCGGGCCGGGTCAGCCCGGGCCCAGACCCCCAGTTTCGGACCACTTTTGGTCAAATGCCTGTATCTTGGGCTACGGGCCTCCAAATGACTCGTTGTCAGCGGCAACGCGATCTTTGGATCGAGACGGTCGTTTCGGTATACTATACTCAAGGTGCACCTTCCTTTTCGGGAGCCTACGTGGTTAAAACTCCGTAGTTAAGCGTGCTTGGCCTAGAGTAGTGATCAGGATGGGTGACCTCCTGGGAAGTTTCCCAGGATGGGTGTGAGACGGAAAGGCCAATAACTAACAGACCGGGCGTCCGATTGCCGCGCCGTCTATTGCGTTGAGTTCCTGTTGACGATACGGAACTTTTGGCATCCTTCGCCCGAGATTTGGATGCAGTTGGATAGTGGCCGGGTTGGATTGCACCCGAAATCCAACCGGGCCCCTGGAACGGAAAAGCTGATATCTTTCTGACAGAACGTCCGTTTGACGAACCGTCAGCGGCGTTGGTGATCTCGTTGAGAAACGGTCCCTATGAGTATACCCTATGAGAGTTCGGGGTACAATTGAGATACGGCCGGGTTTGGTTCGCTCACGAAACCAATCGGGCCCCTGGGACGAAAAGGCTAATAACTCACAGACCAGGCGTCCGATTGATGCGTCGTCTATTGCGTTGAGACCCCTATGACGAGGCGGTACTTTGAGATACTTCTTCGTGGGACTTCGTGATACTTGGAGTATCGACTTGTGGCTCATGGAGCGGATCCTCCTAGAGACGAGCGTACGGAGTACAAAGACCGTATAGCCGGCAGAGACCTGAAGACTGCTTGTCCGATTCGATTCGGAGTGACTTACATAGACCAATGGGGAGCACTACTTTGTGAGGTGGCAGACCCACAACGGAGGAGCACTACTATGTGAGGTGGAAGACTCGCGATACTCGACAGGAGGAGTGCCTCTGTAGGCTATGAGGGGGGAGCACTACTGTGTTGGGTGGCAGACCCCAGCGGGAAGCACTACTGTGTGAGGTGGCAGGCCCGTGGTACTCGACAGGAGGAGTACCTTAGCAGTCTTAGGTTAGTGAGCAGTACCTCGGAGTCGTGACAGGACCAGTGTACACTCTAGAGACGGAGCTCTTCAGTAGTTACGGTTTCGATAATGAAAATCCTGGTTTGAGCTGAGACTTTTGACCTTGTGTTTACCTCATGATTGAGATGGGTCACTTCCTAACTTAGGTATATGTATGGGCATATACCTGGGTAGTGGTTATCCGTTGATTTCACAATCCTTGTGTTTCCTCATGATTGAGATGGGTTACTTGATAACTTAGGTATATGTATGGGCATATACCTAAGTAGAGGTTATCTATTGAGATCTTCTTTGTGGTTATCCTTGTTGGTTTAGTGAGACCTTGAGGGTCTCGGGGTCCCTACTGAGTATCGTTATACTCACCCCTGCACGGGCTATGCCCGCACCTCGTTGTGTTGGTTGCAGACGACGGGCAGTGCTGACGGAGGCCGAGTGTTCGAGGACTGGATGGTACCCGGAGGTGGACTACACGACGAGTCAGTACCCGGAGGTGGACTAAACAATGTGACGACTCACAGAGGAGGTTGACGTACGAGAGAGTGGAGGAAGCTATCTGTACCTACCCTTCAGGTAGGATCCGTGGTGGATGACCAGGAGCTGCACTATCTGTACCTACCCTTCAGGTAGGATCCGAGGAGGACGACCTAGGAGCTGCTTCCTTCTTCTAGCTATTTGTCTTTTTGCTGTTGTACCTTGTTCAGTTGTAGTCGTACATTCTTTTGGATTTGTATTCTGGCCCATTTACTTTTCATCATTTCTTTTGTACTTAGTTTTTTGCTTCTGCTTGTACTCTGTGGTGCTTGTTTTCTTTTATAAAGGCAATGCCTTCCCAGTTATCGGGATTTTACGCCTTTGGTGCTAGTCGCCAGCCCCTGGCCTATGGAAGGCGGGCTTGGGGTAGTCACAGCACGGGCCCCGAGGACGGGTCGTGACAAATCGGTCTTTCGAGACTTGATCTTTTGTGTTCAAGCCAATGTTACGTAATATTGCACCGACTCTAGGTAACTGAGGTTGAGGCATTACAGTTGGAATCAGAGGAAGTTTAGTACTGACCTTGGAATCTAGATTCAGATAAACTCTGATTAGAGCACATAGCCCTATGATAAACTTTAAGGATTAGTATATAAGAACTTCCTATAATTTTTGTATTATAGAGAATTTTTGAGTTTTCTGAGCAATAAATCACTGTCTGGATATGCCAAGATAGAGGCGGCTCTAGCACATATGTACCTATGGGTAAAACCCAAAAACACCTCTTTGAGATAGACATGAACGGGAAATGGTGCACGACAACGGGCCTTGCTACACTCTTGGTTACGACACTCCTGGGGGATATGATTAGGAAAATTCTCATTTTCATTACAATCCATTATGAATGGTTTATGAGTATATACTACTTCAAAGAATTTTTTTTATGATTTTGGATTAAATCCATAAATAGTTCGATTTATGTTAGGTGTTTTACAAGTATGGAATTATGTATTTTGATTCATAAACTGATCTAGTTTATGCCATTGTTTAGCAATGACACCTAGTGGGAGGAATGGAAATCGTATCAATACACGCACTCCATGTAGGGATTTCCCTTCTTCTCAAGATAATTATAGTGGAGCTGGGGATGCAACTGGTGCTGATCAGCTAATCACCGTACTGGGACAACTCACTGTGGTTATGAATAATAACCTTACCCGTATGGAGAACCCTGATCCGCAGCATGGATGATCAATGTTAGATCACTTCATGATGCAACAAACACCAACATGCAATGGGGGTAAAAATCCACTAGTAGCTGAGTAATGGATAAGTTCCCTAGATAAAATATTTCCAGCTTTGTGGAATAGTGAATGGGAAAAGGTTATCATGGTTGTTTACCACCTCACTGGAGATGCTAATCAGTGGTTGACATTAATTCAAAAGAAAAAGGACGATGAAATAGTATCAAGTATTGAATGGAGGGAGTTTAAAGATATTTTATTAGAAAAATACTTTCCTTGTGACCATCGAGCAGATATGGGATGCAAATTTCTAAGGCTGAGACAAAAGCAGGATGAGAATGTCGCAAAGTATGAGGCTAACTTTACAAGTTTAGTAAGGTATGCTGCTGATTATATACGTAACCAAAGATGTAAGATTGGTCGTTTCTTTGATGGGTTAAAACCATTTCTCTGTCGAGAATTAGTCTCACAATCGTTCTCGACATACAAAGACATTGTCTCATGTGCTATAAGGATAGAAAAAGAATTCTCTAAATCTTATGACAACAAAGTAAAGCAAGAGAGGAAGAGAATGGTGGAACAAGAGACAAATAAAGGGAAAAAGGAAAAAAAGGATTTTTTTAATATGTGATAATTGTGGGAAGAAACACCCTGGTACTTTCCTAAAAGGAATGAGAGTTTGTAACAAATGTGGAGAAAAAGGTCATCGGACTCGTGATTTCAAGGGAATGAAAGATGCTTTAAATGTTGACTGCTACAATTGTAGAGAAATGGGGCATTATGTGAATGAATTCCCTAAGTTCCAACGAATCTTACCATAGAAAAGGCCCAGGTATCAAGGACAATCTTATGCTATTAATATTGTTGAAGTGGAATAATTAATGTATTTGTGTTTTTGGACTCAAGGATTATGTTCTGGTGTTAATAATAATGTGATATATTTATGGATTTTACTATAGTACATGTTGTTTTCATTAAGGTTGTAATATGACTATGGTAATCATTTTTTCAGTATGTTACAATAAGGTAAACATTACTTTGTATGGAGAATCTAATGTGACAATTTATTTTGGGATTTAGATACCTTTTACAGAGAGTTTGGACAGAGGTACTTTGGATAACAATAATTATTGGAGTAGATTAAGTTGAACTTTGGATAGTATTGTTTAAGGTTAAAACAATTCTTATGATCAATTTTTGTAATATTATGATACTATAGTTTTATGAAAAGGGAAACTTGCAGGTCAGGCGATAACCTCTCGTGTCAGACAAAGTTGTAGGAATCGATCCTATAACCATAGTGTGACATGCCTCTATTACATACCACTAGCCTACAGGATGTCCCTGGACATTACAAGGAATTGTTCTTCATTTTAATGGTGTATGTTAATGTTTTTATCTTTATAAAATTAGGATAAATATAATATTTTTGAGTTCTATTATCTTTTGGAGTGAAAGATGAGTTTGTGGTAGAAATTTGTTGAAGGATGAAACGATACTTTTCATGTATATAAATATATATATATTTATCTTATTCTATAAAGAAACTAATTCATAAAAATTTGGTAAGGGATCTTAATACCAAAAATGTGCTATCATAATACCATGTGTTTTGTTAAACCAATGATATTTTAAATCATCATAAATTGATGGCTTTGAGGCCCTCAATTGTACAATTGTTTGTGATTGATGACCTCAATAACTCCCTATAAATATTTATATTTTCCCTCCAATTATGTTTCTCTAATATCCACCAATGTTCTCCAAATCGAGATCATTATTTTGTGGTGACCCTTTCATTTCTCTTTTCCTCTTATTAAGACTAAATTTTATTAACCCAATTTCCGATGTGGGTTTTCCCACAAAGATATTTTCTATTTTCAAACTTTTATTTTCTAGGAATAATTTCAAATTATGAGGATGAAATTTTTTGAAGGAGGGTAGAATGTAACACCCCAAGCTTCCACGGTATGTGTCCCTTTGAATAATGCAATAGCTTGCGTTGTACGCAACTTCGAGATTCTAACACACTGCGACTAATCAAAGTAGCTGTTATGAATAGTAATACCCAATTTTTGAAATTTTATAAATTTTATCTCTCAAAATGGACATCATTTTTGGACTTGGAATATTTAAATTAGCCTAGGGTAAATGTTTGGTACTTTTGGATAACTTTTATATTTTGATGAATAGTGAAAATTATTAAATTTAAATTAAACACAAATTTTTTAATCAAAATAATATATAGTGATAAATTATGAATTTTAGTGGTTTTAAAGCATATTTAGAATCTATTTTTACCATTTAATACAATTTTGGTAATTGGACATAATTTCACATTTAAACCAGACATAAACATGTGTCAATCTTTTGATAGTTATTATTTCTTAAAAACACGTTTTTTGTTTTGACAGCAGGAATTAATTTTAAATTAATTAATGCCACTACTATGTTTTGAATATGGAAAAATAGATTCCATATTTGTAATCAGGATGTACTAATTGTGTAAATAGGTATCTTTTACATTAAGACATTTTGAATAATTACTTTGGTAATTATTTTTTTTACAATTGTTAAAGGGTAAATCCGGTAAATAAGGGTAAAAACTAATATTATAATAATAATAAATTACCCTAAAACGTGTTCTAACCTTATTTTTGGATACATTTCCAACCATGGGAATCTTTGGATAGATTTTGGGACCCCATGGAGCCACTTTTAGGTGATAAGGACACTTTATATTAATTAAGTTAAAGTAAATACAAAAATGACATAAGCATATATCTTTTAGTAAAACAATTTTTACATAGGGTTATATATGTTATATTTTCGAAAATAAATATTAATTTGAAATATAGAACAATTTCCTACATAATGGTATATTTTTTATAATTTTTATATATTTAATAATTAAATTTATTTAGGACACAATAAGGATGTAGTATTTTCCTTATTAATGAAATAATCAAACAATTGGTATTATAAATGTTAAAATAAATATAATTTAAAATTTTTGATGACATAAAATAATTTTATTGGTAAATATGGAATGTTAAGATTGATTAAATTATTTTTCTAGAATTAATAATGTTGTTATGACTTTAACAAAAATCAATTATTGAATATTGTCAAAATTGACATAAATGTGTTTTTAAGAGAAGTATCATATTATTAATTGATATTCTATTCCTAAAAATCTAAGGATTGGTAAAAGGACTTATATAATGATAGGTGTATCATTATTGGACCACTTGGGGGACTCTTGGATGCATATAGTATGTTTATTAACTATATAATATAAAAATATAAAGTGACATGGTAAATGTCAAACTACTTAACTAAGAATTAAAACTACAATATAAGGTTAATATAATGACCCAAACCTGTCTGAAATCTATTGGTTGATAGTATTTCAACCCATACACACCATATAATTTTAATAATACAATTTTTAGCCATTATAAACCGAATATTAATTTATTATAAAATAATAATTTTCAATTTTCCTAAAGACCCCCTCCTCCCCATTATAAATGGACACCACTTCTAACCAATTACTCACACCTTCAAAGCCTTTATTATTGGCCATAACATTCCCAAATACTCTCTCAACTTCCCTAAATTCAACCTATAGTCCTTAGTTTGATCATAAATCCAACCTACGGAGCCCTTTTGATCAAATCAAAAGGAATAATTCAAAGAAGAGGTAATTTTTTCACCACCCTTTTTCAAGTTCCTTTCTTCTTCATCTTCTTATTTCTTTGTTATTTCCTTTATAAATTAATAACTCCAGTATATTCTATATACTGTGATGTTATTATAAATATGGTACAACCATATTCAGTATTCTATCCATCCTTTCAATGACATGTCACCATACGTACATACGTACGGCTTACCGTCTCCACGTCGTGGTGTAATTGTTATTCAAAAACATTATTATTTAAATGGGTATGATAATGATATGTAATTGGTTTAAATAATAAGTATAACATGATAATTATTCTTTATATATGATATTACATCAAATTATATATTATTTTATATCAAAAGAATAATATTGTCGCTCGTGCGTACATACAGATTACCATCTCCACGAACGCGATGAGATTAATTCCCCATCGTATCCATGCAATTATAATTCTCATGTGATGATTAAAAATAATGATTAAGGACTTTATATAATTTGGGATATGAATAAGATACAACCTATCCAAAACTAACATAGCTTATTTAACGAAATATTTTAAAGAAAACGAGTAAGTTAACACCCGAAATGATGATAATACTAAGATATTATTAATAAATCAATGTTAAAAGATCATATATGATATCATATTAATGTAGATGATTCTTGTATAATTTAATAAAAATTATTTCACCATTATACAAGAGATTAACCTACCACAAACCATGGTACAAGGTAAGAGTTTATTTCACAATCTCTTCATTATCTGAGGTTGTTTATATGTAATTATCTACTGGGACCTCTTTATCATCCACATCCATGTTTTTTAAAAATGTATTCAGAAACATTTTTACTATTTACTAGACAATGGGGTAAAGTCATTTATACCCTTGTTTGACTTTTATAAAATGGTTTGAATGGATTTTTTCCGCCATTTTTCAAACAAGGTCCTTTTTAACCTTTTCGACAAAATTAACGTAAGATTGTCTTTTTTTAACTTATAGGGCGGGTGCGGCTATTTTCCACCATTGTAAAATCTTTGATGCTTCCCATAAAAGATTATAAAAATATTTTCAAAGTAAATGTTTTATTTAATAATTATGTTACATTAAATGATTTAAAAAAAAGTGATATTTCTCTCATATAGTTTTGATTTCATCTATGTCCATACCCTTTGATGGATTTTAAACTTATTTGAAGTTGATTTATTATGATACAAAACTTTTTTATTGTATTGAATATTTTTTGATATGTTTGACTATGGATGTGTTATTTTTATACCATTCAGGGTTTATGGAGAAAGTACTAACATTTCATATGCTAGTTTTAATATGAATGCTTATGTTATGTTTAAACCATTTCATATGGGAATGCATTGGACTTAGTAAGTGATGGGTGGAGCCCACTATAGCTCCTCGATGCATCGGTAGGTATCATGAGTCAAACTAGTGTCCTGGCACGAGGCCTTGAAAAAATATTATTTGTAGTCTAGGAATGAGGCCTTGCCTATGTGGTTATGATAGTCTGACATTATGCATTCCATCATTATGAAAGTGGTTATTGATATTGCATGTTATTATTCGACTAGTAGAATATCCATGTGAATAAGTAAATTGGAATATTTCATTTTATTTTTTCCATATTATGTTGAATTTCATGTTTAGAAGGCTTTTTTTAAAGTTATACATTGCCTTAAATGTTTATTTTTTTGAAAGTTTCCGCTATATTGTTTTCCTTACTGAGCATTTGATCTCACCCCTTTCTATGTTTTATTTTTCCCAGGATGTGAAGAAATATTTTATGACTGACCTGCAGGGATAGTCTGAAGGGGATATGAGTGTGGACTATGGAGACTACATTATTGTAGTTTTTTCACATTATGTTGTAATGGAACATTTTTTAATGTATCTATTGTTTTCAAGGCTACTAAACTAATCGGTCTTTCAAGACATGATCTTTTGTGATCATTCCAATGTTACGTAATAATGCACCGACTCTGGGAAATTGGGGTTAGGGCATTATAAATACCAGATATTAACACATAACACTATGTCACTAAAATTTTACCATTTAGGGGAGATAATAATATTGTCCACATAAACATATTTACATTGAACTAATATTGTTGTATACATCCTTCAAAAAATGTGTGTCAAAAATAAATATTGAACCATACAAAATAAAAAATATAGTGTCCCCATAAAAATTCATCTCCACCCTAAATGAACAGAGTGAAGCTATCCTCTAGAGAACCTCTTCATACATCAGTGGCTTCAAATTATCTATGAGATACAATATATATCATGATAGGAGACTATGGCCACATGTAAAAATAACCACTAACATAGTGGGATAAATGTATTTTTGAATCATCATAATAATTATAAGTAATAATATATATATCATAGATAATTATCCAAAAATATTAAATAATGACACCATGTTTTATTAAAAAAACTATATTGCATGTCATATATGTCATGTAGAAAAAAAAAGATCCCACTGGGGTGATCATATAAAATAGGGTTAAAAAGAACAATATGAGAATTATACATCACCAATTTTCTCGATGTATCTTCTTATAGCTACAATTTAACTATAATCATACCACACTATATCAACAATACAATTTTTTGTGACCTTTTCCATTATATAGGGCGTGAAACAATATGTTTTCATAGGACCATGATGATCATTCAAGGTTTGAGTAAAACTCATGAATCCACCAGAATTGTTTTCATAAAAAAGGTATTAAAAAACCAGGAAATTCAATATATAAAATTTTTGTAAACTAAATAATATTTAATAAAAAACATGAAACCTATGATAATGTTCCCACCAAACCATTTGTAGTCATACAATAATTAGCTAGTGCTGGAATGAGTCACTATATCCATGTTGTGACCAAAAATTTAATAGATAACCTATATATCAATCCATATAAGACATTAAAGGATAATGAACTATAACAATCATATATGATAGGTGATCTAAACAATACAATAACAATCCTTCTTGGTGAACTGTCATCGAAAAAAATATCCAAAAAGAATAATTCAACTCTATTGTATGTGGATTCACCAATCATTGGCACATGATACGCTACCATTTAAAATATCATATGGATGAATGAAACCATTTAATTGATCTGGTTATTGAGAAAAAACACAAAAAATATAGGTTATTGTACAGAAACAGATTAAATTATCAAAGATGAAGCAAAATCACATTCATAAGTCCCAAGTCAGATGATAAACCAATGAGACCACATCTATACATGGAAAATTAACTAACAATTCAATTCTATGGTGGATACAACACCACTAAAATTAGATCTCTCTTTATTTATATATTCGATGAATCAACTCATTATTATAGAATATTACAAAATAAGTTTTCCTCGAGTGGAACATACAATGTTAGGAGACGTCACATAAGAATTTAATTCCCGAAAAATTCCAAATTCAAGTGTTCCAAATACCATTAATGCTGGAATTATATGGTGAAGGATATAACACCTCCTTATGTTGCATAATTTGATGGTATAACACTTATATAAATTGTGTAGGTATGTTAAAAACTATCTCTATCATATATAAGGTTGATATATAAAATCCCAAAAATTCCCCACAAAGGATAGACAAAACATTAAATAATTTAAGTGAAATTTACAAAACATAACTTATGTTAAGGACTATACTATCAAAAAAATATACAATCTCAAAGATCTATTCCAAGGCCAACTCACTATTAACCTAAATTTTATATATGAAAAGCATTTTTATGGACCACAGTAGGGTATTAATGTAATGGACCGGGGTTTTAGGGTCCATTACTTGCTGAAAATATGATGTTTGGGGTGTTTTAGGTGGTCTGGAAGGCCGTCCCAGCTTCTCGGTTAAGCTTAAGACTCCTAACGGTGGCCTCAGCCTACCGGTAGCCTCAGACTACCAGTATCTCGGCCTACCAGTAGCTCGGCCTACCAGTAGCTCGGCCTAACGGTGGCCTCGGCATACCGGTAGCTCGGCCCACCGGTAGCATGACCTACTGGTAGCTCGGCCAACTGGTAGCTCGGCCTACCGATCGCTCGGCCTACCCTACCGGTAGCTCGACCTATCGGTAGCTCGACCTACCGGTAGCTCGTCCTACAGGTAGATCAGCCTACCGGTAGCTTAGCATACCGGTAGAACGGCCTACCGGTATCCCAACCTACCAGTGGCCTGGCCTACCGGTGGCCTTGGCCTATCAGTTGCCTTGGCCTACCGATCTCTCGGTCTACTGGTGGCCTCAGCCTACTGGTAGGTTGGTCTACCGGTAGACCTATCCTACCAGAGACCCCCAACGGGATTTTCTGTAGCACCTCCTTTTTGCGTGAATTGGGTTTTAAACAATGTTTTGAACCCTATTAAACATGTTTTAAAGCCCATTTATGTTGTTTAATTAAATGATTTGTTGAGGTACCCTCCTTAAATGTAAAACCATGTGTTTTGGTCATTCCTTTAACCTCATTATCAGAAATTCATCTACCACATACTGCAATGAGTCCTTCCTTGGTTAAGGAGGTGTACGCCAGTTTTAACCGCCCCGAAGGGTGGGGACCTTTGATTTGGATGTGTGGGGTGGCCCAGTCATGTGGTCAACCCACGATCTTACTTCTTCCACGGTTCTGAGTTTTTCTCCATATCTTAAACGTCTCGGGGATGCTATATCTAAGCCATTATAACCTAAAGCATCTCTTCCCCCTAGGCTCCTTTTTCTCTATCACCCTGCGCTTGGAATACCCTTCCTCCGGACGAGTTGTACCCCGTGATGTTTTTCTTTGATTGTGCTTCATGGAGCTCCTGCTACTCCTGATTTTCCAGTTTCAACGTGAGGAATTAAAGTTGATCATTGATCAATCAAGTAGGGATTTTTCTCCTTCATCTCTTCATTCTCTTCACCATGCGGGGTGGGTATTCTTTTGTCTTTGTGGAAATTGATGAAACAAAACTTAATGAAGTTAATGAATGGATCTCTGAAGTTGGAATGGGGGTGTGATCGATGTTCTGCTATACTCTTTTATGTTGTTATGTGTTTTGAATTATACGGGACTATGCTCACCGAAAATCATGGCCATTGGTGGTCTTTCTCTATGCACTAATGAACCTTGGTGCTCCTAGATGTTTAATTAATCATAACAAGGAATTGGTTAATTATGTATACTCAGTTAAATAAATTGAAATCACCAGGATAAACCCTTTTCTGTGATAACACCAGTTAAGGACCGGTGGAATTGAAACCATGGAGTGTGTTAAATCTTCTAGATCTTAAAATACCAGCAAGGTTTTGCCTTGTGTTGGTGGTAGTGGTTTGGCTGTTTTATTTCATGGGATGTTTGCAGGTGACATTATGGTTTTCTTGGTTGGGGGCTTAGATTGCAGGGGTGATATGGGTGGGTATGGGATCACCTGTTGTTATACATTCGCTGGTTTTGAATCTGAGGCTGTATGGTTTCTATGCTGTGAAACAATTTCGGGTGGGATCCTCTGTTTTTTAGAATCCATTGGCTCGTGGATTTTGGGGACATGGGGATACATCTCGGGGTTTGTTTTGTTTCTAGTACTTCGAGGGATCTCACATGATCCCTAGTTGTTGTGACTTTACAAGATAATTGGGTGTGAATGCTTAAATTTTTCCTGACATTTTTTCTTCCGGCTTTAATGGTTGTTTCATCTATGAATGTGTATGTTAGTTGCCCAGTATTGAAGGGATTAACTCATACTCAACTGTTATGAATGATAACGTGAACAGGGAAACTGGGAACTGTTTTGTTGTTTGCCTATTTTCTGAGGCAACAGTGCTTGTGCACCTGCTTGTATATGTTGAGGAGACATAGTTTGGGCTCTATGTTGGTACATATATATGTGTAACTGTATGTTTCGTGTTAAGTCTCACCCCACCCATGATGGTCACTTAGTGTCGGACACCCCATTTCATGGGTATGGATGTTTCCACCTAGTTACTCTCCTTCCTGCTCCCTCTTTCCCCGGCTATGATGGCTGGAGGTGACCTTACACCCAAGATTCTTCAGGTAGGTTTTGTTTGGTGTGTTTTTAGCCCAGGTGTTTTCGGGTAGGGGTTCTGGTTATGGTTTTTTCCCATGTGTCTTCGGGATGAGGCCTAGTTTTCTATGGGCAGGGATGTGGATGGTTGTGAGGCCCAGGTGTGTGCGGGCATGAAGAGCGTGGTAGTGTCAGGACGATTGTCGTTAGGGATGAGAAGCTGGCTAGTGGTAAAAATGTTGGTGTGGGGTACCCAAATGTTTTATTCTTTTCTATTATCTTACTTCTTTTGTTATTTGTTGAGTGTGTCCAATGAGGTGGGATGGATAGATTCCTTGATAGATGATGTTCTTATGCTTCTCACGGAACTTTAGGACATCTCACCACTTGTGGACGGGAGCTTTAGGTTTTCCAACTGAGTATACTTTGTATGGTCACCCTACATTTACTTTCGGGTTTCCAGGAGGGATTCAGAGGCCATGCGGGACCTTACTAGTCTAGACGTTGGAGTTGTTGTGGGTCGCTGTTGGATTCTACTTAGAATTTTTATTTTCCTATTGGGTATTGTACTTTGGAGTCCTTTTACTTTGTTCAGTTTTTTTATTAAAACATTCATGTAGTTTGGTTTTTACCATGAGTTTTTCTATACATGGTGGTGTTTGGTATTAACTCATTTTTTCTCCCAATTGTGGTTAACAAAAAAAGGGTAATGCCTCCCATATTGTGAAAATGTTATACCTTTGTTGCTAGTCTCCACTCCGGGGCCTACTGGAGGCGGGACTCAGGGGTCATTATCTCTCCTTCAACTTAAAGAAGGAAGGGATTGGAAATCTTTTAAAGACCCCAAATCTGGAAGTACATGGATATTACATTACTTTTGCGGAATAAAAAATACATAACAAAAACAAACACACAAGGACCGTAATAGTTTAGTGTCTTTGGAAACTCGTAACATTATCTTCTAATCGCGGTGAATGATATTCAAAATCTCCCATAAAGATCTTCCCCTTTTGTTTTCTTACATAAAACCTTTATTTATAATCTGGGAAAGAGAAAAAATATTAAGGGTGAGCTCAAATGCTCAGTAAGGGTAAGAATGAAGAAAATAAAACAAACCATATACATTTGAACATAATGTTTAAACATCAAAATCTTGAGCAATGACATAAAACATGGTAGTACGTAAGGCATAGATCATAATGGAACATCAATCATGATAAAATAGCTTTGAAATAAAACTTTTAATTGTGGAAAAACATTAAGCACAATGATATGATTTCCATTGTAGCCAAGTCATTGCTTCCAAGACCTTCTTAGTGGACAAAGTCACATTCTAAATGGAGTTCACTTCTCGTTTCAGTCCTGTAACACTGAACCAGATTAACTTACCGTTACAGTCATGTCTATCTCCTAAGATATATATCTTTACCCAATGAATTGGAGGGAGATATAGGTCCCACCTATATCATAATTAGTTAATTTTTACTTGTGCCACAAAATAAACTTAAAACATTCATCATAACCCAAAGAATAAAATGGGTTTCATAAACATCATCCCATCATCACATAATCCATATAAAAAAATGGATATTTCATCATAAGAATAGTGAAACCATTTAAATCATAGAGACATTGTACTTGAAACATACACATATGAAATAATGTCATCTTAGATGGAAAATGGTATTGGTACAATATTTGAAATGAATTCTTGATGAAAATATCCTTTCTTATTCAAAATCATTTTCATTTCACAAAATGCCATGCAATTTTCAAAGAAATTATTTTGTTGAAAATAGCCATGAAATCTTGTAGATTAAGCTTCATGAAAATAAGGCGTTATAAATATGTAAAAATCTATTCATTCTATATAAGTTAAAGAAAACATTCTCCTCGTACTTTTTACGGAAAAGTCAAAAAGTACCATGTATGGTAAACAAATGAAATATTCCATCCTTAACACAAAATAAATTTAAAGATGTGTAAAAACGACTTTAAACATAAATGGAAGAATAATAAACACTTTATGAAAATATTTTTATGGACATTGCTGAAAAATATAACCCCAGTAAATAACTATGAATAAGCAATCTCGGATAAAAATGAGATTGTTAAATTATCCCTTACCTTATGTCAAAATTATTCCATATGTGTCCGAGACTTCTGTATAGTGGGTTTAAACATATTATTAACTAGTAAAAGAACTATAATAATATTTATGATATCATATATGATTCACTTATGAATTTATATTATCCGTTCATTTGTCAATTCCATGTTAAAGCAGCGTTTTGGGTAAAATTGTTTCATTTATCATCCGTGTTTTGACTTATAATTATTAATATTATTACATAGATCATGAGTACTTAATTCCAAAATATAAAACATGATTTATACATAATATATATTCAGAATATTCATATATATAATAGATTGATAAATGGAAAGAAATACACCGTTCATGGAGACGGTAGGTCGTACGTACACATGAACGTTGTTTTTCGTTTCCTTATTGAATTGAATGGAATTAAATAGATGACATAGATATATATATATATACATAAATCTAGTAGAATAATTATGTCATATATTTCATTATTACTTATTATATATACTTTATAATCATTCTTGAATTTTTAACATGGAAAATGAATCTCATCGCCTCGTGGAAACGGTAATCCGTACGTACGCACGAGCGATGATATCATTCCCATATTTATTGAATGAAATTTTAGTGGATGATATAATATCTTAGAATTAGTATGTTGTAATAATAATTGTATATAGCTATTCTTTAAACCATTATACCCATCCAAGTAAGGTGGTGGTGGAAAAAAAGATTACACCAGAGTGTGGAGACGACATTTCGTACGTATGCACGCATGGTGATTTCATTTTCCGTATGATGGATAGAAGGTGAAATGGGGTTGTTTCATATTTATAGTAACATATCAGTATATTAGGGATAATGATGTTATTACTTTATAATGAAACAACTAAATAAGAGAATGTTAAAGGAGAAAGAAAACATGAATGAATCGGTAGAAGAGATTACCTCTTCCTCGACACACCTCCTTTAAACTTCTTATTAGGGCACTAGAGTTGGTATTTTGAGAAGATCCGAACCTATATGATATAACTAGAGAGTTTGAGAAGAGGAATTGGTAGGGTATGGCCGAGCTTCAAGGTTCAAAAGGGTGTGAAGAGAGGAGGGAAGGGTTGCCCTTTTTATAAGGGAGGAGAGGGGCACCTTAGGAAAACATAAAATATTATTTTATAATAAAGATATATTTGGTTTTTAATCGCTCCAAATTGATTCATTTAGAAGCTAAGGTGGATATGGGTCTAAATCCTCTCGACCAATATATTTTAGACAAGTTTAGGTTACTATTTTATCCTTATAATTTAGATTTAAATCTAAGTTAAATAATTTATCTTTTACCGTGTCTTTTTGTTTTCTTACACTATATGGTTAATAAAATTACTATAACAAGACAAACGAACCACAAGTGGTTCATTATTAATATATATATCCTTATCTAAGTCATTTGTCCTATCCTTATATTTTTCGGAATAAAATAACAATTAATAATATAATATTTCTTTTAAAAACTATTTTATGTAAATTTTAACACTATTTGGTACTTGATTTTTTTGAAAATCATAATAGCATGATTAGTTAGAAAAAGTTATTTAAATCATTACTAACATGTCATATTAACCTATAAAATTATTTTAATTCATAAAAAGTCTAAAATTACATTTATTTAGGTATTTATAACATCAATTATGTTAATATTTCATTAATAAGGGAATTATTGCATCATCATTGTGTCATAAATAAATTAAATTATTAAATGTCTAAAAATAATAAATAAAATACCATTATTTATGAAATATTTTTTTCTTTCTAATGAATATTTATAGTCTAATTTATCTTATGTATTACCATATATTAAAAATATTTTAGTTATCTGACATTGATTTTAACTATTTTAATTCTTCTTTAAATAAAATAATAATAAATGACCTAATCAGATCCAAGTGGACCTAAAGAGTAAAATTTTATCACTAAGTTTGTTTTTGGTCGAACTACACTTATCCAATAGAATTAGGACATGTGTTAGGGTAATAATAATATCATTTTTACCCTTAATTACCCTATTTACTTTTAACCGTGGTAAATAAAAGTAAAAAGTTACTATTCACCAAAAATTATTTTTATCTTATTGAACCACATTTTACTCCTCTATATTAACCATGTCTCTCGGATTTTTGAAATTCCACTCATAGAAGCTGTAAAAACAAGTTTTATGTAAATTTTCAAACTCTTCGAGGAGGTGGGTAAAAGACGGTGAAAAGTTCAATAAAATTTTTATATGTCTAAAATTATTATAAAATGACTCCAATTAATTACATTGAACTTATATATGTATTATGTATCTATTTTGACCTAAAAATTTTAAATAATATAAATAATTATTTATATCAAAAGTCGGTTTTTAAATAGTAACCAAGTGTTTTCACTATTCATAAAAAATTGAATTTTTTCAGAAATATACCAAAAATTCACCCTAGGTTAATTTCGATATTCCGAATCAAAAAATGATGTCCATTTTGATAAATAAAATTTATAAAATTTCAAAAGGTGGGTATGAAAATTCATAATGTCTAGTTCATAATAATATTATAATAATATATCATTTAGTGAAACTCGGTATTGCGTACTACACATGCTATCGAGCAAGGTCTTGATTGCGTGTAATGCAAGCAATGTCTGGGATGCGTGTAGTGAAAGCTCCATTTGGTGTTGCGTATAACATAATCAAAACATATTTCATTCATACATTATAAAAAATCTATACATAATGTTGCCTAAAATAATTTCCACAAAACAAACTTGAAATTGTCTGTAATAAGAGCCATGAATAATGTTGTGTATACTACAAGCTAATACGGTGTTGCGTATAGTGCAAGCTAATTTTGGTGTACAGTAAAACACAAGACATCAATTAAAATAAAAAGAATAATTCTCATAAAATCTAGGGTAATTACATTCTACCCCCCTTAAAATGAATTTCGCCCTCAAAATTCATCCTGGTTATAGGTGGTTTACTACTTGAATGTTTTTTCATAGAAACCCACATCGTAAAAAGGAATTCCAAAAATGGACTTTAAAAAATAAATTATGAAACATAGCAGTTACCCAAATTAAATAATCACTGGGTTTCCACATAAGAGATCATAGGTGATAATAGAGATATGGAAGAAAAATCTAACCATCATGTTCTGATGGAGAGTGGTTGAGAACATGGCTATAAAAAAGCCAACAATCACAAAGCCATAAATTTGTGATGATCTAAGGTACCATATGATTTATCAGATATAAGGGAACTAGGACAACATTTTTGGTTTTCAAGATAATTTTCCTAACGTTGAAAATTTTGAAATAGAAGAAATACTTACTTTATTTTGGTATAATCTCACCATTGTTCATGCCTTGAACAATTTCCACTTCATATCTTAAAGAAATAAAGTTGAATTTGTCATTCTTGAAGTGTTATCAGATCATTTAATAGAATTATGGGTCATTCAATATGTCTCAAAAAAAGGTTATAGAAAGTTATCAAATATACATAAGTCCATCTATGGTGAGGTTAATCATATATAATTCCAAAAATGGACTTATACATCATCTATCGTACTGCTTAATAAAACTAACCAGGGACTTCCTATAGGCCAGTGGTAGGAAATAAAGTCCTTCCGCACTTCGGTTGTGGGTTTTATTCCTATAGGATTGTCCGACGCGACGGGTTTCCACCCATCTTACAGGTGGTCCCTTTTTCTAAAACTACATTATAATAACATTCCTACAATAAAATTGAAAAAGTTCCAGCCTTAAACAATATTATCTTATGTCCAACATAATTTATTCCAATCATTAGGCTTATCCAAAATACTTATGTCCAAGATCATAGTATAAAGAAAACAATTACTAGAAATTTCATCTACCGAGCATGTGAATACAATCACTTATCCCCCATATATCATACGATATATCTTGTTGGTCACATTCCAAACATGTGAATACCTTAATCATGTATTCTATAGAACCATAGTGAAAACATTAATGTTGTCACAAGGTAACTCTTTAAATATACCAAAATCCCCAAAATTATATATACTCAAAACATGATATCACATTTTCCTTATATTAGTCATGAGCTCATTATTACTATCAAACATTTCATTATCTCATTATCCCTTATTTATGCACATATTTGGTGCTTTCCAAAAATATTTGAATAAGCTTTCATGGTTACCAGTACCATTCAACATATACTTTCAAAACTCAAGTAAAGTCAACAGTGTAACAATCCTTAGATTTTTCTTTATTCCATAGTACCATACACTATACTTAATAAACATACAATCATTACACTACCTTCTTAAACCACTGACTGAGCTTCATCATTTCTTCCATCTCATATATCATATTTAGTCTCTTCATCATCATCCTCATAAATTCTAACCATATGACCATTTTTATTCTCTTTATGAGATTTTCCCTTAGGGCATTAGTTTTCATAATGCCCGTACATTCCACATTGAAAACACTTAACCGTTGTTGATCTCTTATCAATAGCATTATCCTTGTACATGGAGTTAACTGAAACTTTTCCTTTATAATTACTAGCTTTGTGTCTATCTTTTTCACACCCAAGGAATCTCCCAGTTCCATTGAAACATTCTCCCTGATGCCTCTTCCCACATGATTTACATGAGGGAAATTGAACTTTCTTTCCTCTATGATCATCATGAAACATCATTTTTCTCTTATTAGATGAGTCAGAAAACATACCAAAGTTGAGATTATTGATCATATTATAAGATTGAGGATTAGGCATAATAATGATATGTGGACTTCCAAATCCAATTTCATTTGGTTTCTCATGAATAATATCATTCCATTGTCCATCATATCCTCCATTATCATGAATCTTCCTATTTCCAGCCATTTTCTAAAACCCAAAAAGAAGAGTGTGAGAGGCCAAAATCATAATCAAGGGGGAGTAAATTCAAGATCAAACATCTTAGGTTTAATTCTAATATCTTTACTGTATTTCTAGGACTATAACCTATACTTATACTTAACCTTATGGACATCCCTATACATACCTTAGAAATACCTCTAGGGATCTCACTAAAGTTTTCAAATCCTTGTTTCCAAAGGATAACTAAACCTTTCCTCTGATACCAACTGTAGATACCCCAAAGCATGAGGTACATGGACATTACATTACTTTTTTGGAATACATAATACATAACAAAAACAAAGACACAAGGATTGTAATAGTTTAGTGTCATTGGAAACTCACAACATAATCTTCTAATCGTGGTAAAAGATATTAAACATCTCCCATAAAGATCATCTCCTTTTGTTTTCTTACCTAAAACCTTTCTTTATATCCTGGGGAAAAGAAAACAAATAATGGGTGATTTAAAATGCTCAGTAAGGGTAATCATGGAGAAACTAAAACAAACCATATACATTTGAACATAAAAACATGAACATAGTGTTTAAACATCAAAATCCCGAGTAATGACAGAAAACATGGAAGTACGTAAGGCATAGATCATAATGGAACATAAATCATGATAAAATATCTTGGAAATAAAACTTTTAATTGTGGAAAAATATCAAGAAAATGATATGATTTCCAAAGTAGCCAAGGCATTGTTTCCAAGACCATCTTAGTGGACAAAGTCCCTTTCTGAATCGAGTTCACTTCTCATTTCAGTCCTGTAACACTGAACCATATTAACTTAATGTTCTAGCCATGTCTATCTCATGAGATATAAATCTTTACCCAATGCATTAGAGGGAGATATAGGTCCCACCCATCGTATAATTAAATCATTCTTTCTTGTGCCATAAAATAAACTTAAAACATTCATCATAACCCAAAGAATAAAATGGGTTTCATAAACAAAATCCCATCATCACATAATCCATATAAAACAAATGGATATTTCATCATAATAAAAGTGAAACAATGTAAATCATAGAGACATTATACTTGAAAAATTCACATATGAAATAATGTCATCTTATATGGAAAATGGTTTTGATAAAACATTTGAAATGAATTCTTGAGTAAAATATCCTTTCTTATTCAAAATTATTTTCAATTCACAAAATGCCATTCAATTTTAAATGAAAATGATTTTTTTGAAAATATTAATGAAATCTTGTAGATTAAGCTTCATGAAAATAAGGCATTACAAAATCGTAAAAATCTGTTCATGTCGTATAAGTTAAAGAAAACATTCTCCTCATACATTTAACGGAAAAGTCAAAAAGTACCATGTATGGTATACAAAAGAAAGATTACTTCCATAACACAAATTAAAAGTCAAGATGGGTAAAAATGACTTTAAACAAACATGGATAAATATTAAACACTTTATGAAAAAAATTACGGAGATGGATGAAAAATATAACCCCAGTAAATACTTATGAATACGCAATCTCGGATAAAATTGAGATTGTTAAATTATCCCTTACCTTATGTCCATTTTCATCCATATGTGTCCAAGACTCTTGTATAGAGGGTTTAAACATATTATTAACTTGTAACAGAACCATAATAATATTTATGATACCATATATGATTCACTTACGACTTTATATTATCCATTAATTTGTCAATTCAATGTTAAAGCTATATTTTGGGTAAAATCGTTTCATTTATCATCCGTGTTTTGACTTGTAATTATTAATATTATTAATTATATCATGAATAATTAATTAGAGAATATAAAACATGATTTATATATAAAATATTTTCATAATATACATATATATAATATATTGATAAATGGAAAGAAATACACTGTTCATAGAGACGGTAGGTCATATGTACATATGAACGCTGTTTTTCTTTTCCTTATTGATTTGAATGTAATTAAATAGATGACATAAATATATATATACATAAATCCAGTAGCATCATTGTGTCATATATTTCATTATTACTTATTATATATACTTTATAATCATTCTTGAATTGTTAACATGGAAAATGAATCTCATCGCGTCGTGGAGATGGTAATTCGTACGTACGCACGAGCGATGATATCATTCCCATATTTATTGAATGGAATTTTAGTGGATGATATAATATCATAGAATCAGTGTGATGTTATTATAATCATATATAGATATTCTTTACACCATTATACCAATCCATGTAAGGTGGTGGTTGAAAAACAGATTACACCACGGCGTGGAGACGGTATTCCGTAAGTACGCAGGCGCGGTGATTTCATTTTCCATAGGATGGATAGAAGGTGAAATGGGGTTGTTTCATATTTATAATAACGTATCAGTATATTATTGAAACTTATGTTATTAATTTATAATGAATCAACAAAATAAGAAGAAGTTATAGAGGAAAGAAAACGTGAATGAATCGATAGAAGAGATTACCTCTTCCTCGACGCACCTCATTTAAACATCTTATTAGGGCACTAGAGTTAGACATTTGAGAAGACTAGAACCTCTATGATATAACTAGATTTGTTTAGAAGAGTAATTGGCAGGGGTTGTCCGAGCATCAAGGCTCAAAAGGGTGTAAAGAGAAGAGGGAAGGGGTGCCCTTTTTATAAAGGAGGAGAGGGGCACCTTTGGAAAACTTAAAATATTATTTTATAATAAAGTCATATTAGGTTTTTAATAACTAAAAATTGATTTATATAAAATCTAAGGTGAGTATGGGTATAAATACTCTCAAAAAATAGATTTTAGACAAGTTTAGTTTACTATTTATCGTTATCATTTAGATTTAACTCTAAGTTCAATAATTTAACTTTAACCGTGTCTTTTTATTTTCTTACACAATATGGTTAATAAATTTATAATAACAAGAAAAACAAGCCCCAAGTGGTTCATTGTTAATATATATATTCTTATCTATGTCATTTGTCAGATCCTTATATTTCTAGTAATAAAATAACAATTAATAATATAATATTTCTTTTAAAAACTATTTTATGTCAATTTGACACTATTTGGTACTTGATTTTTTTGAAACTCATAACAGCATGATTAGTTCGCAAAAATTTAATTAAATCAATACTAACATGTCATATTAACCTATAAAATTAGTGTAATTCATGAAAAGTATAAAATTACATTTATTTGGGTATTTATAACATTAATTATGTTAATATTTCATTAATTAGGTAATTACTGCATCATCATTGTGTCATAAATAAATTAAATTATTAAATGTCTAAAAATAATAAATAAAATATCATTATGTATGAATACATTTTATCTTTCTAATGAATATTTATATTCTAATTTATCTTATCTATAACCCTATATTAAAAAATTTATTAGTTATTAAACTTTGATTTTATCTATTGTAGTTCTTCTTTAAATAAAATAATAATAAATGTCATAATCTAATACATGTGGAACTAAAGGGTACTATTTTATCTCTAAGGTTGTTTTTGGTCGAACTACACTTATCCAATTGAATTAGGACATGTGTTATGGTAATAATATTATCATTTTTACCCATAATTAACCTATTTACTTTTAACCGTTGTAAACTAAAGTAAAAAAGTTACTATTCACCAAAAATTATTTTTATATTCTTCAACCACATTTTACTCCTTTATATTAACCGTGTATCCTGGATTTTCGAAATTCCACTCACAGAATCGGTAAAATTACGTTTTATGTAAATTCTCAAACAATCTTAGGAGGTGGGTAAAAGACGGTGAAAAGTTCAATAAAATTTTTATATGTCTAAATTATTATAAAATGACTCCAATGAATTACTTGAACTTATATAGGTATTATTTATCAATTTTGAATTAAAATAAATTGAAATAAAATAAATAATTATTTATATAAAATGTCAGTTTTCTTATAGTAACCTAGTGATTTAACTATTCATCAAAAATTGAATGTTTTCAGAGAAATACCAAAAATTCACCCTAGGCTAATTTCGATATTCCAAATCCAATAAGGAAGTCCATTTTGAAATATAAAATTTATAAAATTTCAAAAAGCAGGTATTACTATTCATAATGGCTAGTTCATAATAATATTATTATAATATATCATTTAGTAAAACTCTGTATTGCATACTACACACGCTATCGAGAAAGGTCTTGATTGTGTGTATTGCAAGCCAAGTCAAGTATGTGTGTAGTGAAAGATACTTTTGGTGTTGCGTATAACATAATCAAAACATATTTCATTTATACATTAAACAAAATCTATACTTACTATTGCGTAAAATAATTTCCACAAAACAAACATGAAATTGTGTGCAACAAGTGCCAAGAATAGTGTTGCGTATACAACAAGCTAATAGGGTGTTGTGTATAGTGCAAGCTAATTTTAGTGTAGCATACAACACAAGATATCAATGAAATAAAAAAGAATAATTCTCATAAAATCTCGTGCTGTTACAAATCTTTTGTCCCTTCCCTCATTTCGGTGAAGGCGGGGCATGACAGAATGGTATCAAAGGCAATGGTTGGCGGATAGGATGGATTCTAGAGTTAGACACAGTGAGGATTTCATGGGATGGTAGGGCAACAATGTTAGGTGATCTTGGTTCGTGAAATAGACCAGGTAGGAGAAGCTAGGACACAAGATTTTATCCCCCCCCCCCCATGATCCGATGCAAGGACTCTGAGTCTATCAAACGACCAAGCGAGACTACATTTCTTGGAGGGTATAGTCCCTAGGGAAGGTGCATGCATCATTCTGATTGGGTTTTAATTGATTTGGGGCACCTTTGGGAGAAAAATTTAATAATAATAACAATAATTTCTCTTGCTACTCGGGCTTAGGCATTCTTTGTTTACCTTTCAATTATGGCTCCCGGACGTTACCCATGAGAAACTCAGGCGATTGACACCCAGCGGATCGAGGCAGTTGACCAGTAAGGGATTGACCGAGATGAAGAGGACGACTTGTGGTAGAGGACTCTACATTCCTTCTAGTGACCAACCCTCAAGGTGTACAAGGGAATTGTTTCTGACTGAGTAACAGAGGGATGGCTCGAGGAGCTAGCCATCACCTTCAGTTTGATCCATGCTCTGAGGGAGTACTGGTTTCCATTGGTCGTTAGTCAGCTGAGAGGAGCAGCGTGTCAGTGGTGGATGCTTTTCATGGGAGAGAAGACAGAGGTAGAGGTTTCTTGGGCCATTTTCAAGACGGAATTTCGTGAGGAGTTCCTATCCTCTATGGAGAAGGTTGAGAAGAGACAAGAGTTTCTTTCTTTTCACCAGGGAAGCATGTCAGTGAGGGAGTTGGGGATCAAGTACAAGGATCTATTGTGCTTTGCCTTGGATCTCTTTCCAGATGAGGAGTCTCAGGAAAGACGTTTAGAGGAGGCACTACATCCTTCTCTTCAGTACGTTGTCACTCCCATCACTCTCCCGATGTACCTAGCAGTACAGAAGAAGTCCGAGATAGTAAAGAGGATGCACTCGAAGGGAGGAAAACCACGAGAAGGGAACCATCTGAGTTTATCAAAGGGGAAAGAGGTTAGAAGCAGGTCTCCAACGACAGGGCTTTCCAGTTTTTGACAAGCAGGGAGTAGGCCTCATCAGTTCCAGTTCTGAGCTTCTAGACATCGCCACTTTTACACAGGACCAGGGCCGAAGTGTTTCTATTTCCGAGTTTTCAGGCACATCCAGAGCATGTGTCCAACTAGAGATCCACATGGTGGAGGTGGGCAGTTTCAGAACCCACCTCACTAGAATCCATTGTCGGTGAGGCCTTTCCAGCAGCAGCAGCAAGCCCTTGGCCCTCTGAGGGATGACCTTTTAGGAGGAGACCAACAACAGGGTGATCCTCAGGGACATCGGGCTGGGCGTGGTCAGGGAGGTGGTCGACAGCAGCGAGGCAGAGGAGCTGGGTGTGGACAGTTGCATGCCACAGAGAGAGTAGCTCTAGTGGGACCATAGGTCATTCGAGGTACGATCAGTTTATTCAGAACTCTTGTTTCTACATAGTTTGATTTGGGAGCTTCACACTCCTTTGTTATGCCCGGATTAGCCCATGATCTGGGTCTGGATTCCGATAGACTTTTTGTGCCCCTAGTGTTGAGAACACTAGTTGGGGGTCAGACCAGCGTATCTTACTTTTTCTGGGGATGTAGACTGATTTTGGGACCGCATCAGTCTAGTGGAGACCTTCATTCATTATAGATGAAACAATACGATGTAATTATAGGCATTGACTGGTTATTCTCCGTGCATACCATCATCGACTGCTATCGGAGAAGGATCTAATTCTCCAACGAGGATGGACGGCATGTGGCTTTTGTTGGGGAGCAGAGATATCAGGTGGGGAGTTTACACGTGTATCCAATGCTTTCTATGCTGGACTGGGTGTCCGTGGAGTTGGAGGACACAAGAATAATGGATGTACCAGAGGACATGAGAGAATTCCCTGATGTATTTCCCGATGAGGTTGTGACTCTACCCCCTCAACGTGACGTTCAGTTTGGGATAGACTTATAGACTGGTGCATGTCCTATCTCAATGGATCCTTATCGGATGGCACCTTCTGAGTTGCGGGAGTTGCGGATTCAGATTGTTGATCTGATGGAGAAGGGCTTTGTTCGACCCAGCATGTCGCCGTGGGGTGCTCTAGTTTTGTTCATAAAGAAGGAATATGGTATTATACGACTGTGTATAGACTACTAGAGGTTGAATTAGGTGACGGTCAAGAAATGTTCCCCCTTTCGGAGGATAGATGATCTTTTCGACCAGCTTAGGGGAGAAGTTTGGTTCTCTATGATCGATCTACGGTCTGGATACCACTAGTTGAGAGTGAAGGAAGGTGGCATCCCGAAGACGGCTTTCAGGTGAAGATATGGCCACTTTTTGTTCGTGGTCATGCCATTTGGCATTACAAACGCACTAGTTATGTTCATTAACCTCATGAACTCTATCTTCTGAGATTTTTGAGACAAGTTCATTGTGGTGTTCATCGAAGGCATCCTTATCGACTTGGGATCATAGGAAGAGCATGTTGAGATTCTTAAGGCATTTTTGGGAGTCCTTCGACACCACCATCTTTATGGGAAACTATCTAAGTGCATGTTCTTAATGCGAGAAGTACATTTCCTTGGAAATGTAGTGTCTCATAAGGGAATAGCAGTAGACCCATCGACGGTTGAGGCAGTCGTTTCATGGGAATCACACAAGAATGTGGAAGAAGTTCATAATTTCCTGGGTTTGGTAGGCTATTACTGGAGATTTGTGCCCGAATTCTCTCGAGTTCCAGCACCATTGACAGCTTTGACTAGGAAGGACCAGGCCTTCGTATAGAGCGACCAGTTCCAGACAGCTTTTGGCTACCTAAAGGTGAAGCTGGTTAGTGCTCCAGTACTCAGATTACCAGAGGAAGCAGTGTTATTTGAAGTGTTCTATGATGATTCTGGCCTTGGTTTGGGATGTGTACTGATGCAGTAGTGAGGAGTGATCTCTTGTGGGTCTAGGTAGTTACGGCCTCATGAACGTAACTATTCCACCGAAAATTTGGAGCTTGCGGCCGTGGTGTCCACATTGAAGTTGTGGCGGCATTATCTCATCGGAGAGCACTTTGTGGTCTTCTCAGATCCCAAAAGATTGTGTTATGTCTTTTCCCAGTGGGATTTGAACTTGCGGTAGTGGAGATGGGGTGAGTTCCTCCAAGCCAACGACTTCGATATCTCTTATACTGAGGGAAAGGGTAATGTTGTGGCTGATGCCTTGAGCATGAAATCACAGAAGGAAGTAGTTCGGGAATCTGAAGAGGCTTGGAGAGTGATGAAAGGGTTAACAGCCTTGCCATTGGATGCAAGGGTGGAAGGTGGAAGAGGTTTTCTATTTCAGATGACCGTAGTTTCCTCTTTAGTGGTGCAGGTGGAAGTGTCTCAATGGGGGGACTCGAAGGTGGAAGTGATGTGAGATTGTGTTTATCAGGGAAATACTCCTGAGGGATGGTCTGAGGATGTTCAACATCAGATGGTTTTCCGTGGAAGGATTTTTGTTCCAGATATTCTGCGTAAAGGATTTATCTGTGAGTTCCATGGAACGGCTATAGCAGTACATCCTGGGGTCTCAAATATGTTCCAAGGCCCGAGGGGTCTATTTTTGTGGCCCAGGGTAATGCGGGCGGTGGTAGAGTTTGTGGTTAAGTGCCTAGTGTGTCAGCATGTGAAGGATGAAAAACGTTTTCCTATAGGGTTGTTACAGACTTTAGATGTTCCCTAGTGTAAGTGAGATGACATCTCGATGGACTTTATCACAGGGCTACCCAGGGATCAGGGAGGCTATGATGCCATCTGGGTAGTGGTGGATCAGTTGACAAAATCAGCACACTTCTAGGAGATTAAGGAGTCGAGCCTGGTGAGCACCTTAGCCCAGAAGTATGTCGATGAGGTGGTGCAGTTGCACAGGATTCCGAGATCTATTGATTACGATCGAGACACGCGGTTTACCTCATGAATTTGGAAAGGATTACAGCATGCATTTGGAACCCAACTATGCCTTATCACTGCTTTCAACCCTCAGAAAGAAGGGAAAATAGAACGAACGATCCAGATGTTGGAAGACATGCTATGGGCATGTGTTCTAGATTTTGGGAGATCATGGGTACGACACTTGCCTCTGGTGGAGTTTTCTTATAACAATATCATCCACTCCACTTTTGGCACGACACCATTAGAGGCCTTGTATGGAAGGCTGTGTCGTTCACACCCGTTTTATGGAAAAAGATTGGGGAAGCAGCTATTCTTAGGCCAAAAGTGGTGTAGGGCACCACTGCGAAGGATCAGCTCGTGCGTGAGAGGATGAAGGTGGACCAGGACTGGAAGAGGTCTTATGCTGATCGTAGGAGGAGGCCCTTGGAGTTCGAGGTTGGAAATCATGTGTTCTTGAAAGTTTCCCCTCGATGTGGGAAGCGAAGGTTTGGGAAGGGGAGTAAGCTCTCCCCTAGGTTCATCAGACCTTTTGAGGTGTTGGGATGGGTTGGTGAGGTGGCGTATCAACTGGCATTTCCACCTTAGTTGGAGAAAGTTCACAACGTCATTATCGTCTCCCAGATTCGTCTATATCTACAAGATAACTCCCACATCATCGATAGGGGAGATTTAGATATAAAAAACTATGCGACCTTAATAGAGAGACCGATCACGATCGAGGATCGTAAAGAGAAAGTTCTTCATGGACGAACCATCCCCTAGGTTCGTGTGTTGTGGAGGCATGGTGGCCTTGAGGAGAGAACTTGGGAGGGGGAGGCCCAGTTACGCATTCAGTACCCAGAGCTGTTTTGATTTCTTTGTTGTTGATGTTGTTCTGAGTTTTGTTGAGATGTTTTACCTTGTCCTTTAATATATGAAATGATTAATTTTCTTATCTGTTAGATGATATGTTCCCTGTTCTCTGTGTGTCCTAATGTTTGATGATGGGAAAATCTGATGGCTAATCAGGACACATTAATGTTGATGCGATTAAACCTGTGCGGGCGAGTCAGTGCCGCCCAAATCGGATAATATCTGGAAAAGTAGGAAGGGACTCCCTAACTTAGGTGTTGGATAGTGTGATTATTGTGCTTTTTGTGAATTTTTGTGGTTGATTACTCTTGGGGGAGTATTCCTGGATGTAGGGGGTTCGGTTCCAGCTTTTGAGCAACTCATGGGTTTTCCCATGAGAAGTATCTTTAGTGGGTGGTTGTTTGGACCCCACTTTTATCCTTTATAGTTTGTTCTTATATTCTCAGGGATGGGAATAGTTTGAGAAGTATCTGATGTAATGGCTCGGGGTTTTGGGGTCCATTAATTGGTGAAAATCTGATGTTTGGGGTGTTTTGGGTGGTCTGGAAGGCCATCCCAGCTTCTCGGTGAAGCTTAAGAATCCAAACAGTGTCCTCGGCCTACGGCCTACCGGTATCTCGGCCTACCAGTGGCCTCGGCCTACTTGTAGCTCGGCCTACCAGTGGCCTCGGCCTACCGGTAGATCGGCCTAGTAGTTGCTCGACCTACCGGTGGCTCGCCCTACCGGTAGCTCAGCCTACTAGTGGCTCGGCCAACCCATGGCTCATCCTACTGGTGGATCGGCCTACCGGTATCTTGGCCTACCAGTATATTGGCCTACTTGTCGCTCAGCCTACCGGTCACTCAGCCTATCCGTTGCTCGGCCTACCGTTCGCTCGGCCTACTGGTCACTTTGTCTACTGGTAGCTCGGCCAACCGGTAGCTCAGCCTACCGGTAGCTCGACCTACTGGTAGCTCGGCCTACCAGTAGACCTAGCTACTGGTACCAGTGGCTCATATTACTGGTGGCTCAGCCTACCAGTGGCTCGACCTATGGGTAGCTCGGCCTACCGGTAGCTCGGCCTACTAGTAGCCCGGCCTACTGGTAGCTCGTCCTACAGGAAGCCTAGCCTACCAGTGGCATCAGCCTACCTGTAGCTTGGTCTACCGGTAGACCTAGCCTACCAGTGACCCCTCCACGAGTTTTCCATTAGTGCATCCTTTTTGTGCGAATTGGGTTTTAAAAATTGTTTTGACCCCCATTAAACCTGTTTTAAAGCCCATTTATGTAGTTTAATTAAATTATTTGGTGAGGTACCCTCCTTAAAAGAAAAACCATGCATTTTGGTCACTCCTTTAACCACATTTTCAGAAACGCCTCTACCCTATCCCGTGAGGAGTCCTTCCTTGGTTAAGGGGGAGTGCGTCAGTTTTAACCACCCCAAAGGGTGGGGACATTTTAATTTGGATGTGCAGGGTGGCCCAACCGCGTGGTCAACCCATGATCCTGATACTTCCACGGTTCTCAATTTTTCTCCATATCTTAACAGTCCCGGGGATGCTATATCTCATCCTTTATAACCTAAATCTTCTCTTCTCCCTAGGTTCTATTTTCTCTGTCACCCTGGACTCAGAATACCCTTCCTTCGGACGAGTTGTACCCCACAATGTTTTCCTTGATCGCGCACCGGGGAGCTCCTGCTACTCCTGATTTTACAATTTCCACACGAGGACTTAACATCGATCCTTGATCAATCAAGTAGGGATTTTTCACCTTCATCTCTCCTTTTTGTTCATCATGTGGGGTGGGTATTCTTTTTTATATATGGAAATTAATGAAACCAAATTTAATGAAGATAATGAATGGACCTCTAAAGAAGGAAGGGGGTGTGATCAATGTTCTGTTGTACTCTTTTATGTTGTTATGTGTTGTGAATTATACGGGTCTATGCTCACTAAAAATCATGTTCTTCGTTGGTATTTCTCTATGAACTAATGGACCTCAGTGCTCCTGGATGTTTAATTAAACGTCACATGGAATTGGTTAATTAAGTATACTCGGTTAAATAAATTGAAATCACCTGGATCAACCCTTTTCTATGATAAATCCGGTTGAATCCCTGTGGAATTGAAACCATGGAGTGTGTTAAATCTTTTAAATATGAAAAAACCTATAAGGTCCTGCCTTGTTTCGGTGGTAGTGGTTTTGTTGTTTTATTTCACGGGCCATTTGTGGGTGACTTTATGGGTTTCTTGGATAGGGGCTTCGATTGCTGGGGTGATATGGGTGGGGATGGGATCCCCTGTTGTAATGCTTTTGCTGGTTGTGAATCTGAGGCTGTATAGTTGCTCTGTTGTGACACGAATTCGGGTGAGATCATTTTTTGTTGATAAACCATTGGATCCTGGATTTTTGGGGACACCGGGTTGTGTCTCGGGGTTTGTTTTGTTTCCAGTGCTTCGAAGGATCTCACTTGATCCCTAGTTGTTGTGGATTTACAAGAGAACATGGTGTGAATGATTACATTTTTCCAGACAGTTTTCCTTTCATGATTTAATGGATGTTTCATATGTGAATGTGCATATTTGTTTCCCAGTAGTGAAGGGATTAACTCATTCTGAACTATTATGAATGATAACATGAACAGGGAAACTGGGAACTGTTTATTGTCTGCCTATTTTATGAGGCATCAGTGCTTGTGAACCTACTTGTATCTATTGAGGAGCCATAGGTTGGGCTGTGTGTTGGTATATATATATGCGTAACTATATGTTTTGTGTTTAGTCACACCCCACCCATGTTGGGCACTTAGTGTCGAACACCCCATTTCATGGGGAAGGGTGTTTCGCCTAGTTACTCTCCTTCCTGCTCCATATTCCCTCAGCTGTGATGGATGGAGGCGACTTTACACCCAAGATTCTTCGGGTAGGTTTTACTTGGTGTGTTGTTAGCCCATTTGTTTTCGGGCAGGGGTTCTGATTATGGTTTGTTTTCCCATGTGTCTTTGGGTTGAGGCCCAGGTGTGTGCGGGTAGGGATGTGGATGGTTGTGAGGCCTAGGTGTGTGCAGGCAGGGATGTGAATGGTTGTGAGGCCCAAGTGTGTGGGGGCAGGATGAGTGTGGTAGCGTCAAGACATTTGCAGTTAGGGATAAGCATCTAGCTAGTGGGGGAAATGGTGGTGTGGGGTACCCAAATGTTTTATTTTTTACTATTATCTTACTGCTTGTGTTATTTGGTGAGTGTGGCCAGTGAAGTGGAATAAATATATTCCTTGATAGATGATGTTCTTCTGCTTCTCACGGGACATTAGGAAATCTCCCCACTTCTGCATGATAGCTTTAGGTTTTCCTACTAAGTATACTTTGTATGCTCACCCTACGTTTAGTTTTAGGTTTCTAGGAGGGCATCGGAGGCCGTGTGGGAGCTTACTAGTCTAGACGTTGGAGTTGTTGTTGGTCGTTGTTGGATTCTGCTTAGCCTTTTTTCATTTCCTAATGGGTATTGTAGATTGGAGTCCTTGTACATTGTTCAATTTTATTATTAAAACATGCATGTAGTTTGGTTTTTACCTTGAGTTTTTCTATACATGGTGGTGTTTCGTGTTGACTCATTCTTCCTCCAAGTCTTGGTTATCAAAAAAAGGGTAATGCCACCAATATTTTTAAAATGTTATACCCTTGGTGCGAGTCGCCACTCCGGGGCCTACTCGAGGCGGGACTCGGGGGTCATTATCTCTTCTTCAACTTAAAGAAGAAAGGGCTTGGCAATCTTCTGTCCCTTCCTACCTTTCAGTGAAGGCATGTCGTGACAATTACACTATGATCATAGTAAATGTTATCCATCCTAGTCACCCAAACATTGTTAAAATTAAATTTATAAATTAAATTCCAAAAAAATATTGGCCACGAGAAACCACATGTTTTGGTTTCTGCCTCAAATGGGCCACTCAAGGCCTTCTGAAAGGAAATTTTGATTAGTTTAATTTTTTTTTGAAATTTTTATTATAAAAGATATTTTATCCAAAAATATATATATATTAAATATTTAATTGGAAGAAAATAATTGCATTGAATCTTAGAAAATGAAAAAATAAGAAATATTTTATTTTTTAATGATGGATCATTATAGATGAAAAATGTATGTTTTTTAATTAGACCATCAATTTGGAAAATAATAGAAATTACAATTTAATCCTTCATCGTATATATTATTATATTTATGTTCAAATTTTCATGGTGTTGTTTTTTTTAATTTTTTTAAAAAAAAACTATAACGATATTACTATAATAATATTTCGAAGACCCAGTACTATGTTATATTTTTTTTCTAGGTTATTATGGAAAAAATCAATGATGGAATGGATTCTATAAACTATACATGAATTAATATTTCATCCCATAATATACTCATCATTTATATGAATTGGATGAAATTGTGACTCGTGATTGAATACATAAAACAAAATTTTTAATAACATGGTATTTAGGTCAAGAATATAAGTTTTAATAGAGAACCATAAATCCAAATAAAAGTGATATATTTTTAATAAGTTTTAAATAATTATGAATTATTTTATATTACTAAGAATCCCCTTGTGATCAATAAATATATATTTTGGTAGAGATAAGGGATATTAAATTGGATGACTTTGAAGGGAAAATTTCCTAATTAAATTTTGGGATGGCATTGTGGAAGATGGGATATAAACATGGTGGGTAGTGCAGCTACATTAGTGTATTCTGTTAGGTTGGGTTGTTGCTTAGTTTATATAGCATTTTATTTTCTGTATTTTTTTCTACAAATAATTACTAGAATGAGTTGGTTGAATTTATTTTTTTCAATATATTATTAATGTACAATTATTTTATGTATAATAAAAATTTTATATTTAACTCAGGTTGGGATTTCGCATTAAATTTTCATCATTCTATATCTTACTTATTTTACATTTTCATCGATGCTATGTTATAATTAATAATTATTTATATAAATAAAAATTTATAAGTAGGCCTTCCCTATAAAAATTTGATTGGTGAAAATTCTATGATTGAATATGGATTTTGGTTATTTAAGGACCCAGGTATTTATAAAATAACTATTTTCTCATTTCTATTAATATTTATGAATAAGATATTTATTAAATGTAAAATTAGACACTTTTCCAATATCATACACAACAATAAAGAGTTTTATTACTTCAAATCCTCTATTGCAATCAAATTTGAGTTTTGCTGAAAAATAAAATAAAATAATTCTATTTTAATGGGTGTTAACTCATACCCGTTGAATTGATCGGAATGAAAATAAATAACTACATTATTACTACACATGTTTGTTAAATTTTTTATAATTTATCCTATATATTTTAGAGCCTTAAATAATGAATGAATCTGATTTTAAGCATTTAATACTATAATATTCATTAAAATTTCGATTTACCCCTTTTTGATTTAGAAACATTTTTAAATCTAGTTTTCATCACTTTTATATGTTCTATTTAACAAAATAATATATTTTTTAGAATTAGGACATAAATATTTAATTAGGATGAAATTTTTGTATTTTTTTGATAATGTTAATTTTTTTAATGAATAGTGAAAAATAATGCATTTTAATTCAAAACAGCATTTTAATCAAATTTATTTTTATAGTTATATTGTAATTTTAATAAATTTCAATGTCTAATAGGATTATATTTTTTTATTTAATCCAATATTATTCATATTATGTAATTTTAATTGGAAATTAGAAAAAAAATGCATGACATTCTTTGGGTAGTTTTTACTTCTTAAAAACACGCTTTTTGGTTTTGACGATGACAAATCATTTTAAATTAATTTATATATCATCTATGATTTATATTTGGGAAAACATATTCCATATTTGGAATCACGTGTTTGAAATTGTGTAAATAGGTAACTTTTTGATTTTATACATTATGAATAGTAACTTTATAAATTATCTATTTACCATGGTTAAAGGGTAAATCTGGTAAATAAGGGTAGAAAGTATTAGTAGAATAATATTAAAATACCCTAAAACGTGTCTTAATACTATTATATGATATATTTCTATCCATGGCATCCTTGGGTCGATTGTAGGACCCCATAGAGCCACTTGTGTGTGAAAATGACTTTTAAATACTTTTCATTTAAAGTTAAGGAAAATATAACATAAACATGTATTTTTTTAAAAATCAATTTTCTGTGGGTTTATATATACGATTGCATCGACTATAAATATTCATTAGAAATATAATATGATTTACTAAATAATGGTATTTTATTATTAATTTTTTGACATTAGATAAATAAATTTATTAACGACACAATGATGATGTAGTGTTTAGCTTATTAATGATTGTTTTAAATAAATGATATTATAAAAATTAAAATAAATTTATTTTTTGAAATTTCTATTCCATTGAAAAATTTTAGGGATAATTAGGACTTGTTATCTTTTAATTAATGAAATTTTTTCGAAATAAACAATTTGTTATTGATTTTTCAAAAGTCATGATGTGAATAGTATATGAATTAACATAAATGAGTTTTTTAAACAAATACTATTTAATTAATTGATATAATAGTCCAAATAATATAATATTTCACCAAATAACTTAGATAATGTAGAAAATGTTTTTAATGAACCACTTGAGGTTCTATTGGAATTTTTTAGTAAATCTATTAACCATATAGTATGAATATACTAGAAAAAAATCTAAGAGTCAAATAAGTAACTAAAGGGTAAAGCTAAATGATATTGTTAAAGTTGAAACCAAAACATGTATAAAAATAATTGGTTGAGAGGATTTAGAACAATAATCATCACTTATTCAAACTAACAATGTTTTTTGAATTTGTAAAATCAAAATTCATTTGATAATAAAATAATCTGTTATACATTCCTAATGTACCCGTCCTCCCTCTTATAAAAGGCTACCACCTCTAACCCGAACTCACACCTCTCAACCCCACATGTATTGTACAACCTCTACCGCAATAATCTACCAACATCCCTCTATTTCTCCATGAAGCCTTACCTTGGGTAGAATGAAACTCAAGAAGGCCTTTTAGCTTAAATAAAATTGAGTTACCCATTTTTAGGTAATGTCTTCTCTCAAGCTTCATTTACTTATTATCTCTTCTCCAACCCCCTAAAATCACATTATTCAATTATTTTATAAATGAAAAAAGTATTTTAAATATAGTGGGATATTTTTATTCCTTGAATTCACCCTACACTCACACAAAACTTCATATAATGGATTTACAACATACTGTTTCTGGGGACGATGAACATCTTCCTCATGAAATGATGATTGTTCAATTATCTACTACCACCTTTCATGGTTACTATTTTGATGGAACTATATTTATATATGATATATATTATATTTATATAGTCTCCATTATTCTGTTTTTTCGTTCACATCATAACTTTATGCTTTCCCTAACAGGTAAATACGATAATTTTATTGGAGAAGTGCAGACTACTGCCCACTAAAAGTGATATGACTCGTTCATGACATTCATGGGACATATAAAGTATGTCATTAATTAAATAATTTAACATATATAAAATATTATATTATACTTTAATTATTATATACATCTGTGTCATTTAGTTTTCATTCCTTAAAATATGATAAATAAATGAATGTAGCATTCATTGTGTACGTACTGCTTACTATCTCCATGAATGGTCGATTTCATTCATATTTCCAATTGTTATGGAATATTATATATATATATATATAATGGATATATATATATATATTGGTCCACAAGGCTGAATACCCTGAGGGGGGAGTGAATCAGTGTATGACTAATTAAAAATTATAGCCCGTTCTGATCTTGTTTCGCTATTAAACAAAACACTATTCTCTCTCCACCCATTGCACAATATAAGAAAAAAGTAAAGCATGCATAGGACACATTGATTTTTACTAGGTTCACCCACATTGGGCTATGTCCAAGGAGAATACAACGACGATGGGCCGCTGTACAAAAATCACTAAATCACACTGTTGTTTAAAAGGTTCGGGCTAGATCACTTAAATGACTAGGCTCACTACCTTTACAAGGTTTAGGGTCAGCTCACTGATTTCCAAAGGGTCACTCCCTGTCTCTCTCTCTCTGGCTCACTGTTGGTGGAGAGGATCACCTACTTTCTCTTCCTTCACTCACAGCTCTGAAAAGGATCTACTCACAGTTTATAGACATGTAGGTCTCTTCATTATCACAAATGAATACATCCTATGTTGTATGTAGATGCTTTTTTGAAGTCCAACTTTCACCTCTAGATGAATCTCACTTTGTACTGAAGGTATCAGGCAATATTCCAGCTTTCACGCAGCCCTAAAATACTGCTTTGAATCAAACTTACATGGTGCCCTTGTCTAAGCTGGCGCGCAAGTATCGACATGCAAGTTATAACTGGCGCACAAGTCTACCTCAACCACTTGCACGACACAGGCTTCTAAAACTCCAAACTTGCACGACTCACTTCCCTTTTCGCCCAAACAAATATTGGCGTGCAACTAACAACCACTGCGCTTCTTCAAAATAGGCGCGCAAGTCCTACTTGTGCGACCCACCACCACTTGCACAACCACCACACCTGTGCAACAGGAGCTCTGATTTTATCTATGTCTTGAACTCGTAACTGAATGAATAAGGGATGACCTGTATTTATAGGCGTTTCGACAACCTGCGCGATGGCGCACACGTCTCCCCTCAGCGCTCAATTTTTAGCGCACAAGTCTTCTATCCCCCTAGACACTTGCGCGACCAACATAAAAACTTGGGCGCGCTTTCTTCCTTTTCCATATTTTGATGTTCTGATCATGAAGTACAAATGGCCTGCAAGTTTCCAATCCTTCTATGCATCGGTGCGCAAGTCCTTCCTTGACGATCAAGTCACTTGCGCGACCTACCCTATACTTGAGAACCCCTTTTCCCTTTTCCATTTTTTGATGTTCTGGTCATGAAAAACATTGGACATGCAAGATTCATCACCTTCAAGTACATAGTGTGCAAGTCCCTTTGCCAAAAACCACTTTTCTACATTTGTCGATTTTCAGGCCAAAATATTTGGCAAAAACTGGAAAACGGCATCGCCCTGTATCTGTTCTTTTTTTACCGCCTCCAGACCATCCATTTCTTTGTCGATGTTCTTGAATTAAACATTGATCATTAACCATATCTCTTGAACTCTACATACCACCATGAAATCACCTTTGTCAACTAATTTGTATGACATGGTTTGCTTTTTCAATAATCACAACATAGATGATCAGTTTGTCAACAAAAACAATCACCTAAAAAATTGTTCAGTGATACCATGAGGGATTTTTGCCCAACATATATATATGAATATTATTCTGTTGATAATGGAATTTTTACAACATGGACAAATTGTAATTATTTCAAGATCATTTTCATCTCAAGTACCCAGTATTGACAAAACAACCGATATTAACTTATATAATTATATAATTTTTTTAATGTGGTAGTAAGTTATATAAAAGGAATAATAAACATAAAAAAGGTCAAAAAACATGCTGAAATTAACTTATGTTTATTATTTAGGAAAATAAATAATTAATGGGTTAAGTCAGACACGAGGTAAGGGAACCTTTGACCCTCCTCTTTTAATAAAATACATATTTTATGTTATATCATTTAATTTCAATTTTCTTATATTGGGGTATGTGATTATACATCCTTATTTAGGTCCATTGTATGTCCATATTATGAGATACAATTTTTTCTCTCATCAAATCATTTTTTTAATTTTTAAATGACTTCATTTGGATGCCTATTTTTTAAGGTAATTTATAAACTCAATTTCCTCTCAATGGGTTTTACAGATATGTAGTTGATTATATTATACAAAGATTATGCACAGAATCACTGTTTGATTTTTTATGATGTAATTTCCCCATTTTTTTATGTGTATAGACAATTTCTACACATAGCCACCCCATCGACAAATTATTATATCATTGATACACTATATGTAAAGGACATCGTCTCAATCTTCATTCATTGAGGCTTATTTGGATTTATACGCGACTTGATTTTATATGGTGTATAAACCCCTTGAAATTTTTATTTCATTCAATGGGAATCTTTTTTTACATATCATTTTACTAATTGATAATGGTAATGTTTCTTTTTAATGTACATGATTACAACAAACTTTCCTCCGCCGTGAGTATTTATTGATATTTGGCTTCCATAACAAGCCACAATGTTTCTAAAAAGAAAATAAATACCATATGAACATTTAATGTATTTTGGAGTTGAAAATTGTTTTGATAAATCATTTATTATTTCAATATATATAAATGATATATTTTGATTGAAATGTGAAAATGTTATCTTTACATTAATTTTTATATGTTATGAATATGTTATGGTTCTTTGGAATTATTAACATATATGGGTTGTTTTATGATAATCGTAGGGTGAGTAATCCCGAGATAGATCTCCAATTCATTGGGTAATGTGATGGAGGTAGATGTTAATGTTTATCCTAAAATATTTATGTAATATAAATTTATGGGTATTCCAAATGTAACTCCCTTTGAAGCATTAAATGTTTCAATGTAAGTTTTATATGAATTACACAATTTACATTTCTGATTTATGATTTCTCTGTGTTATTAATAAATCTCATGATTACATGAGGTATGTGATATAGTTTATGTTTTATGATTCATAAGAATGATTTCATTGATTTGTATGTATCAAAGGACTAATTTTTTATTTCCTTATTTTATAACCCTTTCTATGTTTTTATGCTCATCCAATGTTTTTGAAATGATTTTCACATTGTATAAGGAATCGTAAGAGAAAGGCAATATTCAAGATGATTTATATCTAGAAATTAACTCTTGTTTTATTTAATTAGTGTCATTATTGTGAAGAAATTTGGATAGAGTACAAGTATGTACTTTGTAATTTTTGAGATGTAATGCCATAGTTACGATTATATTGTCTAAAAATATAAACCTAAAAATATCCTTAATGTGATTTAATTAATTAACTCAATATTATGTAATGTTTAAGTCTAGGTCCTTATAGTTTGTACCAATGGTTGGTTTAGATAACATTTGAGGTTAGGAAGTTTTTAAATCATATGTGACAAAACCATAATGATTATCATATTAGAAAGTGTCATAGTTATTTTATATATATTCAATTTCATTATGATAATATGAATAAGTATATCTTAGTCGTTACCATCTTCATAAGATATTATATGATGATTTTTTCTGATATACTCACACTAAATTTTTTTGTTTTAGTAAATAGTTGGATCTAGGAGGCTCCAAAGTAACAATGGATTTGAAGAAAACTATTATGGTTATCAGGATGAGAAACTGAATGTAATGGGAGTTGTAATGAGAACTCTTTTGGGTATTCCTAACCGACAATCTTGAGTCATGATTGACCACATTATCCATGGGGTATTTTTCGATGGAAACTTATATGTGGAAAATGAATCCCTATGTAATTTCATGTAATAATCATAAATGTAAGTATATTAAAAAAACCTATGTGTTAAAGATGGGTAAAGAAATACCTAGGATAATTATTCAAAGGGATGAGAAGATGTTATAAATGTGGTAACGAAGGTCATAAATCAAGAACATTCCAGAGAAAGAGGAAGCATCCAGATGAATCTAGGAAAAGGATAGAAGTTTTTTCAGAGCGATAAATTGAATGTTTTAAATTTGGTGTACATGGTAATTACACAAATAGATTTCCTATAAATAAAGTTAAATAATGGGATGATAAGTACAGTACAAATATATGTTTTAAAATTACAAATTCTATTCCAATTGAGGATGAGGAAACTATAAATGACCTGTTAAAGGTATGGATTATTTCATAGAGGATGTTTTGATTTTATTGAATCATAGGATATGTTTTATTATTATTTTTTTGTAAAAAACATGTATTATAGTATAAGTTGAAAAAAATTGTTAAGGGATCATTGAGAATGATTGTTGATTATAATTTCTACAGTTTAGAAATTATGGAGTTATGTTAGATATCTATGTTATGAAATTTTTAAATGTATTAATGATCTTTGTTGATGGGATTACATTGGAAGACTTTTCTCTTGTATGTGTAACCATATAGTTTGTTATGTGGAAATTCTGTTGGAGGAAGAATTATCTTCTATTTTGTGGGTATATTTCTAAAGAACCATTTGGGTATATATGATCCTAGAATTTGACGAATTTATAGTTAATTACTTTTTGGGATGAAAATGTGAGGTATGAGATAACATTTGAGGTTAAAATAATTTATGATTTTTTTGAGGAATTTATCTCATTTTTTTAATATTATAAAATTATATAGCTTTTGAAAAAGGACAACACACAGACCTTGTGACACCAGTCGCATCAGACTAAGATGTAGGAATCAAACCAACAACCAATGTGCAACTGTGATTTATCTCCTACCACTAGACTAAGTGATGTCCCTTGTTAGTATGACTAATTATTTTTAGTTAAATGATATTATTGATGAAGAATATGTTGATTTGGGAAACATAAGATTTACCAAATAGATATCCATTATATCAGAAAATGATTTTGTGATTAAGTGATAAAAGTTATTTTGGAAGAAGATCACTCATTTAGAAACTCTATATGCCTTAGGAAAATTGAATAATATAAGATTTCATTTGAGGAGTAATGGTGGACTTTTAATTTGAAAGAATATATGTTTTTATTGAGGAATTATAGCAATATGGATTATTTATGAAAATTATTAACCTATCAAAGAAAATATATGATAAGACTAATTACTATTAAGTATGTGAATTTAAGAGTAGTAAATGTAATTTGGTGATAAATTTTATAATTTATCGTGGAAGACTATGTCATCAAATGCATATAAATTTTTTGTTTCAAATTGTTTTTGGATTATTTTGATTAATTTTAAGGAAAACTTTTTATTGAATGGTCTTAGTTGAACTTTGGGTATTCATTGTTGAATTTTTGAGACAAGGAGTAGTATTTAATTCTTCTTTGGATTATCATTTTGGGGGGTCATCAAATCTTATACTACCCATTTTGGTTTTGCTTAATGTATAATAATAATATAAATATATAGTTCATCATTTTTCTATTACATGATTCAATATAATTTGATTCTAGAACTTCAAGTTTGACCAAGTAATCATGAATACTCATTGATTGGGGAAAAGATGAGTTTGTGGTAGAAATTTATTAAATGATGAAACTCTAAATTAAAATTATGTATATCTTTCAATGTTCTTAATCAATATCATAAATAAATTCTACAATATTATAAAAAGGAACATAAAATAAAAAATGTGTCAGTTTACTCATCTTATTGGCTAATTAAGGAATATTTAACCCATCACACATTTATGGTTTTCTGGTAGTAAACATTCACTTGATCATGTTTTCTATCACTCCCTATTATAATTTGATGGTTTATTTTCTCTTTCATATCTTTTTTTCCTACATGGAACCCTATTTTGGGTTATCTCAGGTAACCTCTCTAATTATCTTTATTTATTATAAAGTGATTGTTTTATTGAAACTTTTTCTAATGTAGGAATTTCAACGATGTTTCCCACCCCCATATTAAAAATACTATGACCCAATTTCCAAAATGGGGGAAGGATGTAATGACCCATGTATTTATATAATAATACCTTTTCCATTTCTATAAATATTTATGAATAAGATATTAATTTTATGATAAATAGGACAGTAGTTCTGATGTAATAGTCAGCACACAACAATGGGTTTCCTTTAAATCATTCATTCAACACAACGTTGAGTTATACTGAAAAATTAAATAAAAATAATATTGTTTTAAGTGGTAGTTAACGCATACTACATGTAATATTGGGAATGAACATAACTAAATACATTATTATTAAACATGTTTGTTAATTTGTTTTACATTTATCCCTTAAATTTTAGATGCTTAAAATGATAATGAATACAATTTTGGGCATGAAATACTTTAATGTTCTTTAAATGGTCAAGTTACAGCCTTTGATGGAGAACCATTTTTTTAAAAAAAAATTAACCAATTTTTTATGTTCTATTTGACAAGGTAAATTTATTATTTATAATTGGGACATTGAAATTTACTTTGAATTAAATTTTGATATTTTTCTAATAAATATCATTGTTTAAAGAATAGTTAAAAATATAGCATTTTAATTCAAAACTTCCTTTTATGCCAATTTATTCATATATTTAGATTGTACATTTAATTGGGTTTAAAGTTTAATTTGATAATATTTTTAGCATATAATACAATATTATTCATTTTAAGTAATTTCATATTGATATTAGACATAAAAACATGTCAATCATTTGTTAGTTCTTTATTCTTAAAAAGAATCTTTTTGATTTTGACAACAAAAAAGAATTTGAAATTATTTTTCGAAACATATGTGTTTCAAATTTGGAAAAATGGATTCCATATATGGAATTAGGAGGTCCAAAATGTGTAAATAGGTTAATTTTTATTTTTAGACATTTTGAACAGCAAATCAGTAAATATTTTATTTACCACAGCTAGAGGGTATGTCTCGTAAATAAGGGTAAAAATTCATATTATATTAATATTAAATTACCCAAACACATGTAATAATCTTATTGAATGAGTTATTTCATACCAAGGGCATCGATGTGTCGATATTAGTACCCCATGGATCCACTTTTGTATAATTATTACATTTAATTACTTTTTATTTAATGTTATGGAAAATATAACATAAACATACATATTTTACTAAAAAACTTTATATGGGGATATATACATGATATAATTGACTAGAAATTGTCATTATAAATCAAAAACATATTCCTAAATAATTTTATTATACTTATTATTTTTATACATCACATAAATAAATTTATTTAAAACACAATGATGATGTATTGATTACCTTATTAAAGATTATATTAAATAAATTAGATTGTAAAAATGAAAATAAATTGGTTTGAAACATTTTTTCCATTCAAGAATTTTATTGACAATTAAGGAATGTAATATTTTAATTAATGATGTTTTTTTGAAATAATAATGTTTTTATAGATTTTTTAAATGGCATGATATGAATAGTATATTAATTGACATAAATGAGTTTTTTTTAAAAGAAATTGTAGTCTATTAAATTATATAATAGTCCTAAAAATATATGATTCAAAAAAATAACATAGATAAGGTTCAAAATTTCATTAATTTACCACTTGAGGTTATATTGGAAATTTATAGAAACTTAATGACTATATAGTAGGATTATATAAGAAGACAAGGTAAGAGTCCAATAAGTTAACTAAGAGTGAAAGCTAAATAATAAGGATAAATTTGAAACCAAAACTTCTCTAAAAACGAGTGTATGAGATAATATCAAGAAATAATCATCTCATATTCGAATTAAATGAGTTTTGTGACTATTAAAAATATAGATTCAGTTTATAAAAAAATAATATTTCTAACTTTCATAAAGTACACAGCTTCCCTCTTATAGAAGGCCATCAACTATAACCATTAATCACACATCTCAAGCCCCATTGGATCATAAAAACTCTACCAAATAAGTTCCAAACATCTGTCACTTACTCATAAAATCCTTTACATGGGTAGAAGGAAATTCAAGAAGGCCTCTTAGCATAAATCAAATTGAGTTACCCAATTTGAGGTAATGTCTTCTCTCAAACATCAATCATTTATTTTCCACACTCCGACCCCCTAAACTAGCATTATTCAATTAATTTACAACAAAAAGTGTATATTTAATATAATATGATGTTTTTTATTCATATTATTCTACCAACATAAACATACACCTCCATCTAATGCATTTAGAACATACTATTTCTGTGGATGGCAAACTACTACCTCACGATACGATGCTTGTTCAACTATCTTCTACCATATTTCGTGATGTCAATTATGTTGTAGTTGTGTTTATATATGATATATATTATATTTATATTGACTCTATTTTTATTTATATTTAATTTAAATCTAACCATTTTTCTTTCTATAATGCATAAATACAATAATTTCATTTGAGGAAATGCAGACTACCGCCCCCTCAAAGTGATATGACTCGTTCCTGCCAATCATGGAACATATATAATATGGAGTTAATGAAATTATGTAAAATACATAAATAATTATATTATAATAGAATAATAATATACATATATATCATTTTGTTTTCATTCATTTAAATAAGAAAAAGAAACGAAAGTAGCGTTCATGCATACTTATGACTTACCATCTCCATGAACGGTGCATTAATTTCATATATCCAAAAGTTATGGAATATTATAAATATATATATATATATATACTATATATATATAAGAATAATATTTAGGAGATAATGGAATTTGGACCACATTGACAAATTTCAATTATTGCAAGATCATTTTCGACTCAGCTACACAATATAGACAAAATGACCGATATTAACTTATATAATTATGTAATTTATATAACATGGGAATAAGTAATATAAAAATAATAATAAAAATTAAAAAATTTCTGAATCAAGTGGAAAAGAAATTATGTATATTATTACGGAAATTAAAGAACAAATGAGTCAAGTCAGAAATTAGGTAAGGGAACCTTTCACCATCCTCTTTTAGTCAAAGACATCTTTTATGTTATGTATTTTAATATCCATTTTCATATGTTGTGGTATGTGCTTATAAATCCTCATTCAGATTCATTTTATGTCAAAATAATGAGATACCCTTTTCTCTCTTGTTAAATCATTTTTTGAATTTTTAAGTGATGTCGTTAGGCATCTTATATTTTGTAAGAGAATTTTTAATATCAATTCCCTCTCATGGGGTTTTACCCATACATCGCTGATAATATTATGACAGTATTTTTTGTGGAATCAATATTTTTTTATTTATGTTTTACTTTCCAATTACTTTTTTGTGTATATATTATTTTGACACATAATCACCACATTGATAAAATCTTACATCACTGATACAATTTATATAATGGACTTCATCTCAATCTCATTTAATTGAGTAATATGTTGATTTATAAAGGAATTTATATTATATGGTCTATAAAACTCATTGAAGTTTAATTTCATTCAATGGGGATATTTTTTCAACGTAGAATTCTACTAAATGACAAAGGAAATGTTTCTTTTTAACGTACATAGTTAAAATATCCTTTCCGCCACTGCAATTTTATTTTGTATTTTTCTTCCTTAACAAGAAGTAATGTTTTTAAAAGGGAAATAAATTCCATGTTCCATTTTTACATATTTTTTTTATTGGAAATGGTTTTTTGAAATAATTTATTGTTTCAATATCTTGAAATTATATATTATAATTGAAATATATAATATATATCTTTACTATATTAATTTTTTAGGTGTTATGAATATGTTATCATTCTTGGGTATTGTTTAAGTATATAGGTTGTTCTGTGATAAACCTTGTGTGGGTGATCTTAAAATAACTCTCCAATGCATTAGGTGACATGAAGGAGGTAAATGATAATGTTTCTCCTTAGTGATTTAGGGAATATAATTTGATGGGTATTAAAAATGTATCTTCCTATGTAGTTGTGAAATATAGAATGTAAGTTTGATATGGATGCCCCATGTTAACATTATGATTTATGATTAAAATGTGTTATTCAGAAATCTTATTATTTCACGAGGTGTATAAAAGTGTATATTTTTTATTATTGAGAAGTATGATTTCATTGTTTTTTATGTATTGATGGACTAATGTTTTCATTCCTTACTTTATAACCCTTACTAAAATTTTTATGATCATCCCGTGTTTTTTTAAATGTTTTTCATAGGGTATAAGGATGGGTAAGATAAAGGATGTATTCATGAAAATTTATACCATGAAAAGAAATCTGTTTTTATTCATGGAGTTTTATTATTATGAAAAAATTTGGATAGATCAGAAGTGTATACTTTGAAATTTGTGATATGTTAATTAATAGTTGTGTACTAATTATCTAAAACTATAAACTTGAAATGATCCTCAAGGATAATTATTTACATAACTCTAGATTATGTAATGATTAAGGTTGGGGCCTTATTGGTTACCTCATTCACTTATATAGAAAAGTGCATGACAATTTTAATAGGGATGTTTACGAGAGAGAGAGAGTAATCACCTAAATCAATGTGATGAATTAATCGTAATTCAATAAATATATATATATATATTTTAAAATTTAAAAACATAATTTCATGTACTTGGATATCATATTATCTATACCCATTGACTCAATTATTTCCCCACACCCTCAAAAACTCATTTTCCAAATAGTGTAGTCTTTCTTTTAAATTTATTCATAGTTTAGATCTTTATTATTAAATTCATTATTTCACTAATGCCATCCCTAAATCATATACCCAAATATATGAATAATATATACATCATTCTTATAGATTTACATATTGTGGTTTTGTGTTTAAAGATTTATAAATTGATTCCAACCTAGAGGAATTAACGAATCCTAATGGGTATAAAAAAATTTAGCACTTTTTCCAAGGACAAAGTAAAGATAATGTTTTACATTGAAAATTTTGTCAAATTATTTACTGTCACTTATTTTGGTTTGTAATTTTAGATATAGATTATCTTTAATCATTTTGAATAATTTTACACCACTTGATTATTTTTTGTAATGGGATGGGTCAATTCAATAATAAATGGGAATGAATAATTTCCAATTTTTATAATGGATATTACCAAACAATTTTAGGAGAATATAAATACCCATAGTTTGATATAACATATATGAGAATTTTAAATTATCAATGGAGAGAAAAAATTCAATAACTAAGTGACAGTAAATAATTTGACAAAATTTTCAATGTAAAACATTATCTTTACTTTGTCCTTGGAAAAATATATTCTTTTTGGAGGAAACCAACTTATTTACTTTATATTAATGTATTATGTTTATTTTTTAAAAAATTGATTATGTTTTATACTATGGATTTAGTTTTAGATGACCTTATATTTTTTAATTTTTATATTTTGACCTTATTCTTTGATGATTTTGTTCCTTTTTTGTGTTCATATTAATGTTCATAAGTAGGGAGTGGGAAAAAATAATATTAATTAAAAAGTGATAATTACTTTTAATTCATTTTATATTAAATTCCAATAATTTATTCTTTAATAATTTTTATGTTTTAAACATTAGATTCATGTCAAACATTTAAAAATTTTATATGTTTTTTATCTATGAGTTAAATGGAATATTATATGACCATCATTCATTATTTTATTTATCATTTTAAATGAATATGGATGAGTAAATGGAAAATAATTAGTAAATATAAACATAGGGGAATGGATTCAAAAAAACATGGTTTGAGGGATTTGAATTATTTTTAATGAAAAAATGTTTCATATACATTTCATGAATTATTTTTTTTAAAATGTGTTAATTGATTTGTTATATATGTATATTTACATGTGTAAATTTGCCAAATATAATTCCCCATTCCTGAGAAGTACTTAAGCCTTAGTTTCCCCACTCATTATTGAGAAAATATATAGAGATACCCAGACATTTATTATTATATAAATAATTTTAAATATTAATGATTTAATGATTTTAAAACAATATATTAGAATTTATTGAGGGATTTTTTTATACTCCCATTATCAATGAGACCAACCACATAATTTAACTATTATATTATACCGTAGAATCATTGAATTCACATTAATAGAATAGAGGAATATTAAAATCTTAATTTATCCACAACATCCCTTACTCTTTGTGTTTTCATAATATTAATTAATTCAAGTGTATGGCTGAGTTTGTTGGTGGTGAAAAGGGATGTAATTAAATGAAGATATGATATAGGTTGTTTCATGGGATATTAAGTGTGTTTAAATATTTTTTTATTAATTTTACATCATTTTTATCCCTCATAAGATTAATATTGTTGTAAAAATTCCAAAACAATATATGATAAAAATTGACCAAATGGATTGTCTCTTTAGATATTTTAAAATAATATTTACTTCTGTTATGATTTTATTATAAATATTATAATTTTTTTTATGAGTAGATCATGTGGGTTTGAGTAATGAATTTGAGAAATATCCCATGATTAATATTTAAAAAAAATAGTAGGAGAAAAACAACAATTGAATAAAATCAAAAAAACTACATGCTTCATCAATAATAGTTATCACTATATCATGACCATTATTTGTGTTTGGTGAAGTTTGGACATATATTTTTTAGGTTAGTATCCCTATTGATCAACAATTTATTATGAAGAAAATTTATATATAAAATATTTCACTTTTTAGTTTTATTTAATTTATATAAATTCAAACCTACCAATATTTCTCATATTAATTTCTCATTAAATATGAACTAAAATAAAATGGTATGTAGAATTATTTGATTTATGAAAAAAAATCTATTTTAAATTGCACATTGAGTGATGAGAAAAAAAATTAATTCGAGGTAAAATACATTTTTGGAATGAACTTCGATGATTAATTATAAAATATAAAATAATTAATGGATATGAATATTAATTTAAAAATATGAAAATAAATTACATAATTAATTAAATTTTATTTAAAATGTATAGTAAATGATATTTTCTATAGTGACGCCGGAAAATTTAATTCCAAGTTAGAAATCAATTAATTTTGATAGATTTGTTATTTCAATATTAGTAGGGTGGAGATCCATTGTTTCTAATTCTAGATTTTTTATTGACTGCATGATTTATTTCTTCCCTTGGGGTTATTTTATAAGAAAATCCCACACATGTATTTTTATTTATTTAATTACATGTATTCTGGATAAAAATTGATGTTTTTTTAACAAAGTATCATGTTTAATAGTTTATGTGTAAGTATTATTTTATATGAGTTTTTGGATATTAAAATACAAGTTATTTAATTTTAATAAATTTAAATAAGGATAATTGTTGTCTAATAATATATATTTTTAGTAATTAATGAATAAATTTAGCAACAATATTAACATTTTTATATTTCAATCCAACTGTTCATTATTATTTCTATCCTAAAATATAAAATGTCTTCAATTTTTTTTAAAAAATTTATGATTGGTTATTGATGATATTTGGATTCATATTTATTTTTTTACAATGATTTGGATCATAATTGTTCATAGATAGAATTTCACTGAAAGTCAAATATGGAATAGCTTCATTAATTTGGACATCACATCATTTTTGGAACCATAAAAACATCTTCCGTGTAAGAATTTGATTAAATAGTGATAGAATATAGAATATGTAAAACTACATTTTAATTAAACTACATCCCTAACAATATTTTTCTTTTGAATGCCCAACTTTTTGTTTTAATATATTGATATTTGTTTACTCTATTTTTTAAACAATTTATTTTTTTATTTCATCAAACAATCCTACTCCATGTGTGTGATTGAAAACCATTTTAAGAGATACGAGGGAGATTAAAATGAATATTATTTATTATATTATAATCTATTTAATTTAGTTTTGGAAATTATGAGTGAGGTGGATCCAAACCTAGGTGAGTAGTAGTGTAATAAAAGAGTCTTCTCCCATATAAGGCTACTACATCTTATCTGTGGGATTTAATTATATTTTTTTCCCTCCCACGCAAGAATTATGTAGATAAATTATTATTGGGGGATTATCATTGTGTATTTATAGTTTTAATTTCTATTGAATTAAATTATATTTATTCCATAAATTCCTTATTTTTCATTACACAGTCATTTCTTGTTAATTAAGGGGGGCTTTTATACTGGAATATCTAGAACTCAGCATTATCGAATTACATTGGGTGGGATTGAATTTTATTTTTATATATGTTTTCAGGTTACAAATTCCCCAATAAACTATTTTACATAACTATTAAAAAAAATTAGTTTATAAGAGTCTGCAATGGCTCGGACCAATTTAATGACTTAGGCTTGATTTCAATAAGAAAATTATTTAGTAAAAAATAAAAAACACAAGATGATGAAACCATATATCATATTATTTTTGTAAATAATTTTTATTTTCTTCTCCCACTCTTTCAGAAACTCACATCTATTATAATGATTATTTCATTTTGAATTCATCCATAATTTGGGTATATATTAGTAGATTATTGATTTCCCAAACATAATATATGCGCGTTACACATCGGGGCATGAATATATTACACAATATTCTATTAGATAGATATAGATATATATATATATATATATATTTGGTATATAAATTTATAAATTGATTCCAAATATATGTAACTAATGATGCCTTCAAATATAAACACATTTCATGTTCCAATCATACTATAGAGATATATGAAAAAATAAATTAATTTAATTTCATGGTAAATGCATAAATTTGTTTTCTGGTACATTTCATACGACACATGAAAATTTTGTACAAATTAATTGGGAATCATGGTGACCCCTTGAATTTTTCTATCTTGGTATTGCATGATAGAAACAACCATCCTATGTGCACTTAAATGGTAAAAATGAAAAAAACATAACAGAACTAATAAATAATATCATAACCAATTATTCAAGGAGAATTAGTGAGATAAATGATCAAATACTAGATGAGGGTCATTATAATTACCCAATGAAACCTATTATAATAATCATTTCACGATTCCATTATGGAACATTTAATAACCATGACTGAATTATGGAGAAACAAGAGATTGAGTGATAAGTTCTCACACATTGGATTATCAGAGAGGTGTTGTAAAAGAATCATTTGTTATGAATTATTGTTTTAGTTAAGTAAATTAAAATTACTACGATCATCCAAAAACATGCATTATCAGGTGTCAACATTCATCCCAGCACAGTTCCCCAACATGGATTGTATTTTTATGTAACCCATAAAGAAATATTGTATCTCCTTAATTATAAAGAAACCAAAAAAAATTATCCCAAGAAATAATAACATAGGCTTCCACATATGTTGATGTGGGGATACAATACTATAAATCCTCATGACATAGCACTTGAACATCCCAGTATGAAACCTCCCTATCATGAAAACCCTCACAACACAACTCTGGAATTTCGTAACATGACAATCTGTTGGTTTATAAGAATAATCATATGTAAACCACCAACTATTGAACTGGTCCTTAAGCTACAATGTGTTCTTGTACAAATATAAACACTTAATCATATACAAATATGGTATTACTCTAACACATCCCCCCACCACACTAGAGTCCACCTCATGTGCTGTGATGGAAATCTCTTAGGTTTTGACCATTGTGTCATCCTCATGTTTTGTGTAATGATTAACAACATATATCATGTAGTTCACATATATTTAATGAACACTAGGAGGGGAGTGGTGATTTAGTTGTTTTTTACAAATTCCTTTTCTTCGAAATATATCCTCTAGAACTTCTTGGTGTCATTGATCAACTAAATATTGTCTATCAATATCACATCCTATGAAATGATTCTAATATGGAGAGAAAAATAGAGTATTTAAATGGTTTGGAAAATAATCATCCTCCATGCCAGGTTGGTTCTCGAACATGTATTCATTACTATCAATGATTTGATTAAAACTCCCCATCTCTATTTGAGACACTCAATTTTTAAAGCCTTGACCACAATTACCTAGAGTCGGTGTGTTATTAAATAACATTGGCATGATCACAAAAGATCAAGTTTCGAAAGACCGATTAGTTTAGTAGCCTAGGAAACACTAGATACATTCATAAATGTTACATTACATCATAAAGTGAATAACTAAAATAACATAGTCTCCATAGTCCACACTCATATCCCCTTCAGACTATCCCTACAGTCCTGTCATAAAATATTTTTTCACATCTTGGGAAAAATAAAACATAGAAAGGGTTGAGCTCAGATGCTCAGTAAGGATAACAATATAGCGGAAACATTCATAAAAAAAATAAACATTTAAGGAAATGTATAACTTAAACAATATCCTTTTAAACTTGAACTTCAGAATAATATGGAAAAAATGAAATGAAATAATTCCATTTATTTATTCACATGGATATTCTTCTAGTCAAATAATCACATGCAATATCAACAACCACTTTCATAATGATGGAATGAATAATGCCATACTCTCATAACCACGTATCCAAGACCTCGTGCCAAGACTAAAAATAAGATATTTTCAAGGCCTCATGCCTAGACACTAGTTTGTCTCATGAGACCTACCGATGCATCGAGGAGCTATAGCGGGCTCCACCCATCACTTACTAAGTCCAATGCATTCCCATATGAAAATTTTTAAACATAACATAAAAATCCGTATTAAAACTTGCATAAGAAATGTAAATACCTTATCTATAAACCATGTTTGGTATAAAAATAACACATCCATAATCAAACATATCGAAAAACCTTCAATACAATATGGATGTTTTGTATCACAATAAATCAACTTCAAATAAGTTTAAAATCTATAAAAGGATGTTGACATATATGAAATCATAACTATTTGAGAGATATATCTATTTTTTTAAATCATTTAAAAGTCACATAATTATAAAATAAATCATTTACTTTGAAAATATTCTTATAAACTTATAAGCGAAGCTTCGGAAATTTTATAATGGTGGAAAATAGGCACACCCGCCGTATAAGCTAAAAAGACATTCTTGCCTTAATTTTGTAGAAAAGGATAAAAAGGACCTAGTTTGGAAAATGACGGAAAGATTCCTTTCAAACCATTTTATAAAAATTCAAAAAAATATTATAAATGACTTTAACCCACAGTCTAGTAAACAGTAAAATTTTTTTGGAATACATTTTTATGAAACATGGATGTGGATGATAAAGAGGTCCCAGTAGATAATTACATATAATTAACCTCAGATAATGAAGAGATTGTGAAATAAACCATCACCTTTTACTTTTCCTTGGTTGAGGGTAGGTTAAAATCTTTTATAATGGTGTAATAATTGTTATTAAATTATACAATAATAATATACATTAATATGATATCATATATGATCTTTTAACATTAATTTGTTAATAATATCTTAGTATTATCATCGTTTCGGGTGTTATCTTACTCATTTTATTTTTTATATTTTGTTACATAAGTCATGTTTGTTATGGATAGGTTTTATCTTATTCATATCCATAATGATATCATGTCCTTAATTATTATTTTTAATCATCACATGAGAATTATAATTGCATGGATATGATGGGGAATGAATCTCATCGCGTTCGTAGAGATGGTAGTCCGTACGTACGCACGAGCGACAATATCATTCTTTTGATATTAAAATAATATATAATTGGTTGATATATAATATATACAGAATCATTATCATGTTATATTTATTATTTAAACCAACTACATATCTTTATCATACCCATCCAAATAATAATGTTTTTGAATAACAATTACACCACGACATGGAGATGGTAAGCCGTACATACGCACGTATGGTGACATGTCATTCAAAGGATGGATAGAATACTGAATATGGTTGTAACATATTTATAATAACATCAAAGTATATAGAATATACTGGATTTATTATTTTCGAAAGGAAATAACAAAGAAAGAAGAAGTTGAAGAAGAAAGGAACTTGAAAAAGGGTGGTGAAAACATTACCTCTTCTTCGGGTTCTTCCTTTTGATTTGATCAAAAGGGCTCCATAGGTTGGCTTTCTGATCAAACAATGGCCTCTAGGTTGAATTTAGGGATGTGGAGAGAGTATTTGGGAAGGGGATGACCGAACCAAAAGGCTTTGAAGGTGTGATGAATTTGTTATAAGTGGTGTCCTTTTATAAGGGGGAGGAGGGGCTCTTTAGGATACACTTGTTGTATTATTTTAAAATAAATTCATATTCGGTTTATAATTGATCAAAAGTAGATTATTAAAAGTATAAGGTGGGGATGGGTCTAAATCCTCACAACCAATATATTTTAGATAGGTTTGTGTCATTATAGTAACCTTATCTTATAGTTTTAACTCTTAGTTAATTAGATTGACATTTACCATGTCACTTTGTATTCTTATATTGTATAGTTATTAAACTAACTATATACATCCAAGAGGCCCCCAAGTGGTCCATTAATGATTAAACTATCATGATATATGTATTTTTGCAGAACCTTATATTTTTAGGAATAGAATATGAATTAATAATATAATACTTGTTTTAAAACCTCATTTATGTCAATTTTGAAAATATTTAATAATTTATTTTTGTTAAAGTCTTAACAACTTTATTAATTCGAACCAAATTCATTTAAGGAATATAAAAATATCATATTAACCAATAAAATTCTTCGATGGTATCAAGACGTTCAAATTATATTTATTCTAACTTTTATAATACCAATTATTTGATTCATTCATTATAATGGAAAATACTGTATCATTATTGTGTCATAAAGAAATTTAATTATTAAATGTCTAAAAATTATAAACAAAATACCATTATGTAGGAATTCATTTTATCTTTCTAATGAATATTTATAGTTGAAAATATAACATACATAACCCTATGTAAAAAATGTTTTTCTAAAAGATATATTCCTATGTCATTTTTGTATTTACTTTAACTTAATTAATATAAAGGGTCCTTATCACCTACAAGTGGATCCATGGGGTTCCAAAATTGACCCAAATATGCCCATGGTCGGACATGTGTCAACCAATAATGTTAGGACACGTTTATGGATAATTTATTATTATTATAATATTATTTTTTACCCTTATTTAACGGATTTACCCTTTAACCATGGTAAATAAAATATTTACCGAAATAATTATTCAAAATGTCTAAAAATAAAAGTTACCTATTTACACAATTATGACATCATGATTCCAAATATGGAAACCATTTTTCTAAATTCAATACATAGAAGTGAAATAAATTAATTTAAAAATAATTCCCGCTGTCAAAAACAAAAAGCGTGTTTTTAAGAAATAATAACTATCAAAAGATTGACACTTCTTTATGTCAGGTTTAAATGTAAAATAACTTCCAATGACCAAAATTTTATTAAATTGTAAAAATATATTATAAATATAATTTAAAAACACTCAAATTCATAATGTATCACTATTAATTATTTTGATTAAAAAATTTGTTTTTAATTAATATTTTGTAATTTTCACTATTCATCAAAATATAAAAGTTATCAGAAAAGTACCAAAATTTTACCATAGGATAATTTATATATTAAAAATCCAAAAATGAAGTCCATTTTTAGAGATAAGATTTATATAATTTCAAAAAGTGGGTATTACTATTCATAACGGCTGCCTTGATTGGTCGCAGTGTGTTTGAATCTCGAAGTTGCGTACAATGTAAGCTATTGCACTATTCAAAGAGAAACGTACCATGGATGCTTGGGGTGTTACATTCTCCCCTCCATAAATAAATTGCGTCATAGAAATTTTAAATTTTTCTTCAAAAATAAAAGGTTCAAAATAAAAAATATCTTTGTGGGAAAACCCACTTCAGAAATTGGGTTAATAAAATTTAGTCTTAATAAGAGGAAAAAAGAAATGAAAGGGTCACCACCAAATTATGATCTCGATTTGGAGAACATTTCTGGAAATTAGAGACACGTAATTGTAGGAAAAACGTAAATATTTATAGGGAGTGATTGAGGTCATCAGTCACAAACAATTATAGAATTGAGGGCCTCAAATCCATTAATCTATGATGATTTAAAATATCATTGGTTCAATAAAACATAAGGTATTAGGATAACACATTTTTGGTTTTAAGATACCTTGACTAATTTTTATGAATTAGATTCTTCATATAATAAGTGAAATATATATATATACATATATATATATATATATACCTGTCAAGTAGAGTTTAATCCTTCAACTAATTTTTACAAAAAACTCATATTTCACTCCAAAAGGTAATAGAACTAAAAAAATATTATATTTATCCTAATTATATAAGGATAAAAACATTAAAATATACCATTAAAATTAATAAAAATACTTTGTAAAAACCCGGGACATCCTGCATGCTAGTGGTAAGTAATAAAGTCCTGTCACATTCTGGTTGTAGGTTCAATTCCCGCAGCTTTGTCTGATGCGACTGGTTATCACCCAACCTACAACTTCTCCTTTTACTAAAACTATAGTATCATAATATTCAAAAAATTTATCATAAGAATTGTTTTAACCATAAAAAATACTATCCAAAGTTTAACTTAATCCACTCCAAGCATTATAGTTAACCAAAGTACCTCTGTCCAGACTCTCTGTAAAAGGTATGTAATTCCAAAATCAATTGTCACATCAGATTCCCACGACAAAGTAAAGTTTATCTTATTGTCACATACTGAAAATATGATTACCTTAGTCATATTAATACATTAATGAAAACAAAAAGTACAGCAGTACAATCATTATATATATCGCATTATTCTTATAACCAAAATATAATCCTTGAGTCCAAAAACACAAATACATTAATTATTCAACTTCAACTGTAGTAATAGCATAAGATTTTCCTTAATCCCTTAGAATTTTCTGAGGTAAGATTCCTAGTTGCTTAGGGCATTCATTCACATAATGCCCCATTTATGTACAATTGCAACATTCACATTGGCATCATCTTTCTTTCCCTTTCAATCATGAGCCTAGTGACCTTTATCTTCACATTTGTAAAAAACTCCCTTTCATTTTAGGCAAGTACCAGGGTGTTTCTTCCCACAATTATCCCATAATAGAAAATCATTCATTAAATTTCTCCCTTTATCTGTCTCTTTTTCCACCGTTCTCTTCTTCTCTTGCTTTACTTTATTGTCATAAGATTTAGAGAATTCATTTTCTATCTTTATAAAACATGAGACAATGTGTTCGTACGATGAGAAGGATTGTGAGACTAATGCTCGATAGAGAAATGGTTTTAATCCATAAAAAACAATCAATATTACTTCTTGGGTTACATATATAATCTGCAGCATACCTTGATAACCTTGTAAATATAGCCTCATATTTTGCGACATTCTCATCCTCCTATTGTCTCAGACATAGAAATTGTCTTTCTATATCTGCTCGATGGTCATGAAGAAAGTACTTTTCTACTAAAATATATTTAGACTCCCGCCATTCCATTCTTGATACTTCTTCATCGTCCTTTTTGATTTGAATTAATGACCACCATTGATCAGCATCTCCAGTTAGGCAGTAAACTGCTATGATAACCTTTTCCCTTTCACAACTTCCCAAAGCCTAAAATATTTTCTCTAGGGAACTTATCCATTGCTCAGCTACTAGTGGATTTGTACCCAAATTCAATGTTGGGGGATGTTGCCTCATGAAGCGATCTAACATTGATCCTCCATGTTGTGGATCAGCGTGCTCTATACGGGTAAGGTTACTATTCATAACCTGAGTGAGTTTTCCCATTATGGTGATTAGCTGATCAACCCCAGTTGCATCACCAACTCCACTATAATTATCATGAGCAGGAGGGCAATCCATACAAGGTGTGAGTGCATTTATACTATTTCCATTCCTTCCACTAGGCTCCAATTCTAAACAATGGCATAAACTAGATCGGTTTATGAATTAAAATCCATAATTCCATACTTGTAAAACACTTAACTTAAATCGAACTATTTATGGATTAAATCCATAATAAAAAAAATGTTTTCATTGATGAAGTATATAATAATAAACCCTTCATAATGGATTTTAATGAAAATTAAAATTATCCTAAGATTATCCCCCGGGAGTGTTGTAACCAAGATTGCAGCAAGGCCCATTATCGTGCACCAGTTCCTGTTCGAGTCTAGCTCAAAGCGGTGTCTTCAGGTTTTACCCCTAGGTACATCTATGCCAGAGACACCTCTACCTGCTCATTTCCTGACAGGGATATATTGCTCGTAAAACTCACAAAATGTCTACAATACCAAAATTCTAGGAAGTTCATCTATAATAATACTCAAAGTCTATCTTAGGGAAATGTTCTCTAATTAGAGTTTATCTAAATCTAGCTTCCATGGATTATACTAAACTTCCTTTGATACCAACTGTAACGCCCTGACATCAGTTACCCAGAGTCGGTGCATTATTACCTAACATTGGAATGATCACAAAAAGATCAAGTCTCAAAAGACCGATTAGTTTAGTAGCCTTGGAAACACTAGATACATTTATAAATGTAACATTACATCATAAAGTGAAAAAAATAACATAGTGTACCTAGTCCACACTCATATCCCCTTCAGACTATCCCTGTAGGTCAGTTACAAAACATTTCTTCACATCCTGGGAAAAGTAAAACATAAAAAGGGGTGAGCTCAGATGCTCAGTAAGGATGACAATATAGCAGAAACTTTCATAAAAAAAATAAACATTTAAGGAAATGTATAACTAAAACAAAAGCCTTTTAAACTTCAACTTCAGCATAATATGGAAAAAATAAAATCAAATAATCCCATTAACTTATTCACATGGATATTTTACTAGTCGAATAATCACATGAAATATCAATAACCACTTTCATAATGATGGAATGCATAATTCCAGACAATAATAACCATATAGCCAAGGCCTCATGCCAAGAATACAAATAATATTTTGTCAATGCCTCATTCCAAGTCACTAGTTTGTCTCTTGAGACCTACCGATGCATCGAGGAGCTATAGCAGGCTCCACCCGTCACTTACTAAGTCCAATGCATTCCCATATGAAAAGTTTTAAACATATCATAAACAATCATATTAAAACTAGCATACGAAATGTAAATACTTTAACCATAAACCATGATTGGTATAAAAATAACACATCTATAGTCAAACATATCACAAAACCTTCAATACAATATAGAAGTTTTTTATCATAATAAATCAACTTCAAATAAGCTTAAAATCCATCAAAGGTTGTTGACATAGATGAAATGAAAACTATTTAAGATAAATATATCTTTTTTTAAATCATTTAAAAGTCACATAATTATAAAAGAAAACACTTACTTTGAAAATATTCTTAGAAGCTTGTATGGGAAGCTTTGGCAATTTTATAATGGCAGAAAATAGTCGCACCCACCGTATAAGTTAAAAAGATATTCTTACCTTAATTTTGTCGAAAAGGTTAAAAAGGACATTGTTTGTAAAACAACGGAAAGATTACTTTCAAACAATTTTATAAAAAGTCAATCAAGGGTATAAGTGACTTTAACCAATAGTATAGTAAAAAATAAAAATGTTTTGGAATACATTTTTAAGAAACATAGATGTGGATGATAAAGAGGTCACAGTAGATAGTTACGTATAAACATCTCAGATAATGAAGAGATTGTGACATAAACCATTACCTTGTACTTTTACTTGGTTGAGGGTCGGTTAACCTCCTGTACAATGGTGAAATAATTTTTATTAAATTATTCAAGAATCATATACATTAATATGATATCATATATGATCATTTAAAATTGATTTGTTAATAATATCTTAGTATTATCATCATTTCAGGTCTTAACATACTTGTTTTCTTTTATATATTTTGTTACATAACCCGTGTTTTTATGGATATGTTGTATCATAATCATATCTATAATGATATCAAGTACTTAAACATTATTTTTAATCATCACATTAGAATTATAATTCCATGGATACGATGGGGGATGAATCTCATCGCGTTCGTGGAGATGGTAGTCCATACGTACGCACGAGCGACAATATCATTCTTTTGATATTAAAATAATATATAATTGGATGTTATATCATATATAAAGAATCATTATCATGTTATATTTATTATTTAAATCAATTACATATCAATATCATACCCATCCAAATAATAATGTTTTTGAATAACAATTACACCATGACATGGAGACGGTAAGCCATACGCACGCACGTATGGTGACATGTAATTCAAAGGATGGATAAAATCATGAATATAGTTGTACCATATTTATAATAACATCACAGTGTATATAAGATACTAGAGTTATTATTTTATAAATTAAATATCAAAGAAATAAGAAGTTTAAGAAGAAAGGAACTTGAAAAAGGGTGGAGAAAACATTACCACTTCTTCGCGTTCTTCCTTTTGATTTGATCAAAAATGCTACTTAAGTTGGATTTCTGATCAAACTAAAACCTCTAGGTTGAAGTGAGGGAAGTTGAGAGAGTATTTGACCAGGGTTTGGCCTCACCAAAAGGCTTTTAAGGTGTGAAGAATTGGTTATAATTAGTGTCCTTTTATAAGGGGGATGAGGGGCTCTTGAAGAAAAACATTAAGTATTATTTTATAATAAATTCATATTCGGTTTTTAAAGGCTCCAAAGTGTATTATTAAAAGTATATGGTGGGGATGGGTCTAAATCCTTCCAACCAATATATTTTAGACAGGTTTGTGTCATTATATGAACCTTATATTCTATTTTTAACTCTTAGTTAATTAGATTGACATTTACCATGTCACTTTGTATTTTTATATTATATAGATAATAAACTTACTATATACATCCAAGAGAACCCCAAGTGGTCCATTAATGATACAAATATCATGATATAAGTATTTTTTCTGATCCTTATATTTTTAACAATAGAATATGAATTAATAATATAATACTTGTTTTAAAAACTCATTTATGTCAATTTTGACAATATTTAATAATTGATTTTTGATAAAGTCTTAATAACTTTATTAATTAGAAAAAAAATCATTTAAGAAATCCTAACATGTCATATGAACCCATAAAATTCTTCGATGGAATCAAAACTTTCAAATTATATTTATTTTAACTTTTATAATACAAAATATTTGATTCCTTCATTAATAAGGAAAATACTGCATCATTATTGTGTCATAAATAAATTAAATTATTAAATTTATAAAAATTATAAATAAAATATAATTATGTAGGAAATATTTTGATCTTTCTAATGAATATTTATAGTCTAAAAGATAACATATATAACCCTATGTAAAAATTGTTTTTCTCAAAGATATATGCTTGTGTAATTTTTGTATTACATTTACTTAATTAATATAATGTGTCATTATCACCTAAAAGTGGCTCCATGGGATCCCAAAATGGACCCAAAGAGTCCCATGGTCGGACATGTATCAACAAATAAGGTTAGAACACGTTTTAGGGTAATTTAATATTATTATAATATTAATTTTTACCCTTATTTACCAGATTTACCATTTAACCATGGTAAATAAAATATTTACCAAAGTAATTATTCAAAATGTCTAAAAATAAAAGTTACATATTTACAAAATTTGGACATCCTGATTCCAAATATGGAATCCATTTTTCAAAATTAAAAACATATAAGTGGAAGAAATTAATTTAAAATTAATTCCCGCTCTTAAAAAACGTGTTTTTAAGAAATAATAACTATCAAAAGATTGACACTTGTTTATGTCCGGTTTAAATGTGAAATTATGTACAATGACCAACATTGTATTAAATGGTAAAAATATATTCTAAATATACTTTAAAACCACTCAAATTCATAATTTATAACTATTAATTATTTTGATTAAAAAATTTGTTTTTAATTAAAATTTAGTAATTTTCACTTTTCGTCAAAATATAAAATTTATCTGAAAAGTACCAAAATTTTACCCTTTGATAATTTCGATGTTCCAAATCGAAAAATGTAGTACATTTTGAGAGATAAAATGTATAAAATTTCAAAATGCGGGTATTACTATTCATAATAGCTAATTTGATTGGTTGAAGTGTGTTAAAAGAAAAATAATGTAGCTCCAATTGAGAAACTCCTTATACTTCTAGATATAACACAAAGGATTCAACAGCTCCCATCTTTGTTTAGAAGACTTCACCTCCTAGGAATGATTTTTCTATTATAGGATGATCTTCAATCTTCCTCCATGAGCTTTTAGGATCCAAATTTTTTCATGGTATCTTCAAAAATCATTACCAATTAGTGAATAGGTCTATTGGCCTTGCTCAATTATAATTGTTAACCTAAAAGAGAATGTTTCCTTAGTTCAATGTTGCTCAGGATCCACATCCTTCTTAATGAAATCCCTACATCACATTACTATGTTCAAGAGGTTCACCCAATATTCTTTAATATTTTATTTATGATAGAACATAAAAAATCCTATGATTTTTTTATTGAATTAACAACATAATTCTATCATGTTAACATTATACACTGATTTCATAACATCTGAATTTTTTCTTCAATCTCAGTTATTCTTGATTGGGTTTCATAACCATTATGGATTATTGTATGCCTTTGAATTCTTATATTCATCATTGTATCATGTGAAATAGATGATCTAAAAAAGGTAATGTGATCTGTCGAAAACACTCTCAAAATCCAAGTGAGGATTTCCAAATTTCTCTCGAATAAAATTTGTATGATATCATGAAAAATATATGGGTTAATGTATCACAATCTTCTCAAGACCTCGGTATGACTCGTGGGTTGTCCTCCTTCATTTTAAGAAGAGATGTCATGATCCAATAGACTCATTCTCATTATAATATTGGAATCACATAAACTATTCTACCATAAGATGTCTTCCTATGGGGTTTTTACAGGTTCATAATTCTCTACACAGAAACAATCGTATTGAAAGGTAATTTTCTATGAGTTTCTATATCGAAAACACTGTAGGAAAAGGCAAACTCTTGAGTATTTACCCAAATTATTTGTGATACCTTAGGATTATTCTAAACCCCATAATGATTTATATATGGACTGTGGTTTTTATTTCTCATGAAAATGAGTGTGTTTGTAGGATATCATTCATGAGACACTAGTGTTTTTTTTTGATTGATTCTCAACCACCTAGTAAGAAAAAATATTCTTTTAATGGGTTTTACTCTACCTATTTTCAAGATGGTGTGTCTTTTATGTGTCTCCTTTATGAGACACTGATTGTTCTCATGGTTAACATCTCAAACTACTTTGTGAGATGTTTGGTTTTTTGGAAGAATCCTTCACATGGAAATAAGTGTTTGTAGTATCCCTTTTATGTGATCGAATCACTTGAGAACCTATTCTTTGAGAGTTTCACTCGATTTATCAGAATGTATACAACTAAACCCTTATAACATTATTTGTTTTTATATGAATATTAACACCTCTTATATCAACTTATTATTCAATGTGGGGATATATTCTAATGCCCATATTTCAGGGATCCTTAGGAATGTCAATATTCACAGTATCCATATCCCTAACAGAAGTGATCACAAAATTCATGTGATTTTGTTCTACATATTTAAATGATAACATAATTTATAATGTGATTCAATTATATGCATCATATAAATAATCTTAAACAGTTTAAAAAATAATTAAATTTAATGGTTGGACTATTATGTGGTTATAAATCATCAAGTGTTAGATTCAATGTTATCTCATGAATATTGAAATGTCTTGGTTTGTGTATTCTATTCATGTGGAACATTCTCATAGTATCTCACTTACTTTTTCCATAGGTCACCTAATCAAAATATCAGAATTTTATATATTTTTTTCTTCATGTGAAATAAATATGTGATGGTCTCATAGACTCTTACATGCATGAAATAAATCGATTTCTTGAATTTTTTCAGTTCGGCTGATATTATCTTCTTGAATTTCTAGGATTATTTTCCCAGACTCGTTGCCTTCATGAGACATAGAAACCTCATAATGTTGTTAAAGATGACATGTCATTTAAATATGCACAACATATGATCTAATCAGATGGAATTGATCCATTTTATCCAATGGTACATTTTGTATCTGAATTTTTACGATGAGGGAATTGTATATGCTATTAAGAATATGATACTGACCTTACCATTAGTTTAGGGAGTGGTTTGAAAATAAACCACTCATACTAAGTGGAAAAAAAATCATAATCCCATATTGGAACATTCATATTCCATCTCCCAAGAAGGATCCCTCCCACACAATGATGCCTATGCTACTCCCATTTTATCTTGGTGGGAATACTCTCTTTTACTGGTTGCTGGTTCAACCGAGTTAGTTTGACCCACCATGGTCGTCATCTGGGTCATACATCTTCCCATAGTCAATCTATCATTCAATTTATCAGTGTTCTAGAAACTTTTTTTAACAAATTAAATGATTATATTAATATAATACCAATTATTCTCAATTAAAAATAGCATCCAACTCAACTGCATTTGACATGGCCTTAAAATATCCTTTAATACCATCTTCAAATAATCATGCGATTAATATTTCGATTTCATGGCCATCATATAATTATTCCTGAAATTTTATCATTTTTGTGGAATTTACATTTTTATCCAATGTAAAAACTCCTTCAAACATGTCTTTAAATATTAAATACCAGTATACTAAATCATTATTTTTTACAACATGCAAAATTGATCAAAAATTACATCCATTTCAATGTAATCAATAGAAATTATTAAGTCATCTTCAACTCATCCAAACTCAAAAAACATATATTGACATATCATTAATAATAAATGAAATCATTATACCTAAGTATCTCACCCATAGTATTTCTCATCATCATAATTTTTAAAAGTCAAAATGTTTGTCAACATCCATTTCAATAGATAATATGTCTACTCTAAAAATTGTCCCTCTTGGATAATAAAATATAATGGATAAGAGGGAAATTTATTTATCCTAATTTATCTTCTGGAAGTATGATAATCTCATTTAAATGAAAATTATATTATATATTCTAGGAGATGAATGATGTGACCTGGTTCTATTAGAAATGTTCTGTTAGATAATAAAAACTATGATAATGACCTATTTTTTCTCAAAGGTAACATGCAATCTATGAACTTATTTTCAAAATGGGTCATTAAATTCTACCAATCTCAGTATTATATGATGGTTTTAGAATATATATTTTTATTTCTGTTTCATTATTTTGATATTCTTCTATCTTCCCATGAACTTAATATTTGTATTGTATAGATATTCCAAATTTAGTTTTCTATAATTTCATGTTTCAAATTATAAAAACATTTAATCAACTTCTTCTTAATTTTATGGGATAATGTTTTTCTTTTAAATTTTAAAACATTCTCATCTTCCTATAATTTATTTCCATATTCAACTGAAGTTTCCCAAAAACTAGGCTACCTTCTTTGAAATTATTAGTCTTCTAAAAATAATTATTTTACTTTTCATTGGTTATATTTTGTAGAAAATTACATCTCCTAGAATAAAAAACTTATCCTTCATTAATTTTTTTTCCTTAGCACATACTCATCACCTTTTTAACTACATTGACTAAAAACTTCTTCCAAAATATTATTATTTTTTCGATAATTGTAGATCAGATCTATTCATATGATTTAACATCTTAGATGTGGGCCTCTAATTCTTATTAAAACTCCCCCTTAATTAGAAAAAAATTAATAGTAATGGATTGATAAAATAGTAAGAGTATGATTTGGGGCCATGACTACCAAAACACTACAAAATTCCTTGAAACATTAATTTTCCTGAATAGGTCTATATGAATCCAAAAATGTGCTATCATTTTTGGGGGTTTGTGGACTTTTTGGAAATATTATTTTCTTCCCATGATAATGGATATTTACTTTAATTATCCTTTCCCATCATATTATCTTCTTTTTCTTTCATTTATTGATTATTATATGTAACATGTCCATAAAAAGGATTAATTTCTTTTGTAACATTCATTCAACATGAATTAGAAGTTTCTTCATTTATCTTATCAAATTTTTTGAAATTTTCACTAGCCATATTCATCTCTTGTTTAATTTTAAATCATTTATATTTTGTCTCAAAAAACTATTTTTCATTGGCAATTATCTTCTCTTCAATATCACATTCAATCTTATCTTATTCATCATTATTTAACTTATGCATATTGATCTTACAAAAAAATGAATCTTATCTCTTAACCTGGTTCTTATTTTCATTATCAACTATAAAATTATTTTCCATGTTATTTTAAGTAGTTAATTTATTCATTTGTTTCTCATGATTCTTTATTTCCTTATTCAGTTTTGTTATCTATTCCATGTATGATTATAATTGTTCATTTAGTAACTACTCATCTTCTATTAAATCAACCTTATCATCACATCTTCAGGATGAATCAGTTATTATATTCAATTGGGAGAAGATTTAATCTTCATTTTCTATAGAACAAATTGATGATAAATCATTAATAGGATTTCTTAAAATATTTCACTTATCATTACAGTACTTTTTGGTATTCTTATTATCCCATTTAATTTTATGTGATCCCTCATCAACTTATTCTGATTCTAATTCTGATTCCTTCATGATTTTTATTGAATATTCATGAACAAATACTCGTGAATCCCCAATTATATTATTTAGGTGGTTTTATATTCATAATATTCTTTTTCCCAAATTAAATAATTTGTATATGGGGTAAATAAATACAACTAAAGTCATCATCATCCTCATTTTTCAGAATCTTCATATTCTCCATCATGTTTATATCTAATAATTACCCTTCTCTTGGCATCAAAGTCAATATAAATTTTACCTTTATTCTTGAAAGATGAAATTTCCCTCATATAACATGATTTTAGAATATTTATTACTTTATAAATAGTTAAATAATTTCTTTCATCAAGGACTAAAACATTTTATTCAAAAAGAACTATAAAATTCCTCATTAATTTTTTGACAACTATAGATTCATCCTCTTCTCACCAAATCCACCAATTTAGAAGAAAATCCAATTTACAATAGTGAAATGGTAAAATAAATACATCATCATTAATTTTAATATCCTCATGTTTACTCCACCAAACTTTTATTTTATCTTACATGAATTTAATATTTCCATCATATCTATTTTTGAGATTAACCCAAATCACATACACAATTTAGAGTCCCATGAACTTTGTGTATAAATTTTATTTTAGAAACATATATGGAATTATGACGCTATACATCTAACTAAATATTTCTCTTATCATATTGTGTTATGGATGTATCATCAAAAAATAGGTGGAAACCCCATTGTTTCACCATCACACACTTCTAGGATGGGCGATAGGAGTTTGGGTCATTTAAAACTCTTCCAATAATGATAATTCAACACATAAAGCTTTTAGACTCATAGAATATTAAACAAGTCAATATTTTTTAACTTCCATGATGTTTCATAGATATTAAGAGGAAACCTGATACTGTAATACCAATTTTTCCCCCATTAATTATTAACCACTGAGAGGGGAGAGGTGAATCAATGTAATTTTTTACAAAATTATTATCCTAAAAATTTATTATATCTAACTTTTTATGGTTCTTGATCCACTCAATATTATCTCTCAATATAACATTCTATTCACTGGTAGTAATAGAGATAATCAGACATTATTTTCATGGTTTGGTACAAATACATACTCATTTCTTTGTTAGTTCTCCATCATGGACGTTTTACTATATAAAACGTTATTACAATGTTACTGCTCCATCAAAGAGACACAATTGTTTTATATATCTAACCAAAATACATATGTTTTGGCTCCAAACGAGAGACTCTTTATGCTCCTAGATCCAACCAGAAGGATACAACTTCTCCCAACACCAATTGGAAATCTTAACCTCTGATGATGTATTGATACACAATATGATGACCATCAATATTCCTACAACTGTTTTTTGTATATGACATTCTTGTACACTCATAATGTAGCTTCAACAACCATTGATTCTGTCTGTCTACATTTCAAAATTAATTCTATTCACTTTTAAGGATTAGATTTCTTTGTGATAAATTGTTCAAGCTATGTTTCATTTTGAATGATGTTTTTACCCCACTCAACTATTTGAAAGACATGAACATAATATTATTTAATATTTTATGAATGATGTAACCCCCATAATAATGATTTTCTTCTTCTTGAATTATCAGCACAATTCATTCATTTAAAATTTATTCAAAGAGTCTATGGAATCCAAATTGTTTTAGGTATCTCAATTATATTTTCATGGATTTCATGGGGTGAAATAATTACAAATAATATTTTTATTCATATCTTCTTTATAGTATCATGGAAATCAAATAATATAATCATGGTTATGTGATCTATTCACTACATTCACATAATCCATGGGAGTCTGTCAAACATTCTTCACATTAATAAATATGCACTTCACAAGATATCATGCATTGTTTGTGGTTGATGTCTCACTATCATCAGAGGACCTTGGTGCAACTCATGGGTTCCCCAAGTGCCTCCATAAAAATATAACTCCTAATATAAATAATATCTTCACATATTGATATCAAATTCATGGGAACTATTCCCTGTTAATCTTATTGGCACTAGATATTTATTTCAAAATATCACAATCATCAAAATATAAAAAAATCACCTGCAATGATGAGTGTCCACAAGTTACTATCTCAACCCCATTGAAAGAAAAATAAATATAATGGTAGTATCCTACAATGATTCACAAAACACGGGTTATATCTATAACCCCATATCAAAAACATTAGTTCTCATGAGATCCCTTTCAAGTGACATTGATTGTGTCAATATGTTCTCTTTTTCGTTAAAAATGTGCCATCCACAAATTTATTTTCCACTGCTATTCATGAAAAAATATGTTTTCTTTGGGCTCTCCAATACCTCTTTGAATGAACAAGATTATTTTGGGTGTCTCATTCACATGGAATATTTGGTTCATGTTGGAATCCTCCAAACAATTTCACGATATAGGTTATTTTTATATAGAATCCTTCAAAATAAAATGCATTTCTGTAGTGTCTCATTCACATGATCCAGTACCGTAGGATCCTATGGAATGAGAGTTTCTCTAAAGATCTATGAAAACATGCAACTAAAAAATCATATCATCCAATTTTTAGGCATGTTGACATTTTCTATCTTCACTTATCATTCTATGTGTAGACCAATTCAAATTCCCTTGTTGTTCTAATTCTAATGAATTTTGATATTCACATTATCCACATCCACCCCTAAAATGATCACAAGTTGTGTGTGATGTCATCATTATATTCAAATGATAAATTAGTTTACCATTTGATTCCTCAGTATACATCATCCAAATTATCCAAAAAAATCATATGAAAATCCATGTTAATGATGGGATATTCACGAGGTCATAAATCTTCATGTGATACTATCAATTATGTCTCATGACTATTGTAATGACTTAGTTATTGTCTTTTTTATTCAAAAAAATCTCATATTAGCTCATATACACTATCTATGGTTCAAAAGATCTAAATGTCATCTGACGACATATTTCTCTATTCATGTGGTAGATTCATACAACAATCTCATAGCATTTCATATCTATGAATGACAGGATTTCATGCACATGATTAGCTAAATCGACCATGTCTTAATAACATAGCGGTATTATTTAAAATTTTGGTTTTATTCATGAGATGGATAAAACTAATCAAGATAATTAAGATGATTTTTCATTTAAATATTCACATAATGGTATATAATCGGATGGCACAGATCAATTGCAACTAATTGTGCATGTTATGATAAACTTTTTAAGACCCAAGAACTGTACCTAAAATTTTTAATCCCACATTGAATATTACTTTGGAATGTGTTATGGTTTAAATATAAAACTCTAGAATAGTGAGGCCAAAATTTTATGATCCATCTCTACCATAACCCTATGCAATCTCCCAACCTACATGTTTCCCCGCATGGTGCCACATACATTGTTCTCATGCGCTCTTCATGAGTGTTCTCTCCCTATCCTCCCACTGGTTCACAGAAACTAGTTACCCTATCCTTGGAAAACCTATGTTTCCCTCATGTGTCTAGGGTTGAACTAGCCTTGACATTCTTATTGAGGTTGTAACTTTTTCAACAAATAACACCAATATATTACTCAGAAAATTTATATGTAATTAATATAATTCCAATCCTTATAATTTTAAAATTAAAAAAACATAAATACATTTTCCGTGGGCATAATATATCCTTAAATACCATCCTCAAATCACTATTCAATTAATAATTCAATTTTATTTCATTCATATATTTATTCATGAAATTGAAAATATTCCTATAATTCACTTATTATTTCCAATGTGAAAACACATTTACCCACATTCTTATGTATTAAATATAAGCACAATGAATCATCAAATTTAACAATAAGGATGTTTTATAAATAATGACATTCAATTATATTGATCCATAACAACCCTCCAAGAATCATGACATCATCGAAACCCACCAAACATATATTGACATGTCATTGAAAAAAATAATATCAATGGGACCAACACAATTAATCATAATCCAAAGCATGATAAAAATATTTAAACCTGCCCCTAGTCTAATACCTACATGTGAAATAACTCATAAAACTGAAATTTATAAGTTTTATAAATTATTAAATCATATTTTTACCATGTTTGAGTATATGCTATTGTAATAATCTATATATATAACCACCCTAGAGGCATCATAAAATGTCATAAATCCACAAAAAATTAAAATATATAGCCACTTTTCCCACACAAAGTAATCCCACTGCCATGTATTTTCTAAGATAATAGCAGGTTTCCACTACACTCATATGAGAGATATTTTCTTCCAATGTAGATTATTCTAATGTTGTTCAATAATTTTAACCAGCATCTCCATGAATGGAAAAACTATTTTTAGCATGACCTCATTCATACTGGTCTAATGAAAAGGATCACAATAATATGTTTTATGCTGAGATAAATTGACAAAAACATATATATCATTTAATCTATGGGGAAATTCTAACTGATCTTCCAAGATAATGATCCTCTAGATTAACACAAATTACCAAATATATGTCTAGAAGCATACACTATCTATAAATACATAAGTGTATAAATCAAAGAGGTTAATATTTATATTCTTATTAACCCACCCTAAAATCCAATTCATAGTTTCATTTCTTATCATATAACTTTTGATTTCCCTAAGTAGTGAATAAAAAAATGTCTGATCAAATAGACAAGCTTTGATGTTTTCTGTATGAGACTCATTTCAATAACTACTAACACACTAGCCTCTATGTGACATAGAGGTGTCTAATGAATCCTCCTATATTAATCAATATATGGAAACCTTTTAATAGATTCCTGGTATATGATACTTTTAGATAACTACATGAGTTTCAGATGGTTCTCTCATGAAACATAATAATCAAGGAAACATTCCCAAAACATATCCTCCATCACCCGAATGGTTTTCTCATAATACCCATTAGTCAATGGATTCAAGGAAATGATATGAAGCACCAATTTGTCAAGCGCTCCATGCATATCCTACCTTATGTGCAATGTGAAACTATTATCCTAAACATGAAATATTCTTCCCAGAACCCAATAATGGCTCTCTATCTTTTGGGAATGTAACTAGATAATATAGTTATTGAGATATGTAAAAATAAGAAGTTTTAAAATTGATAACATCATTAAATGGTCCATGATAACCATTACCATACAACTACCTAGTGAAACTTAGGGAAATATCATCACAAAATCCATAATCACACCATTTCATGGTTATCATGTATTTAGTTTTTTCTAGATTCATCATATATGATTATGCTCTAAATATGTATATTAAAATTCTAAGACAACAAATACCTTTGAAATTCGACTTTCAAATCATAATGAAACTCTCCATATCAAACAACACCATATGTATTCAATTATCTCAAATACATTCATCAATTAAAAAAATCTATTAACATTAGGCAATAAAAGTTGAGATTGGTATTATAATTCCAACTATCTGCCACTCAACACTAAGAGTTCAACCAAAACAATTCTCATTAAAACCCACAGTCTAATAAATTAAACTATTCATATAATATTGAAACCTAATATACCATCACTGGCTTCATATTTTTCTTGAGCCTAAACATCCCCAAATAGGCTCAATATACTAGTTCTTTTCTATAAATCATACCCAATACTTCTAATAAACTGTAACCAACAACTCTCACCTTACAATTATCAAATCTGTGGACATTAAATGGTAAAAAATGATAAAACCCCATATTGGGGAATTATATATATAATTAATACTACTAAACTGTATCCATCCAAGAATTGAACATAAAATACAACCACCACCCAATTGGGTCTATCAGAATTTCATGCACTATGTTAACCAATATTCTCTAATAAAAAGTGTCAAATTCTCCATCAATCATTGTTGTTATATCTAGTGAAACAAATTATATGTTACCTAGACAACAACTGTAATATTTCTAACAATTTACTATTAGTCGAGTACATACACTTAGGAATCCTTATTATAATATCTTAATATACCCATCCGATGAGGCTTTAGATAAGTTCTAAAATATCAAATATCCCATTATTATTTCTATCAGAAATCAATAATTATCCATGACTATAATCTTGGTAGTTGAGCATATATCACAACTATAGTGACCTAATGTAGCAAAAAAATACACTTGAATACCCACATTATTTATAAATTAAACCCATAATCTGGGGTTTCTACACTTTAAATGTTTTTTACCATCCATATTTTAGAAGCTATTAAATACCCACATGTAAAAATTGTGTCCCTTGGCCCTATGAATTAAATAAAACATAGTATTCCTAATGAGGTTGCACCAGACATTCCCCTACAAGTTACTACTAAATAATTAGATGAGATATAAAGTCCTACTACCCATACTCTATACAACCCATTGAAATTCACTAATAAATTCACATATGAATATCCCTATAAAATCATTCAATCTCACTCATGCATAACATCACATTATAATATATTACTCTAACAAATATTCCCCTATCTCGTGTAGGTTTTTCATTCTTTTCCGGGGTTAACCTCACCTGATCACGTCATTAGAGTGATAATCGTCCATCCCATTAATATCCTATGAGATATATATTTTTTATTAGGACGATATATGTGGTTTTAGAACCTATCACATATTATAGGAACCTCCCAATACCTAATTATATTATGAGTATCAAGGAATTAAACTAGCTTCCCTAGTAGGCCAAACCTGATTACTATGAAATTGTCCCTTTTCATTGTAATGTATTGAACTTGATACCATGACAAAACCCATGAGAGTAAGATCACCTTGAAAACTCTTCATAGATATCCAATATATCTTCCAAAATCCAATAATTGATGTATTTACAGTTTTATTAATGCTGATTTGACCCACCCAACTAATTATTCTCAACATACACCTCAAATTATAAGACATTTTAACCAAAATTATACTTTATTTTGGAGAACGTGAAGTCCATTATTCATAAGATAAGATAATATCAATGAAAACCCTCGTTGAATAATTTTTTCCATCATTGTTATCAGTCTAATCTTACCGATGTAAGAATATTCCCAATTATTACCCCTACACACCACATGGATCATACTTACATGGGTCACATCCTACCACTCCTAGTATCTCAAAAATAATTTAAGAGATAAAAATGAATCTTCATAATGTCAGACATATTATGATTACAATTCACCAACCATCCATATGTACCATAATATAAAAAATCTTCACATGCATCATTTCATCAAGAGATTATCCATTTCTAGGATAACATCTCTTTTGAGGTTATCCTCCCCCAAAACAACCCGTCTAATGAAATAATAAAAAAAATCCGAATTCTTTTTTATACACTCAACATAAAAATACAATAATTTGTGTCCTAAAATAACTAGGCTCTCTCACATATTCTCTGATTCCCTAACCATAAAGATACTTGTTCATAAATCACCCTAAATTATTTTTTCCTGGGATACCATAAGGCAATTCATAGGCCATCACACTCAATATAGTTTTTCCATGTGTATTGTGCATCCTCACACTTAATCTCTTTACTTATATGTGATATTCACATATAATTGTCAATGTAAATGGTATAATAACTAGACATAACACTCTATATGCACCTTATGGAATAACAATATCATATATATGATTGATTATAACCTATACTAACAACACTAAGGTCTAGTAAAAATACAAAATGGCTATATAAAATTCCTATTATTCATAAATAATTATTATACATCATGTATTAGTCATGTGGAGTGACCCTAATAAGTTATATAGGAAGAAAATAAATGTCAATATTGATATATTAAGTAATTCAAACATAAAATTTATCTATACAATCAATCACAAGAAAACATTTGAATGTGATGTGAACCCTATGTGCAAAAAAATGAAGGAATATACTTCCACTAAGAACCCTAGTTTAAGAGTGATATAAAATGTTAATAAGTCAAAATCAACATTATTTGAATTTAGAACAAACAAATGAACTATAAATTTAGAAACAGAAAATAATGGTCACATTCTTGGTAACATTGGTTTCCTTATTATTATTTTTAGATTCTCCTAGAATCATGAACTATACCATGACTAGACTATAAAATACCAAAACCAAAACTCTCAGGTCTCTTACTATAGTCATGAACATTATATTTTCCATTTTGATACCGATAATCAAGACCTATTTTTCTAAATTGAATACATACACACAAAAACAAAATATTTGATCACGTATATTCTCAATGACCATTTAGATGTATATTTTTAGATAATTCGGAACAACTCGTATCAACATGGACTCATAAAAACTAGATCATAAAGATGAAATCATACCCAAATATACCAAGCATTTCTAATTCCTCAATAGGTTATCAACATCATCATTGTGAAATCATTTATACTCATAATTCATTGAACCTATTTTTTATAACTCGGGGAAATGAAAAAAGAATAATGTTGAACTCAAATTCATAATAATTGTACACATTTTCATTAACAATTGAATGTCATAAATGATTATAAGAGTGCATAAGGGTGTGATTAAAAAATCTAATAGAATGATCAAATCATAAATTACTCACACCCATCTACACATGGATCATCAAATATTAAATCATGGAAATGGAAGGAGTCATAAGACACAATAATCATGAGACATGTGATATGAATTTTTATCTTATGAAATATTATAAACCAATATAATTTAATTGAAACCATTTCTAGAAATCTGTATCATCACTTTCGTAATATCGTTTCAAAACCCATTTAACTAGAATAATCATATGGCTTGATTGAAATCTAATAATTACCCAATGAATTATAGAACTACCTAGTATTACCAATCATATATCCTCTAACAACCTCACTTGATTCTATCTAGGCCACCATATCATAATGGTTGTAATGGGATCACCAAACACTATCTATTCCACCCCATAATCAAAGAAGAAATGGGATCACTAGATACTATCTAAGGAACCCCATTATTAACACTATAACGGGATCACCCAGTTCTGTTAGGGCCACCTCATCATGTATGTTTCCCAATAACCCAAACATGAATATAACTCATTAAAACAATCATTATTCATTTTATAACATAATTAACAGAGAGGTATTAAATATTTTTCATGTAAATCACTTGTAAATATGGTTAACCTAGGAAAAAGAAACGATTATCATTAAAATATCTTTGAATCATGGTTATCTCAAGGAAAATAGAATGGTTTCAAAAAAATTCTATTTGAAAAATTATTCACTTATGTAAAAATGGGTTCCATAACAATCTCTATGAAACATTATTTACCTGTTGAAAACAAATGGGTTTCATAAAAATCTCTTTAAAAAATTCATATTCCATCCAAATAAATAAAGGGGATGGTATTCATAAAAAATAAATCCATTTTAGGATAAGTAAAAAAAAGTTTTATTGACATCTATGAATAGAAATAAATTTCAAAAAAGCCTACTAAAATTAATCTTTCCATTTTTAATGTCACATTTTAAAACAAATAAAAAATTGAAAATATATTCCTTTGAAAATAACCATAGTAACATTTAAAGGATGTTTTTAAATCCTAAATTTTTTTAAATATAATTTTTTTTAAACAAATTACATTGAAAATGATAAAATAGTTATTTAAAAACATTTTGATGACAATTTCAGATAAAATTATATTGGAAGAACACAAATTTTATGCTGAAGAGAGAAATAAAGTATGATTCTCTTAATAAATTCATAATTATTATAAGTAAAATCTTTCACAAATTTACTATTACATTATATATATTATTAATAACTAGTTTATAATATATCTCCTCAGAATTATAAGCTATAAATAGCATAGCCTTAACCATACACAATCATGAAAAATGATGTGATAGTAACAAAAACTCTTACCACTTTGTAAACATTGTATTACAGTCCTCATAATGAAATAAAATTATATAAGACTTATAATATCATGGAAATAATAATATTCATCAGTTAACATGTCAAAGGGTCATTATAGAAATCTTTTTTAGAAGTTCAATATATAACATATCAAAGGTCGCAAAGAAAGAAAATTTTTGAGAAATATTACTTGTCACGTTTGTAACATTGAAACCATAAGCCACATGAAATAGATATCATCAAATGGATAACTAAATCCCTAAAAATTGAAGTAAAGTATTTATAAAATACATTCATTGGAATTATATACACTATACGATAAATATATATAGTGAATATTACATATATCTCCCAAAAATAAAAGTGAGAGCATAAAACCCTTACCTCATCCTTCACTTTGGTTGAAAATGCCTTAAAATCATGTATAATGGTTTTGAAAAAGTTTTTAATTTCTTATATAAAAATATTAATATTTTCTATACCATATATTATTTCATTATGGCCTTTTTTAATAGTTTATTGAAAATTCTATGTTAATGTTATGTGTCAGGTATTAACTGCTTTGTTTTTTATATATATTTTGACTATCTATTTTTGTTTTTTATATATAAATTATTGTTTCAAGATCCCTATAATTTAATACATGATATAAATTTTATATATTTCCATTATAAATGTATTTTATATAGTAGATAAAATTTACAGATAGGAAATGAAATACAATTTTCATGGAAACGGTAGGTCGTATGTAAGTATAAACATTATTTATATTACCATATCAATTTGAAGAAAATAAATTTAAAAAATATATATATTAATATTAAATAATTATATTTATTGCATATATATATCTCATATTTATCCTAAACTCATCTTAATACATTATATATAATGCATGAATGAATCACATCTCTTCATGAGGCTGTAGTCCATTGTACACACGAACAATGTTATCATCATCCCAAAAAATAGAAAACATGAATGTATTTGTAATATAATAATTATATAATAATAATTACTTAAAAAAAGATATATATATAATATATAAAGTTTTTTCCAATATTATTATCATACTATAAATGTGTTATGGTAAACTGAATGACATCAGATAGAGAAGTTGTAGTCCTCCGTACACATGAACAATGATTTTGTAACCTATTTGATGAGAGTGTGTGTGGGTATCAATCATAACCATAGCATAAAAAATATTAATATATAATATAATAATGTTATAATATAATAATTAATTAATGTTAATTCATTTAGAAGGGGATGAGTATAAAATAAATACTCTTTTAGAAGAACAATACCTCTTCTTCGGGTATCCTCAGGTTGGAAGTAAAAAATTAAAATGATTTCTCCTTGAAAATAATAATATGTCTATAATTAATTTAAAAAAGTTGGGAACTGATTTGGGAAGATTTTGGAAGAACCAAAATTTATTATTATTGTGAGTAAGTTAGGGGAGTGAATTCCTTTTATAATGGATGATCAGTGGAATTCCTATAAATATTAAAAAGTATTCACTATTTAGAGGTATCCCTTAACTCATGTGGTTTAAAATTTAAAAAATAATTAATTTGATATAATTTATGGTTGGAAAAAATTCACACAATATAAAAATTAAAATAAATATAACATATTGTTCCTTGGTCATTATATTTACTTAATTTTCCCCTTTGTGTTTTCACTATGGAAAATATTATTCGAACCTATGTATTTAATATTTTATGACAAAATTAAAGTTATATGTATAATAAAATTTGTACCCATGGATTCTAAATATGTGAAAAAAAATTATATAAAAACACCTTATGTGTTGTAAATTAATATTAACATTAGCGCTAATAACCTTCAAAAACACTATATTTACCCTAACTATTCTAACATAGGTGTTTACAATTTTGGGGTAACTTGGTTCCTTATAAAATATAAATTGGTCCACGAATGTGCCATATTTTATATTTATTAACATTTATAAACCTCATTAAATATTATTGGATTTTTATTATTTTTAATATTAATTAAAACATATCAGTTATTATTAAATTACATTAATGTCTTTTAAAATATTATTCACAAAATTTGAATTTATAAAAATATAAATAAAATAGTGGAATTAAAATAAATTATTTTTACAACTCTATATAAAAAAATATTCATCTATAAAAAAATTTAACACAATAAATTATAGTTTTTATTTAACGTTTAATATTTTTAGTATCATATATTTTTTAAAATTTTTAATAAATAACAGATCTCTATGATTTTCTTTAGAATTTAATGAAATGTTAAAGTAACTAAAAATTTAATAATTTTTTTTGTTAAAATAAATTTATTGATATTTGAAAAAAATATGTATAGCCTTACTATGTAATTTTCCATATCCACATAGATTATTGGAATTAAAAGCTATAAAAGAATTTTTTTATTTCTTTTAATAACATATTATATTGTTATCGTTTATGGAATTGTGTTCAAAAAACAAATATTTTAGATCCTAAAGACATTAGGGTATATATGTTTCCATAGAATAGGCTTTTATAATGTTTTGGGTAATTTTTAAACCATATATTATAATTTTGATCAGTAAGTTAACTCCTTGTTATATAAATCGCTCTAATTTATTTTATCTGCTTCAACTATCAAATTATTAAAAAAAATTAGTTGATATTTTTTAAATTATAAATTATAAAAATTCCTAATTTTTAATACATTTTTTCCATTACAACTCACATAAATGGAATAATTTATTTTAAATTTAGTCTTATATATGTGATCAGAAAGAAAATTTTTAATATGAAAATGTCTAAAATATTGAAATGTTTTTATAAGCTAAATCATTTTGAAAAGGAATAAAATGACCTATATTAGATTAATATATTTATAATTGATCTAATGTTTCATTAATCCCAATTTCAAATATAAATTTTCATTATATATTTTATATATGAATAGTCATTATTGAATTAAAGAGATGCATCTTTCACAATTCATAAAAAATGAAACTTCTGAGAAAAAATCCAAAAACATCACACTAAGAAACCTTTTTACAATAAAATTTTAAAAATAGTGTTTATTTTTCAAATAAAATTTATAAAACTATCTAAATTCCTCTTTAAGAAAACGGTTCCATAAAAAGGTAAAAAATCTTTCAGAAAATACATGTTTTATATGTAAAATAAGATATCTTCTTATCTTATTATTGTATAATATATTGGATGATTATAGAAAAATTGATTGAATATATAATATAACAAATTCATTAATGTGTTTCAAAAATAGTGATTTGTTTGTTTTGTTGACATTAACATACCTTTTTACAATCAAATTTTTTTAGAAGATTATTTCCCCCTATTTTCAAAAGTATTTTAATTTAATTTTTAATTAATTATTCAGTGATGATTTCATTAAATGTAAATGTGTAAACCATATTATCATAATTAATTTATTATTTTTCATTCCCTCCATTCCAATGTCTACTTGATAACTATCATGTTAGATAATAATAATAATAATAATATATTTTTGTTCTGTAAAACTCAGTCTTGTGTGTAATAAAAGTTATCAAAGAAAATAATTATTGCAAGTATCATTAGATAAAATCAGTTTTGACTACCCTTTATTAAATAAAATTTAATTTTATACATTTATAGTATTTAGGATTTACATCCTACCAACATAAAATGAATTTACCCCAATAAATTTTTCTTGGATATCAAATGATAATTAATTTTCTACCTTCTTTTCTTAAAACATATATAATAAAAATTAAATAATGAAAACATTACATAAAAAGGAATGTGGGAAAAATAATGGTGATACAATGATACACAAAACTTGTGTCCCACATTAGAAGGACATTTGTTAGAAATTAATAGAAGGAATATGAAAGGATAACTAATTCTCATTGACTAATAGAGAGTGATAGAGAATATGTTCATGAAAAAGTAAATGAAAATAAATCCACCAGCCCAATGGGTGGGTAAATAGTTATTGAAATCATTAGAAAATATGGTTATATGATATTTTTTTATTGTGATACTTTTACTAAATTTTAATGACGCATTCCAAAACATTATTTTAAACATAATTAAATATAGTTACTTGAAATGTAAAATTTATTCCTTTAATTAATCTTATCCAAACTATTGATGAGTAAAAATTTTCATGAGAAGTGAAACATCCATCAAAATATTATCTTTCTATCCATAAAATGAGTATTAAAGATGAATTTTTCACCCCTAAAGTATTGACATCAAACATTAAAGACCACGTAACCATAAAAGGGATAACAATATATTCCATCTATATTTAAACATTAACCAATATAAAAATGGTCAAAATATGGTGAGATAATTCCAAAAAATTAATAAACATTCATATCATTCAATAATCATAAAAAATCAATAGTAATTACTAAAGTTAAATAAAAATCATCATGTGAAGAGATATCCATAAAATTAGTCGAACATTTCCTGACTAAGATTCAAACCTAAGGATTATTAATATTTTATAATATATTCATTTAATATGTATTAACCATAAATTCGAAAATAAAATCCCATATGTTTCTAAAATAAACATAATTTAAAAATATAAAAATGTATTATTAACTATCAAATAAATTTGGCCAATTGTAGGAGATAAAAAATTATCTTCCTCCCATTATGGTTTCAAGACCCACTACCTAGATTGGTATAATGGGTTTTCACATAGAATACGGTTTATCCCCCAATTTTATTAATACTAAAAAATAAAACTCCCTAAAAACACTTCATTTTAATATTAGGTATTACAAGTACATCATCCCAATTTTAAATTCTCAAAAAATTCATTAAAATCATAAAATAATTATTATATAAATCCCCCAAATTAGGTGTCTAAGATGTTTAACATGAAATCATAATTAATCTAATGATCCTACGATGGTATATATAGCTCTGAATATAACCTAACATAGAAAAATCATAATATCGAAACTTATCGAACGATACCTTTTTTACCAACATTAATAATCCAAGACTTTCACCATCATATACAGTGTTGTATTCATGAACTTTAGATTTATATTTTGGATTGTGATAATTGCGATCCAATTTTCTTCATTCAACCCATACTTTCCTAATGTATATTTAGATAACATACATTAATGGGGACCATTTTTCATTAGTGTTTAATATAATTAGTACAAACTCATATCGACATGGATGCATAAGTTACCAGTTCATAATAATGACATCATATCTTTTCATACCCATCTTTTCTTATTTTACATTATGTCGCCAATATGATCCTATAAATATAATTTATTGACTAAATTCATTCAATCACACTCTTTATTACCTAGTGAAGTGGCAAAAAATGAATGGTGAGGTCAAATACACAATTATCGTAAACATAATCTATAACAATTTAAAGTCATCAGTGTGTATAAAATTGAATATGGATATGATGAAAATATAATACTGCATGAGAGAATAAAAAATGGACTCTTACCCATAAATATATGTTTATCAAATATGAAAAAATGGTACTCAAAATGGTCATCAGAGATAATAATAGTGAGCCATGTGATATTTATCGTGATAATATAAACCTTTATAAACCAAAAAAAATTTATTAAAAAACATTTCAGTATCTTTGATCATGCATTACATAAAATCATGTTAATGTTTATAATGATACAAAAGACATCCAATATAATTATTACCCAATATATTATAGTTATATCTACATGATCCCACTGTATATGTCGTAATGGGCTCACCTAGTGCTATCTAGGTCACCCCATCATAAAAACATGAAAGGGATCACCTGGTGCAATCTAGGCCACCCCATCATCTAAAATATTACTTTCTCATTGATAGGTAGTTGGTCCAATAGATCATCAATGATGTAATAGTCTCACCTGGCACAATTTGGGAGACCGCATCATATAATTTTTCCATGAACTCCCACTGTAGTAAAAGTGATATAAAAAATCACAATTAATTTTATAAAATTATTAATCAATATAAATTAAATGGGATTCATGTCAATCTCATTGAAACATGATTAAGCCCTCGAAAATAAATATTTTTAGTAAAAATACCAGTTTAATATGGTTAACTAGTGGAAAAGAACCACATTCCACAAAAAGATCCTTGAGACATGATAAAATAATTGAAAATAAAAGTGTTCCATAATAATCTATTTGAAACAATATTATCCCTTGGAAAATAAATGGGCTCTATAATACTATCTTTTAAACAACCATAATCCTCCAGATTATGATAGAGAATGACATCCATTTAAAATATCACCTGTGGAGTATTGGTAGGAAAAAAGTTGTTGATTTTGAGTAGTGGAAATAGAATTACATTAATTTTTGAGGATAATTTCCATTTCATTTATAAAATCACTTTTAAAACCTAAAACATTTTGAGATTTAATTTCTTTAAAAAAACCTTGATAAAATATAAATGAATAGTTAATAATTATTGAAAAAAAATATTAATACCTAAAACATTTTTTAAAATCCATTCCCTTGTAAATTATCTTTAAATATAAATTAAAATGTTATGAATACATTTTTAGAAAAAATTATTTCTAATGAACATAGATTCCTGAATGAAGAATGAAATGAAGTAGGATTTTCAAAAAAAACATTTTCCCAATTATTATAAGTACCATTTATTGAAAACATGAAGTATTAAATGAAATTATCTTGAAACATGATTAAAAGATAATTCATGAGAATTATAATTTTTTTGAGATTGGAGACATAATCATAGACAATCCTTATAAATGATGAGATTGTGACAAAAGACTCTTACAACTTTGGTACCATTCAATAATATTCCTATTAACAAAACAACAGTAAATGAAAATTATAATATAATAGAAATAAATATATCTATGATATAAAAGTTACAAGAGGAATTATATACACTATATAAATTAGATAGAAGTATAATATAAAAAATGTGGCAAATATGGGAAAATTGGGAAAAATCAATTACAAATGTGGTAATAGTGAAACCAGAAACCCCTAGAAAGTGTGATCATCAAATGGATATGTAAATATAGATAAATTTATATATAAGAATCATATAATGAATTCATGGGACATATATACACAACACCACAATAATTATTGGTGGATATGGAATATATCACATAGGAATAAATATGAGAAGAGAAAACCCCTTAACTCACACTTCATTTTGGTCGAATGTTATCTGACCTAAATTATTGTGGTTCTAAAATATTTATAAAAATTATAATTACCCAATTAATATAATAATAGAATATAGGATTTTATTTTTTATATCTTTATTTCATGTTTTAATTTTATGGTATTTAAATATATTGATATCTATATTTAAATTATTATTTTTTCAAATTTGTGAATGATTTAACACATTTTTTATTTTATGAAAGGATACAATAAATAAATAACAAACCCAAAAAAGGCATATAGAGTAAAAAAACTGACATTAACCATCAATTATTAATTACACTTCCTAAAATAGTGAAATTCAAGAAGGAAACCTAGGCCTTGAAGTGGAGGAAAGTATAAAAAATGTTGTTGAAATGTGTCATAATTTAGAACATGTATGTCATGTTTTGACACTTTTTATGCTTTCCCAGAAATCCATAAATCATTATTTTTGTACATATTGTTCAATATTATCATGTTTTGTAATAATTAAATGTCTTTTATAAGAGAAAGGACGAGATTAAAATACCTGTATTTGGTGAATCAATAATTTTTTATACAAATTTTAAACTCGAGACCCACCCATTACCACATTTGAAAAAAATGAATAATTCCATTATTTATTTCATTAGCCTATTTTGAGCCTATTAATAGAGTTCCAACATGTTTTGTGTATGATATCTTATAGACAAAGATATGAGTGAGAAGCTTCATTATGTTGGGTCAGCACCAATTAATCTCTATTTTCCGAATTATTCGTCCTTATTAATTCCTTACCTATTATTATATCATTACTTGGATGAGGGGTTAAACTTGAATCATGATAGGGTAATTTAATATAGGGGGTAGGTTCTATTGGAATTTTTATTATTAATTTATTCTTGTATTTGGTTTCCACATTATAATCTTGAGCTTCCAATCCAAATATATTCATTTTAGCAAGAACAATTATATCTAAATCTAAAAGTAACATTATTTTTTTTATTAAAAACCCTAAATGATGAATGAGAATTATAAAATTTAGTGGAATCATTTTTAAATAAGGTATCAAGAAAAACTAGACTCATTGAAACCCTAAAAACGACACCAAGAGAAATAGGGGGTTATCACATCAAGGAGGGGATACTATGACAATTTGATCTATCATCACTCAACTGTGACAAAATGCATGGATTAATCAATCTATATTATGAAATAAAAAAAAATCATATAAACCCTAAAATTTCAAAAACATAGAACGCCTTCAAAATAAGATTTCATAACCAATGAATCTACTGAAAAATTGTTTCATTTTTCATTTTCTAAAAATTATTTCCAAAGAAACCAATCTTGTTTTCTCCAAATTTTAAAATTAATCAAATCAATATTGTATTCCCTTATTTTATAAATTTATCAAAAACAATTATTTTGATTCCCTGATCCAACTAAGTCACCATCTCCATGGGTTCAACCTCAATATACTGTTTTACTCATTTAAATAAAATAGTTTAATTTGTTGATTTTTTATAAAATTTTTATTTTCATGATACATATTTATAATTAATAATTCCCTAGAGCCCCATATGTTATGACCTTTTATTACCCTTTTATTAACATTTCCATATTAATGTAACGTTTCAGTTAATAACTGCTTTATTTTTTATATGTGTTATGACATTCTATTTTTGGTCTTCATCCATTAATAATTACTATATAATATCCAAAATTTAATCCAAGATATAAATATCATTTATATTAAATATATATGTATTTATAATAATATATAATATTTAGTTAAAACAAATTAAATACGTAGTACATTGATATAGTAGAACTTTTGTATGCATGAACGTTGTTTCAATTTTCATTTATTTTGAATAAAATAAAATAAAATATATATATATATATATATATTATCCTAATATTATTATATTTATTTAATTTGAATCACATATTTTTTATAAAAGTTTAAATAATAAATTCGACGTAATGTGTTAAAGAATCACTTTGCATCGCAACGCTATTGTGTTTCACACACATGAACGACATTATCGTATTCCCACAAAATGAAAGGAATGAAGGTATGATTTATATAATTTTTACAGAATAATAATAACATTAAAAATGTCATATATATAATATTTAATCTGTATTTTCATAATTAATTTCAACCATGAAAGGTATTAATGAAAAAATGAATCACATCGGTTCACAATGATGTAGACTTTAGTATATACGAATAATGATTTTATAATCCATTTGATGGAAATGTGTGTGGTTGTTGGTTTTATACCTAACATAACAATATATAATCAGATTTATGATACAAAGGTTATTATATTATCATGATATAAACATAATTTTAGGAGATAGATATGGAAATAAAATATGAACAATTTTAGGAGAACATTACCTCTTCTTTGGGGTTCTTCCTTAGAACCGTAATAAATCATTCAATGTTTCCCTTTTATCAAAAATTATTATTCTAGGATAAGGGGAGATAAGGTGGGATGTGGTTTTTGGTGGACATTTTATGTCCTCAAATTCACGAGATGTGTGAATATGTGATAGGAATTGAAACACATTTATAATATATGGGAATGGGAAATCATTTGAGTACTCAAAAGTATTCATTATTGGGAGGTCTCCCATATATAATATTCTCCCAATATTTAAAAATAATTTAATATAGGGTATTTATTGCCTATAAATAGTCACACCACTGAAAGTGAAACACAATTTTATCATTTTGATTGTAATCATAATGTTTGATCAATTTTTACATTTTTTTAAGCACGATAACTAGTTTTCTAAACAAGGAAACTTTTCCGTTAATACCAAATGATGGTGATGGTTATTTTTAAATTCAATCCCACTGATTATAAATATTATTTTTTATTTTTTAAATATAAAATTCATTTTTTTGGAGATTTATTTTAATTGAATCATAGCTAATGTACAAAACAATATTTTAACCATAACCATGCTAACATAGTTTTATACTACCTAGGTGTCAGTTTTTTCATTATAAAATATTTTTTTCTAATAATATACTATATTTTAAATTTATTAAAATTAAAAAATAATTTTAAAAAATATCACTATTTTAGTAATTTTATATTAGTTTATAAAATATTGTTTAATATAAAATACTATAATTTTTTTTGGAATTATTTATTTTTTATGAATTTTAAAAAATATATCAAAAAAATAATGAAATTAAAATTTGTTAAGTATAATGTATTTTATAATGATATAATAATCTAAAATATTAATGTGATGTAATAATTAATTTTACATACTTCACTTTTAATTGTTTTAGTATCATTTATTTTGATTAATTATTAACTACAAATTCCATGTGTCGGTGTTTCAGAAACATTAAATGTAACTATATCTGATCTATGAATTATATATAATTTATTTTGATATAAAATTGTAATTTTTCATTATAAATTCTAATTTTAACCTAAATTTGTATCTTTTCTTTTACCCAATGCATTATAGGTATTAAAAGGAAGAAATGTGCAAATAAATTATTTTTCTTTATTTAACTTATTATATGAGAGCTTTCATGATAAAGTGTAAAACATTCATATAATTTTGGATCCTAACGAATTATTGGTATAAATATGTCTTGCCAATAAGTGTTTTACATGATTTGGGCCATTTGTAAACATTATATTCGATGTTTAACCCCAATGAAAAATCATTTATGCCTTACACAATGTGATCGATGTGAACTATTCTAACTAATCATGTAGGTAAAAAACTATCGTGGACTTATTAGACAAAAAATATGTAATGATTCAAAATATTTATTCCATTTTTCTGAATTCAACTCACCAAAATTGATGAATTTAATTTAAAATTAGTCCCCCAATCATGACGAGAAAACGAGTTTTTAATGTGAATCATTTCAAAAGATTGAAATGATCTTATATCTAAATTATATATGATAACGATTAAAATTAAATACACTAGATTAATATATGTAAAATTAATTTATTGTTACTTTTAAAAAAAACTCTAATTATTATTTAAACTTATAAATTATTTAGATGAAAATTTTGTTTTCATTTAAAATGTTGTATTTTTCATTATTCATCAAAAACTAAACTCCGTAATAAAATAACAAATTGAACCATAATATAATTTTTACATTACCCATTCAAAAATGAATTCTATTTTGACATATAAAATTTAATTTTTGTTCAAAATTATTCATTAAAACAATAGAGCAATTAAAATGAAAAAAAATTGATTTTCTAAAAAAATATTCATTTACGCTTAAAGTAGGACTTGTTATTCTCTTTTTCCTACCAAATGTATTAGAAAAATGAAAAAACAAATTATATAATTTATATTATATAAATATCATAAATATCATTCAACACGATTATTATTATTATTATTAAACAAACTTGTGCTCTTTTATATAGTTTTCCAGAAAATTATTTTCTTTTATTTTAAAAAGGGGATTATTTTTATTACTAAATAATTAATCACTAAATAATTATATATATATATATCTATGAGTGTGTGTGTGTTTTTGTATAAATAATATGTTCATTTTTATATTGATCATATTCATTACAACCATTCCAATGAAAATGTGGTAACAATCGTGTTAAATAATAATATTAAATCTATGTTATTGACTGGTAAAACACGGTCATACATGTTTGAAAATATATTAATGAAATATTTGTTTGTATGTTTTGTAATATAATCTAAATGTATCATACCCCTTACAATATAAAATATAATTTTCTTTTTTTAATTGTTTTGGTGTAAAACTAACCACATCTTATAACATGTGACACATATAAAAATAGTATGATTGAAGAAAAATAAGATGCTGATAACACTATGTGGAATCTATGGCCTATTTCATCTTCATAATAGCTGAAATTATTTCCACATACTTTAGGTTCACCTCCTATTATTCCAAAATGCCTCCAATGAGAATCGGGGGATGATATATATTGCTCGGGGAGACAATATATTATGGTATAGATATCCATAAGAACAATATAATAAATATCATCATATGTTTTATTAATAAAAATTAATAGTAATATATATATATATATTTATTTTATTTAATTTTTTATCACCACAATATTTTATATTAAAACCCATTGAGATATAAATGATCAATTTAATATCATGCTCTACACACAAACTCAAATATAAATGAACCATGTTAGAGTAATCATTTATAAACAATATGTTACAGTAGAAGTTATGGATATTAATATGCTTATAATGATGAATATGTGTACATTTTTTATGTAATAGAATGATTTTTAATGTATAATCAATATGTCCTTAATGTTTATTATTTTCATTTTATGCTTAAAAATATGTACGGATAAAAAATTATTTTCATTTCAATTTACATATAGAAATTTCAAATAATTCCTATTTTTATAAAATTTATTTCATTGATTTAATATAATTTTTGAACTCATAACTTTCATGTAATCTTAGGATGATTTTTTAGTATATTTTAAAAATATTTATTTACCTTTCAATGTAGGTAAATGATGATTTTTATAAAACATCCTTTATTTTAGTAAATAAAATAATTTAAAACACCAATTATACATTTTTATTTATCTTAATGTAACTTAATTCTATATTAATAATATATAATCTACATAATTATGTAGGAATCATTGTTAAACATTATTTTGGAAATTTTATTTTTACACAAAAATTACATTCATAAAATACTATTTTTATTTTTCCAATGATTTTAAAATTAATAAACTAAATTAATCTATATTTAATAATGATATTAATAATTTTTTTTGGATTTTACGTTAAATAAAATATTTTAAATTTTAATTTAGGTATTTTACAATGAAAATAATGCAAGTAAATTCATGTTTTTCCTTTGAATATGATTTTTCCAAAAACAAGTATTCATTGTAATTTATGCACTATTTGAAAATTAAATTATTCCAATTATATAAATTAAAACCAGTAAATTGGATTTAAAATGTCAAATAATTAAAATTAATATAATTTAATATGATCTATTTAATTTTTGGACATTGTTAATAGTAAATATAGTAATATTTTTTTAGTGTGGTTATAGATAAAACGAGTTTACAAGGGGAGTTAAACTATGATATACATATAGGAATTCCTCCAAAATAAGAATAATTATTATTTATTGACCATATTTCATTCATTTATTTTCTTACTTTATAATTCATGGACATTTCAAGCCATTTTTTCATGGATGTGAACTTATACTATTAAGATATTTTAGAAAATTCCATGTGTGTCCCACCCCTCGCTTATAAAAGGACACATCATCTCCTGCCTTATTTATATAATTTGAGCCTTAATGATCAAAATATACCCACTAAAAACATCCAATATTAATTCCCTCCATTATAGATCTTTTTATTCTCTAAATTCCAATCATTCAAGGATTTAATTTTAAGGAATATGAGGTCTCTCAAAAGAGGGGGATAAATCATAAGCCTGTCCTTTAAATTTTATTTTATCTTTCATCTAAACTTAAGAAATTATATACACCAAACCATAATTAAACCAATATCATAAATATAGTAGTATATTATTTTGAGGATGGAATAATCATTTACCACGTCTTCTCTATATAATAAGAAATAAATTTACCACTTGTGTGCACGTGAAGACTACAACCTTCATATTGTGTTAGGAATCATGTTCCATCGCCATATTTTGTAAATGGTTATTATGATGGATTTGAATGTTACATATATATATATATAAGTATGTATGTTATTTTTTATTATATAATTATTCTCTATGTTGAATCCTTATTTACCATTATTGTTTATATCATTTGAAAATTATAAGACATCACTTATTCATACGTATGAACTACCATATCCAAATAATGTTGTAATTCATTTTCCCTAAAATATTTCATTTAATGGATATAAATATTTATGTAGTATATATATATATTATATTTATATGTAAATTAAATTTTTTGATATTAAGGTAAAATGATCAATTTTTAAGGACAGTTACATTTAAACCGAAACATCTAAAATAAATAAATCTATTAACAACCAAAATGATTATGATGATAAAAGATTTTTAATGAATTGGTGATAAAATTTCCTAGGTTAAAATAAATTGTATTATATGTATGAATATGGTTATTTAATATATTTATAAAAAATATATATCTTTATTTTATTGGAGGTTAGAGTGCTTATGATGAAAAATGGTTTTGAGGTAGGTGTTTCTCATCACACGTTTATTTCTGGGTGTTATATTACATATTTACAGACTATTTAATTTACCCAGTGTATACATCAACATATTTATAAGTTATATGACTTATGTATTTATATTCATGAACCATAATGATTCATTTTAATTTACCCATTTATTGGGTTAATGATTCAAACGTTCCAAGAGTTATAAGGGTTTTCTGTTATAATCTAATTTTTATCGTGATTATATATGATTAAATATTAAATAATTAAATTATTTGATATACCACACCACAATATTATTTTTTTATTATAATATATTTATTTATAAATAATTTATGTTTTCAAATAATTTTCTTTAGTGAACTTCTCATGAGTCTAAAATAATATTTTTACGAAATACCTACCTTATTTTACTTTTAAGTCGAGAATCATTTCTTCGGTGAAAATATTTTAAAAAAAAGTAATAATATTTTAAATTTTCTACCGTGAATTATATAATTCATTTATAAATTTTTTACATTATCTTTTATTTTTTAATAGAAATATTCTTTTTTTTTCTGAAAGAGGTACAATTGACTTTTTACTGAAAATGTGAACGGATTTTTGGGATTATCAAATAGCACAGGAATGAATATTCTTAGCATCATGAAAAATATTTTATATGAAGATAAATATATTATTTTACATGATTATTTTTGAATAAATGTTTTTCTATAATTATTTGGAAGTATTATATTTTAAATTAGTTATTTTTAAGGGAAAGTAATATATCATAAATAAATAGACCTATGATATTTTATAAATATTTTCAACTTTAAAAGAATACAATGATGTTTCATAAAATTTACTAGGGGTTTGATACAATGATACAAACATTATTCCATCTATGGATTGATTATGAATTCGATGATGAAATATTGATGAAACCAATTTATCATTTCATGATTGAAGATAAAAGGATATAATAGATTCTTTTCAAGATTTATGAAATATACGTGGATCAATTATAGTTGTGTAATGGGTGGGTCTATTATTTATCTCTAATTATTTAAGTACAAATTAATGTTTTATGATCTAAAACGTTTTAGGATTAGTAATAAATTGTACCAAAATGGTACATGGGAGGTTATCATAATCCCAAAAGAGGGAACACATGAGGTTATCATAGTCCCCAAGTAGGTACATAAGTAGACATCCCTTGTCTAATGGTCGATGAATGTCTTTGTGGCTATCCTTGATATAATATATCTATAAAAATAATTATAAAAAACATAATTCAAACATTTATGACAAGATATTATACTAATTTTATACTATCATGACTCGTGTTATTTTTTTCCTGAATGATTCTTACCATATGAATTCCCATGATTTTTTTCATGATTCATTGTTATATGAATTATTGGGTATTAATTTCAAATATTAATCTCATGTTCTCATACCCCTATTCAAATGATATGCTTTTGTATTATCATTGAATGATATCTCCATTGTTTTCTTTCACTGAGCATCATATCTCACCAATTCATATGTTTCATTTCACTAGGTTATAATGGAATGTTTTGATTATTAAATATCTAATAAGGGTGATAGTTGAGAAGGACAATGTTTGAGATGGTCTAATAAATTTACGTACCCATTTTTTCACTACTGGAAATTCGGGCTATAGCCACAGTTCTAAACCATGGCTATAGGCCCTCAAACCGGGGATATAGGTAATAGCCACGGTTCCTCGAACCATGGCTAAGTTTGGTGTGGCTATAGGCCTAGACCTATAGCCACGGTTCCAAACAGTGGCTTTAAATCAATAGCTAGGGTTCAAACCATGGATTTTGGTATACAGCCACGGTTCAAACCGTGGCTCTACTAAAGGCCTGATAGAATATATTTCCACGGTTTAAAATCATGGCATTATGTCTATAGCCACAGTTATAAATCGTGGCAATAAACCAATAGCCACAATTTAGAACCGTGGCTATAGGGTGTCCAAATCCATTAAAAAATACCCCCTGGACACCCCCTGGACACCCCCTAAACACGCCCCTGGACACCCCCCTGGACACCCCCTGGACACCCCCTGGACACCCCCTGGACACACTCGGGACACCCCCTGGACAGACCCTGGACAGACCCTGGACACCCCCTGGACACCTCCTGGACAGACCCTGGACACCCCCCAGACACCCCCTAGACACCTCCTGCAGACCCCCCCTACCCTCCTCCCAACTGCCTTGCAGACCCCCCCCCCCCCCCTGCAGTAGCCCTCCCTGCCCCAGCACACCCCCTACCCCCCCCCCCCACCTGCACACCCCCTCCCTACCCCCCCCCCCCCCACAAAATTTAATTCAGTTAGCATGCTTTCAATACAAATGAAACCTACTAAATTAACTGTAAAAGTAGTTTAATTAATAAATTTTTCTTATGCACAATTCATGATTACAATAAATCTTTATTTTTATAGTAATCCAACTAAAATATACAGATTGTTTTTAACTTCTAAATATTCAGTTCATGAGGAAATATGAACTCATAATTATACTACATGATAAAGAACTAAAATTTAAGAATGATATGTAAGTAAGTCAGTCTAAACCCCGGGACACCCCCACCTGCACACACCCCTTGGACACCCCCTAAACCCCGGGACACCCCCCTGGAACCCACCCTAGGACAGACCCCCCCCCCCCCAGACCCTGGACACCCCTGCCAGTCTGCCCCCCCAGACCCTGCCCCCCCCCCCCCCAGAACCCGGACACCTCCCCAGACCACGGACACCCCCCAAAACCTGCCCCCCCAAACACAACCCCCCCCCCCAGAACCTGCCCCCCCCACCTGCACACCCCCTCACTGGATAGACCCCTTATAGCTCCTCCATTCCCCTTGGACAGACCCCCTAGCACATCCCCCACCCCTTTACACACCACCACTCTCCCCTCTGCATAGAACCCCTTAGAACCCCTCCCCCTTGACACCCCTGGACACCCCCCTTGACACACCCCTGCACCCCCAATACCACCTGCACCCAACCCCCCCCCCCCCATCCCCCCTACACCCAGCCCTATATCCAGCCCCCACCCCTACACCCAGCCCCCTCACTACCCCTTGCACCCAGGTCCCCCTCCCCCCCACTGCACCCCCACTATCCACCCCCACCCGCACCCCCACTGCCCCCTGCACCCAGGCCCCCAGCCACCCCCCAGCCCCCCTCCCCCATCCCCCCCATCCCCCCTACACCCAGCCGTATATCTAGCCCCACCCCCTACACCCAGCCCCCTCACTACCCCTTGCACCTAGGTCACCCTCCCCCCCACTGCACCCTCACTTCCCCCCTGCACCCAGGCCCCTAGCCCCCCCCCCCCATCCCCCCTGCACCCAGCCCTATATCCAGCCCCCACCTCCCCTACACCCAGCCCCCACACTACCCCTTGCACCCAGGTCCCCCTCCCCCCCACTGCATAATCTGTTAATGTCCAAAAAAGAATACCAGCAATAGACACCACTGTTGGACACCCCTCCCCTTGGACCACCACCCCTGGACACCCCTGGACCACCCCCTGGACACCCCTCCCCCATGCTGGACACCCCTCCCCCTGCCTGGACAGCCCCTCCCCCTACAGGACACCCCTCCCCCTGCTGGACACACCTGCCCCCTGCCCCCTGCCCCCTGCCCCCTGCCCCTGGACACCCCAGGACAGACCCCACCCCAAAACAGACCCCCCCAGACCCTGGACACCCCAGAACAGACCCCCCCTAGAACCTGGACAGCCCCCCAGACCATGGACACCCCCCAGAACCTACCCCCCCCCCAAACCCAGACCCCTCAGGACAGACCCCCCCCAGACCCTGGACACCCCAGGACCCTCCATGACAGCCCCCCCCCCCCCAGACCCTGGACACCCCAGGACAGACCCCCCCCCCCCCCACTGGACCCCCCCACTGGACCCCCTAGACAACAGAAGGATGTCATGGGCTATTGCTAAAAGACCGAATCCAGCTGCTGAAATCAGCAGTAAGTAAGAAGAGGTAAATGAAGAAAAATGAATAAAATATTCCCAATATACTTGGGGAATTTTATTCATCAGGAGGAAGAAGAATAGAAGAACGATAGCTGAGAGTTCCTTCCCCGGAGTTGGAGAATGATTTTTTACATAGGATCTATCTAATATTTAATGGATGAAAGAGGGATAGAAAATTAAATACCTCATTACAAGTGGCAGCATCCAACAAATTCTCTTCCAATGGAATAAAATATTACAAAAAAAAATCTATAAACCTTCTCTCTCCTCTTGTGGATTCCAGGTGTCTAGGTGGTTAATAATTTGGTTGAGGTGAGGCTGTGGACTCATGGGGGAAATCATGAAGGAAACTAAGTTGGACAGGATTTTAAGTAGGCTGGTCTTGTTTTTCTGAAGTGGCAGGGCTGATTGGGTCTAAAATAAGTGAGTTGGAACTGGGATTTAGATGAGGTATTCAAATGTTAAGGGGTCTGGTTTAATTGGTTAGAATTGGGTGAGGTTTGGAATGGTTTTAAAGTGGGATTCCTGGTGGAAAATGTGGGGTTGGTGGCTTAGAAGTTGAGAGGTGGGTATGCCTGATTGGTTGTCAAGTTGTGGATGGGTTGCCTAGGTGGATTGAAAAATGGTGGGGGACTGGGAAGGAGTTCATAGTGGCTAAATTGAAGTGGGTGCTTGGAATTGTAGTAGGGCTTGAGTTTGGATTTTTTTAGTGAGAGTGGAAATGGCCCTGGAATAGCTGGTTTGATTTTGGTGGGTTGGACATGGTATTTTTATAATGCATCGAAAAATAGTCACTAGCAGGGCTTGGTTTGGTGTGAAATTCAGTCAAATGGTTGTGGGAACCATCATGGAAGAATCTACCAAATACAGACCAGAGCTAGTCTCCTCTACAGTGAAGTCCCTTCATGTAAACTCTTCAAGAAAACCAGGTCTCCAGTTGCATCTTTGTCCATAACAAACAAGCCATGTTTGCATAGGCCCAAACAAACCTCCCTTTTCCATCTTGTGGGGGAAATGTGGGAACTCTAGCATGAAATAGGCCCTCAGAATAGAACAGCCTCTTTGGAATTGCATCAAACAGATTGTGTGAAGCCTTTAAAACTCAACTTGGCAGTGATCATCCTCCTCCAATGAGTGCTACATGAGATGAGGGAATTATGGAAGGAATTTCATTTAAAACAACCAAAAAGAAGACATTGAATTTCCATCACAACAGGCTGATCTAGTTCAGACGACATGTGTAGAGGATGAGGATGATCTGGTTCGGACAACATGTGATGAGGATGAGGAAAAAGAAGAATTACCGAACAAATATTATGTGATACATGTACAATAAAATATGCCAAACAATTCCAAACCAATGTTTTCAGTTGAATTGAGCCTTTGTACCACCTGCTATACACGTTTTGTGGAAAGATGGACGAGAGGCAGCATTGAGAGGAGATATAGTTTAGGAATAAGGAAATAGGAAAAATTATAGATCTAACCATTCAAGGTTTCTCTAGGGAGGAGTAATTGCCGCAGGGTGTCATCCTGGAGCAGGGCCAAATCACGGCGTGACCGCATCGTGACCGCTGCGTGACTGCGGCGTGACCGCAGCGTGACCACCTCAGGGTGTCATCCAGGAGGAGTAACCATCGTAGGGTGTCATCATGGATCAGGGCCAAATCACAGCGTGACCGCGGCGTGACCGCGGCGTGACCGCGGTGTGACCGCGGCGTGACCGCGGCGTGACAGCTGCATGACCGCGGCGTGACCGCGGCGTGACCGCGGCGTGACCGCCGCATGGTGTCGTCTTGGAGGAGTAACCGCCACAGGGTGTCATCCTGGAGTAGGGCCAAATCACGGCGTGACCGCGGTGTGACTGCGGTGTGACCGCAGCGTGACCGCGGTGTGACCGTGGCATGACCGCAGCATGACCACAACGTGTTGGCCCAGTTCAGTGACATCCGCAGGGCAACATCTTCCACTTAGTTTCAAATAGGATGATATGGATGGCATGAGAGGATGTTTTCTCAGAAGATTAAACGAAATGAATGCTAATATGTGATGACTAGAGGATTTTATGACCCCTAATATACCTAATTAGATGAGGTTTGGATATCTAGAAATGTGTAGGAATACCTAGTGGAATACCCCATGGGATCAGGAAAATCACAGCTTACATAACATGTAATCTGACTTTACTGGTGTTGTGGGACCCCTGGGCTGTGGAACTGGGCTTTTGGTTGGATTTAAATATCACATGCCATGTGACATGGTCACACAACATGGGAACCATCTTAAAAGTCTAACGACACTTAAAGATTGTCTTGGTTTAAACAATTGTTTTAATAAAAAGAGGGAAACCCCCTATAGGGATATAAAAAGGTTCAAGTACGATGTGTGATTTATGACTAACAATGACATCAAGTATAAGGAAAACATCAATGCAATAATGTTAAACAAGGTATACCACTGTGAGTTTTCGCAGACAGCGCACCTCCATTGGAGGGGTTTTATTACAAGACCAGGACTTATTTTTCAAACGAAACAATTATCTGAACTAACAATTATTCAAGAATTGAAATTTTATATAAACATGAAAAATTAAGAAGGCAACTAAATGCAATTTAAAACATTCTCGAATTAAATGGACTAGGAGAGGGACCCTACCTCAACCTCAAGGCGTGTTTGCTTTTGACGATGACTACTCGAATATTCCTTTTTTCCTCTTGCAGGCATATGCAACTTAACATATATGTATGGACACCTAGCCCCTATGTACATATTTTCATTGCCAAATATGCACAAGAGGGGCCTTAGATATATGTTTATACTTGAATGTACCCCTTTATACTTACACGCGTATGCATTTTTCATATCTATATATAAGCACACCTAGCCCCAATATATATATTCATACTGCCATGAGTGAATATATATAAAGGGGGAACTTATATATGCATATGCCTACCTATGCATACACATGTAAGCCTTCGTCAACAGCGACTCGAATCCACCTCAATGAAATCCAAAACTCACAACAAAAATATAAAGAACCCAAGCCCTGGACACCCCTGCCAGTCCCCCAAAGACCCGGGACACCCCTGCCAGTCCCCCCCTGACCCTAGACACCCCTCCCACCTGGCTGGACAGCCCTTCCCCCTGTTGGACACCCCTCCCCCTACTGGACACCCTTGCCCCCTGCCCCTTCCCACTACCCCTTGCCCCCTACCCCCTACCCCCTGCCCCCTGCCCCCTGCCCCCTGCCCCCTACCCCCCTGCCCCCGGCACCCCATTGGACAGCCCCCATGCCCCAACTGGACAGCCCCACTGGACACCTCCTGCACCCCCTAGACACCCCTCCCCCTGCAGGACACCCCCTACCGGACACCCCTCCCCCTGCTGGACACCCCCCATGCCACTGATAAGTGCAGAATTGTACAGAAATTCTGCAAGCCATCCTCTATTAATACTTCGTTGAAAGATTCTCTAAAAGGGAAAAATATTAATACCAAACACTATGTTAGAAAAAAAATACAATGAAGGTTAAAAAGAGGTCACCTGGGGTACCAACAACCAACATACATGAATCAAGAAATATAAAATAGATTGTTCCCAACATTTTTTACACAACCAGAACATGTCTAGGACCATCATTACAGTCCTCGCCCTATAGGTTACACATGACATATACTAATAGGGCTGCCACATTTTACTCTACCTACTGTTACAACTATTCATGCTCCTTCTCAGCTAGAAATTCCGCAATTACAGCCCTTCCCCCCTGCTGGACAGTCCCTCCCCCTTCCTGGACACCCCTCCCCCCTGCTGGACACCCCTCCCCCCCCCCCTTCGGACAACCCCTCCCCCTGTGGACAGCCCCGCCCCCTGCCTGGACAGCCCCTCCCCCTGCCTGGACAGCCCCTCCCCCCGGCTGGACAGCCCCGCCCCCAACCTGGACAGCCCCTCCCCCTGCCTGGACAGCCCCTCCCCCTACTGGACAGCCCTCCCCCTGCTAGACACCCCTCCCCCCGGCTGGACACCCCTCCCCCCTACTGGACAGCCTGCCCCTGCTGGACAGCCCTCCCCCCTTGCTGGATAGCCCTCCCCCATACTGGACATCCCTCCCCCTGTTGGACATCCCTCCCCCTACCGGACAGCCCCTCCCCCTGCTAGACACCCCTCCTTCTGCTGGACACCCCTTCCCCCTGCCGGACACCCCTCCCCCCTGCCAGATAGCCCGCCCCCCTGCCTGACAGCCCGCCCCCTGCTGGACAGCCCGCCCCCTGCTGGACAGCCGCGCCCCCTGTCTTGACACCCCTCCCCCTTGCTGGACAGCCCTCCCCCCTGCTGGACATCCCTCCCCCCCTGCTGAACAGCCCTCCCCCTACTGGACAGCCCTCCCCACCCTGCTGGCCAGCCCCACCCCCCTGCTGGCCAGCCCGCCCCCCCCTACCGGACACCCCTCCCCCTACAGGACACCCCTCCCCCCTGTTGGACACCCCTCCCCCCTACTGGACAGCCCTCCCCCCGGCTGGACAACCCCTCCCCCTGCCTGGATACCCCTCCCCCTGCTGGACAGCCCCTCCCCCTGCCTGGACACCCCTCCCCCCAAATGGACACCCTCCCCCTACTTGACACCCCTCCCCCTGCTGGACACCCCTCCCCCTGCCTGGATAGCCCATCCCCCCTGCCGGACACCCCTCCCCCTGCCGTACACCCCTCCCCCTACTGGACAGCCCTCCCCCCTATTGGACAACCCTCCCCCTGTTGGACAGCCCCTCCCCCTACCTGGACACCCCTCCGCCCTGCTGGACACCCCTCCCCCTGCTGGACAGTCCTCCCCCTACCTGGACAGCCCATCCCCCCTGCCAAACACCCATCCCCCCTACCGGACACCCCTCCCCCTGCCGGACACCCCTCCCCCTGCCTGGATAGCTCTATTGGTACTCACACAATTTTTGGGAAATTTTCTCAGTCGTGGGGAACTCAATTTGGTTGGATATACATACCGATAACCCAAGGTTTGGACACTATGTGATAACCCTTGTGAATGTGGAAATGTATATAATGATTCTAGAAGAAGTATTCTTAACTAACTAGATAAATGTATAGACTTTATGATCCAATACGAAAGGAAACCACAGTTCTACATGAATTATATGTTTTTTCCTTCATTCTCCAGAATGTAATAGGGAGAAGGAGTGTACTTTTTACAATATGAAGGGGAATGATGTCTCTTACTATGAAAGTTGGAACGGTAAGATGAATATTTAAATATATGACTTGGAGAGAAAATACACTACTATCCCTTATAATGTGGATAAGATAGGGGTTATATCAGTGTAGAAAGATACTGGGGAAACTACAAACTTAATCACTTAAACATCACCTTAGGATGGTCCTTTTAATGAAGAAAACATGGATTATTCTTAGTGTGTTTTATTCACTCTAGAGGGCCCACCCCCCGGGAAAATCCTTGAATGAGGAAAATGTACCCCTTTCTGATAGAGTGATAAACATTGAATAGAACATCCAGTTCGAGGGGCATGTATTTTGGGGTCACCTTTCCCTGATGTTTTGTACAGATCCAAGGGACTGTAGGTATTTGAAACTTTATATCAAAGCCTAATGTAAATACTCACGAATGGGAAAAATAGGCAGAAAGTCAATGTGGACCTCTATACAAATGTAGCTGGTCTTGAAGAGAGTACTTCAAATGAGGCAACATTTGATGGCATTCCTACATAGAGGTGTTGCTTTTAGGGTGCTTTACCTAACCTGATTGCATCTCATGGTTCTCAAGTGGTGAAAAATGGGAAAAAAATCTTGCAGGTTCCTACCTATCATTAATTGATGATGACACATTCTGAGGGACCCCTCATGCATGTTTCATACATACCTATCTAGGAACAATCCAGGAAGGAAACCTCACCAGGTTCGCTGAATATGAGTAAACCCAAGGATCATCAAAATAAGTTGCAGCAGAATCCCTTACCTACTAAAAATAATGATCAGTATGGGGTTTCACGAAAGTACCTGCTGCAATGATTACTAAGTATAAGGCCACCATAGAGTCACAATATTATCCTAGATAGTATATGGATAAATTTACACACTTAATCGTGTATTATGGTATGATGATGATGAGGAAATTTCAATCAGTTAGAAGGTTATCATCACCTCCAATATGGTAAATGAAGATGAATATCCAAAAGCTTAATACATGTATGATAAAGGCATGGGTAGTGACACAAAATTGAAGAACAAGAAAACTAATCGGAGTAATGGTATGGAGAAACTGCCCCCTGCACCCTGCCCCCCTCCATCCTACACCCTACCCCCTGCCCCCTGTCCCCCTCCACCCAGCCCCTTAGCATGCACAACACCCCCTGCACCCCCCATGCACCCTCCCTGCCCCCTGCCCCCCTCCACCCTCCCCCCTGACCCTGCCCCCTGCCCCCTGCCCCCTACCCCCTCCACCCTGCCCCCCTACACCCCTCCACTGTGCCCCCTTCCCCCCTCCACCCAGCCCCCTATCATACTTCAATACATCCTGAAGATATTATCAAAAACACTTCAAGACATAAAATGACTATTTTCAACAAATATAACAAAAGACCAAAATATATGATGCAAGAACCACAAATCAAAGACCCCTCTCAATATACATGATGTAGTATGGTAAAAAAAAATAAATGAACTTACCAAAATGTTACCATCATACAAAATGGTGCCTTAAGAGTACTTTGGGTGCATATTTCTTTTTCACCCTAAGCCTATATTTTACCTACAAGATATTAAGAAAAAAAGATCAAAATAAATCAGAAGTAATTATGTACAGAATAAATAATTGATAAGAAATATATTTCTATTTATGTGCCTAAATACAAACATATATCCTGCAAAAATAGTAGATGCAAGAACCACAAATCAAAGCTAACTTGAGAGGAAAATGTTTTGTTTTGAAAAGTTCAACTATTAGAAATTAGAGCTTCAAAAATTTCATCACCAGTTTCACCCTATCTTCATCAAACTGTAAAAGGTTTATGGAAGAAAGAAGGTGATACAATCATATCAAGCACAATAATTGAGTATTTTAGAATGCAGCTCAAAAAAAGATTTTAGATTTGGAACCATAAAACTATGATTAAATTTTTATTTTATGTTTGTAAAACTACATGGGAACAAAATAATATGTTAATATCACTCTAATCAAAACCAATAACTGAGAAGTGAAGTTCACATAGATGCCCATTACCAAGAATGGATATTCCCCCTTGCTTGTCGGTTGCATGCCAATGTGACCGCATTTGAACCAACACCAACCACCTCTTCCTATGGTAGAAATGATTAATTAGATATATGCATCAATTTGTAACAATAAAGAATTTTTTTATCTAATTAAAAAAAGCATATTACTAATATATTAAAAACAAATGAAATGAAGAACATAGAGTTCAAACAATCACACAAAATGCACGAATGATACCCAATAGTTACTATATTAACAACGTCAACACATATTCATGGATTTTAATGTAGATGCATGGTAACATTTGAAGTTCAAAAATGATTCTTAGTAAAACATTAAAATAAGCATACACACCATAATTTCAATACAAAAAGGTAATAAAAAAGGAAGCAACAACCAACAGATTTAACAAGATTATTTCATCATACAAAATTTATTAAAAGGCAATTTTCAACCATTTATTTCAACTAAAAAAAAGAAGTGAATTTTCATGTTTAAGTAGAAAATCAGAGAATTTAAACTATTACTCCCATGGTGTAGATGCTCTATTCATTTGAGATCATTGGAAAAAATTTCCCTTCTTTTCTTATTGAATAAATACCTTTGGTTTCCAAAATTTCATCTCCTATAAGTGTAAACAAATACATTAATTTAAAAAATTTAATGTTCAAAACAGAACAAAACAAGAGTAAAAACTAAGGTGGATTGGTTCAAAGTTACTATGAAATATTACTTCTCTAGATATATAAAAATCGATGAATCTATACTTTAATAGGATGTGAAATTATTCTCACCAAAGTACTAAAAAAATAGAAATTATAACGTACATTCACTTATTCTATGTGAATAACATTATTTTTTTTAATAAAAATCAATAAAAAGGAATGTTTAAAATTTTTTTAGAATTATAAAATTTAGTATTAGAAAAAAATTGTGTACCCTTACCTTACACTTAATTTGAAGTATATAATAATAATTTAAACTCTTAAAAATTTAAGGGTGGAAGGAAACAACCTGAAAATTTTCTTAGTGTGAAAGAAGTTACTCAAAATGGGATTCCATGTGAAGTGACCCACCTAACTTTCTATAAAAAAAGACCTCAATCAAAAAAGAATTATTAAAGAAGGTCAAATAAAAAAACTAAAAATGTAACAAGATAATCTTGGGTTTATCCCCCAAGGGGTTCTATATTTAGATTGCTCACAGTTGAAAAATCATTGATTCAACCCCAATTAGATGGAGGATGTGTCTTCTTACTTAATAACTAGCATAAAATCCTCTTTCTAGCTATAGTAATCAACTCAAATAGTTTTTTAACACCCCCTTTTCATATACTTTTAATTTCACCACTTTGAAATTATAACTTCCTAGGAGTAGTGGAAAGGGGGGAAAGGGGGTATATTCCCTCTTCTTCAACTTGAGGAGTGATGTGCATAAACAGTAAAAATTCAGTTCTTGGATGTGATTTTTCATCTAATTCAATATCGTATATAAATTCATTATTAAAAACCACATATGTATCAATATCCACTTTTTCATTAGTGTGTAACTTCAAAATATCCTCTTGCTCTTCGACCACTCCCAAACTTTGAATTACAATTAGATTTTTTGAGTTTAAAAAGTATATCATCAAGTGTATTAATAACCTTCTCATGTACCTCTAGTAAATCATGAAGTTCACTTGAATCTACACAACATACATAGGTTGAAGAGAAATCAAAATCATACACAAAAAAATCACAATAATATAAAAGAAAAGCCTGTTCAATTAAATAAAAAACTTTATTAATTTGGTTATCTTGCTCTTTTTAGTGAAAAACGGTGATCCTAGTAGTGTTTCTAAGTTAGAAGTGATTTATTAAACCTCCTCCAACCTCTTATCAAAACAAAAATCCTCAATTTTATAATTTTTCAAAGTAAAGGAAAGGGTATCTTTAATTGGTTCATCATCTTATGATTTCACAAGAATTTTGAAATGATTATCAGGAATATCCCACTACTAAAAGACCACCTTGGAGAGGTGGGTTAAATTCCTTCTATTTGTCCTTTGACATATTCATAGACCTAGTACCCATTGGAAGAGAAAAATATGAGTAATCCCTTTTATCTTTCTAGTTGAACCTCCCTATCTTAATCTTCTCATACATGGATACATTTAATCCTGAACCTCGTCCTCTAAATCACCTAAAAAGTGGAAATAAAATTCATCACATGACCAATTTTCAGGGACCTGCTCCTCTCCAATGGTTCTGACCAGGTATTGTTCAAAATTCTGGACTAGTTCGTCATATGAAAAAAGATCAAAATGGTTATCCATCACAATACCTCCCACTTCTGTAGAACTCTTCATGAATGTGGCCTCACTCCCTTAAACCTATTCTGATACATTGCCGCTTGTTGAAAATGAGAAAATGGAGGGATTATTGGGACCACCCTCATCCATATTCTTCAATTCCATAACCGAGTAATGATCACTGAAACCATGGAGAGGAGGGCGCGGCGAGGAGGGTGTGGCGCGGAGGAGGCGTTGGCGAGGAGGCATCGGGGAGGAGGGTGCGGCGAGGAGGCGTCAGGGAGGAGGGCGCAGCGAGGAGGAGGGCGCAGCGAGGAGGGCGCGGCGAGGAGGGTGCGGTGAGGAGGGCGCGGAGCGGAGGAGGCGTCGGTGTGGAGGCGTTGGGGAGGGGGAGGGCGCGGTGAGGAGGAGGAATCACGAGGGGGAGGAGAAGGAGCCTGATGGGTTTGGGAAAAAAACGGGGCTGCTGGATATAGCCACGGATGAAATAATTAACCGTGGCAGTATAAAAGATATAGCCACGGACCTATAAAACTATGGCTATAGGTCTGTGGCTATAGCTCAGATTTTTAGTAGTGTTTATGTTTCATTTATTTTGAAGACACTTAGACATTATTATTATAGTATGAATCATAATGACATTTAAGAAATATTCTATGAATAATTTTTTTATTTATGAATGTAATGTTTGTGTCTAACTTGTTTGTATCAGAGAATGTTTAAATTATTTTTTAAAATAGGGTCAGAAAAATTTAGTGAAAACACTTATGATATTCATATGTATAGAATCACATCCAATGTTATTGTAAATAAAGTAGTTTTACATTCATTTATTATTAATCCATATCTGGAAAATAATAAGTTAAAGTGGTTTTGTCATGGATATACCTATGGAAATGACTTTAAATATGGAATATTGGGTATTAACGTTATCATCAATTGTTTACGATGAGTTGGCACAAGACTATATGCTTTGCGGGATGCACTTGGGGGATATGATTTTGTTTTATTTCATTTTCATTATGAATGAAATAGAATTATTTGAATAGATTTTTACTATATATATCAAAGGTTAGTCATCAAGTTTCATATATTGAGAATAAGGTGTCCATATATAGAAATCATCTGACTACTTTTTCTATTTAAATAACTCCGATTACTGTTGATTAATGGTTAAGAAAACCATTTCTCTTTTAGTAATGTAATTAAGATAGAATGATATTGATGCAGTGGGTACATATATTTTAAAATATCTATATAATCCATATTAACCTAGATATATGTGTTCCTATATTTTGGGAAATGATTCCCATAATGTTAATTAATATCCTCAATTATTAAATATTAAATTAGAAGTAAAAAACATTTGATGGTACAGTTATCACATATTAACTCTTTGATTCATCACCAATTGAATTTGTTGAGAATTATATTCCTAAGAATTATATATTTATCACTCTAAATGGATTTAATTTATTTATGGGAATTTATTGGATTAGCTTAAATAAATTTTATATTAGTTTATAAAGAAGGTAAGTAGTGTTTGATATTCTAAACTCACCAATGATTATATATTTTTGTAAGGATAAATATGTAATTTAAATGGTAATTTCATCTATATAATGGGTATTGGTTCTTATTAAAAGGTTATATTTGTCTCAGATAGATTTTGATACAATTGACATATAATATATTCCTATAGTATGATATTTTATTTATGTTGTTTTGAATGAGTTTTCACAAATTTATTCAAACTATGAAGTTTATTTTTCAAATGAACTCATATCTGGTGGTATAAATATTTCCAAGACACTATATAGAATCGACCTAATTGAGTTTATGTAATTATAGAAGCTACTCCAAGAGATTCTTCACAATAGATTTATTTGAACACGTGATTCACCATGTTTAGAAAATATTATTCTTTTATAAGATACTTTGGAAAATGGGACCCCAAATTGAATATCATTAACATAAAAAGATAATTTTGAAATAACAAGTATCGCATGCACCATATTGATTTTTTTAGAATAATTTTTGAGGAGATCGTTATTTTTACATGATTTATCTTTTAGCTAGATAATATCCCTTAAGGAAAAATGTAAAGACTGGAAAAAGATATCTCTATATTCGTTGTATAGGCACTATGAAAATATAGTGATGCAATTTTGTCATACTAATTCCCATAATATCATCATCTATTTAATGAATTAATTCCTTGTTTATTACATTGATTTTCTTGGTAATCCTAATGGAGAATATACTAATATATTCATATATAAATTTAGAATATGATTATCACTTATGGAGAGTAATACAAACTCAATAGAATGATATTTGGCTTGAAAAATTACAATGTCTGAATTTTAGATATAGAATAATTAATTTTTTGGTAATATATTATCAAGAGAGAGTATATTGGTGGATCCATAAATGATATAAGATACTGAACATTGGTTCAGAACAAACACTCATACTAAGATTCATATCATTCTTGGATCAAATAGAATGTATAGACACATTGTGAAGAATTAATCATGAATATCTAATCTGGTCACAATGTTTAATCATAAGGGATTCACATTCCATTATACAGATGTATCTGATGAAAATTTCAATGAGATAAATCTAAGGTTAGATAGCATTGTTTTAATCACACTATAATATAGTGGATATTGTTCGATTACTTACAATGTTGCATTGATGAAGGGGACGAGATGTTTTTTATGTAGAATGATGTGGTGACATCTTATGCATTAAATAAATTGATGGTTCATAAGGAAAAGAATACCAAACTCATAATTTTGAGTTAGAATAGTTAACATATTAATTAATTATATATATGAAATATATTTAAATATAATAATTTAACATAAATACTACTCATAAATATTTGGAGTTTATATTCTACCTGAAATAACAGAATATGTGAATGTGAGAATGGTTGTAGTTAATTAATGATAATGACTACTCAATACATTACAAACAAGGGAAAGTGATCATGGTTAGTGATTATTTGAGATGATAGGATAATGAAAACTTATCTTTGATGGTGATCTAAAAAAACTAATATTTATGAATTTTCAATGTTTAGACCTTGAAATCATAAAGCAAGTGAATATGCCTTATATTTATTAAATAAGAGGTCAACCATAAATACATATAAATAGAAACGGGATCCAAATGTGGATATGGATCTAAAAAATAATGTATGATGTGGTAATATTTTATACCATGATGGAATGATAAGGTTCAGTAACCAATTATGTGTCCCTATAATATCTTAATTAAATAAATATCTACTAGAAGAAGCTCATAGATCCTTGTGCACTTTTCATCCAGGTATATTTAATATCTATTGTGATTTGAAAGAGTATTTCTGGAGGGATAACATAAATATTGTTATTAGATAGTTGTATATTTTATCATCATATAAAAACTTGTTATGTATTAGAGAAATATTTAATGAGATGTTATAACCATTACACCCACTAGAATGGAAAAGAGAATCCTTCACCATGAGTTTTGTCATTGGAATCCCTGAAACATATAATGGATTGAATTTAGTTTGGGAATTTTCAATGTCCTTACAAAATAATCACAATTAATTTCTTTGATATATGATTTTTCTCTTCATCATATTTTCATGAAATAAAATAATGAAGTAGAAATGATTCATTGTGTACTATATTATATTGTTCTTTTATTAAGATATGAGGTTTACCACGAATTTGGATAAGACTTTTTCAATATCTAGAAACAGATTTTTGTTTTCGTCCATCATATCATCTTTATAAATATGATCATTTTAAGAGGACCATTCAAAACATGGAGTATATCTTGTGATCATATTCTCTACATTCCAATATAGGTTGTAATCAACACCTCTATCCAGTCAAATTTTATCATTGAAATATCTTAAATGAGATAATTTAGATAGATAATTATATATCCCATAATGTAAATATGTGCACAGCCTTAACATGGTGAGATGAATATGGGGAATATTTCTATATGTACCCAAAAAGGTGGAGAGAATTAAAGAGAATGCTTCATCAATTTCATATCACATCAAGGAATCTTAGAGTTGAAACAGGGGTAAAGATAAAAATAATCAGTGAAATCTATAATTAGTTATTACTGAGAATGTATTTGTGCTAATTTTTACCTTTAAGAAGGCTATAAGATTCGGAAAAAGTGAAATATGGTACATTGGTATATGGTTCCTTTAAATAGTTTGGATCAGATTGGGTTGAATTCTTATCACATAGAACACATAAGGAATATCCCTCAAGTTAAAAATGTGTTACACAAGTCACTTACATGGAATTACATACCTACTCGGTCATATGTACTAATCCAAGAGTTTTTACCAAAATATCAAGATCATTTATCATCAGAAGAACCAGTAGAAATATGGGATCATATAGAAAACTATTATGGAACCTGAAAACTCAGCTAGTTAATGTTATTTGTAGGGAAACCAAAATTAATGAAGAAACACAGGAACCTAATGATGTGATGAAGAAAAGATATATTGACATGTTTATATCAGAGTGATTAAATTTCAGTAGTGAAATTATTTATAAGGTGGTAGAATATAACATATCAATATTTTATATGTACTTATATTGTGTTAAAATCATTGTATTTAATAGGTTTATTCACATGAAATCCTATGTTATAATGAAATCTAATACTATAAGCATCAATAACATAGTCATTAAATTAATAGGTTTGAATATCCATAATTACATTATGAATAATATGTCTAGTATTTTTAAATAATTAAAATATATGAATTAATTCATAACAAATAAATACTCAATGTTAATAAAATTCATTTTATTCTACAAAAACATATTTTCATTATAAATGGGTTTTATTGAATTTTTCTTATAAATATTATTAAAAAATTATAACATTATTAGAAATTTTATTTTACAGTATTAATATTCATTTCTATATAATTATTTAAATATTATATTTGGGTTTTTAAAAAAAATTTCATAAAAGATATATTTATATCAATATAATGTCAAATACATATTTTTGTAAAAGAGTACTTTAATTTAATTAAATCAAAAAATTTAAAAGCGTCCTTATTTTTTTGATATGATTTAATGTAAATAATTCTTATATAATGGGAAATAATATATTTTATAACATATTGAGTATAATTTTTTTTCATAGAATAAATTTTGGGCATCAAACCATTTTTTCAAAAAAAAACATTTTATGTGAGAAATGATTTTTAACTTAATAAATTAAATCCAGGACTATTTATTAACAAATTCAATGAATTATATATAGTATAAATTGAATCAAATATTTTTACATTTCTCTTATGGTTTTAAAAGGAAAGGAATGAAATTATATTGTATTTTTAAAGTGTATTTTAGGTTTTTAATATGAATTATTTATAATATATAATAATTCAAAATTATTTCTTTTATCGAAATGAATATTTAAAATATAAAAAATATTACTATGGGTGAGGATAAAATGGATTTCAGGTGGTTAAAATAAAAATATAAGTGGAAAATGATTAAAAAATGTGTCTAAATAAAATTGGATATCCATATTTCAACATTATATCAAATTATGTGTGATAGAGATATTTCTTAGCCTTGGGGAATGATTAAAACATGGGTAAATTTTCTTATTTTCAAAAATACCAAGTGTCTCATCACCACTACTTATTAAATAACACCCCTCTCCACTCCTATTTATAGTCCCAAATACCTATGGTTATTAAAGTACCTACAAAATATTTTATTGACTTTCGTATAAACTTTATATATGCCTTTTATGATTATAGACCCTCACTAATATTGATTTGGGTGAAAACCTATAAAGTCTGTCCAAAAAGGAGGTAACATTCTTAATCGAATGTTTTTTATTTATTCTTCCACCCCAATGAAATATTCGTTAACTATGATAATGTAATCACATCTATATCTCCATTATATTAATATATAATTTTATTAATTAGAAAAACTATATCCAAATTAAAGTGAACTAGTCTTAATATACATGGATATAACATAATTTTGGATTAATATTCATCACATTTAAAAAATACATGCCAAAGGACAATAATATTTACTATCATAGGATACGCAGAATGCCTTATTCTATTTTGGTGAATGATCTTCAACATATCTCTTTAGGATATTCCCCTTTAATATACCTACAAAAAACCATTAATCCTAACTTAGGGAAAGGAAACATAAGAAAGAGACGGTATCAAATTCTCATTAAGGTTAAATGAATGAAATATATAAGCATATCATTAACATAATATTATTAGAACATGGGAATAACATTTAAGGTCATTAGCTACATTAATGATCATAATAATGAGACACAACAAAAATATTTGTTTTTTATAAGACATGAATCATTTGAAAAACAATTACATGAACAATTTGATCGTAACAAATAGATAAGATATAGAATCCTTGGTAGTGACATTAACATGTAACATCATTCCCTATAAGTAAAAAATCAATTCCAAAATCATATCTAATAACTTCAAATGAATTATTCCAAATGGGAGAGACACAGAACCATCCATAGTCATTGTCCATTCCTAAAAAGGTCTCGACTTTACCCATCTTCCCATAGTGGATATGGTTTCCCAATCATCCAATAGTGGATCAGGTTTCTCCATCATCCCATAGTGGGTTTGGTTATCCAATATTACCATTGTGGATTGGTTTTCACCCTCTTCCTATAGTGGATCTAGGCAAACATTTTTTCAATTTTGGATTAAGCCTATCGATGTGTTTCGCAAAATTATCTCATGAGATATAAATATTTACTATATGAATTGGAGGGACATATTGGTCCACCAAATCTCATAATTAATTGATATATAAATGTTTTAATTATTATAAGCAACGATATAAATCCCATGAAATTAAATGGGTGGTGAAAACACGAAATAATATCAAAACCTTCAGAAAAAGTCAGGTTTCATAATCATTTTATCAATGTAAAACCCATGAAAAGAAGTGGGATTCATAAGAATCAAAACTATGGAAGATAAATGATTTTCATATAAATAATTTAGTGAAAACATAAACCAAACATGAATGAATATGAATTGTATTTTGGGATCATATCCCTAATGAATCATATACCTTCATAAAGTGTGTTATCTTATATAAATATAGATTCTGAAAGATAACATAGAAATTGTATTAAGGTAAATATCCTTTAATCAAAATTACTATTTTTAAAACCAACTCAAAATCATTTCTTTAAATAATGATTAATAATTTCATTTAAACATTTCTTGAGGAAAATATATTTTATGTAATGAAAAACGCATTTTAAAACATAATGCATTTTGAAAACATATTTCTATTAAGAAATGAATTCAACATATTTCCTAAATATTATGAAATAAGTTTCATTTAAAATAACCTTTAAAAATAAAAATTATATTCAATTAAATGTAGGTTATGACGGTGAGTACGTTCGTACATGCAAAATATTCCTTTTTCAGCTTCAATGTTTAGAAAAGTTTCTTAATCTGAAAATGACAAGGAGATTTATTTAAAAAAAAATTGATAGAAAATAAAAAAAGGGTGAAAAAATTCTTTAAAATTAATAAGATAATATTAAAACAACATTTAACATATTTTTATAATACACTATTTTTAATGAATGCAAGTTTCAGACCGAGTGGAGAAAACATTTCATATTTTCAAAAAAATAATTTCTTAATTATTTTAAGATCCAAAGAGTGGAAAATGGTATTAATATAAGAATATGTCTTCAATTACCAATGTATAATAAATTCCATGTGTTTTCTTAATATATGTATCATATGATTTCATCAATGGAATCATAATCTTACATAATCTTGAAAAATGCTGAGATTATTGCAATAAACTGTCACAACATGGGGAACATTGAATCCCAACACCCACGAGAGAATAAAATTACCCAAAGCATAAAATATCATTAAATTAAATATATTTATGATATAACAATTCAATGGTAATCATATAAACTGAATATAAAAATATAGTGGCATAACATGGAATGTGTCTCATAAAAGGAAAGTTGAGACAAAATTATTATACAAATTTGGTATGTTTTCAAGGACAAAACACACAAAAGTAATTTAATAAAATGTAAATGAAAATAACTATTAATTTAATTATATGAATCATATAATATGTTCATTTCTAGTATACCCACCACCAAAAAATTAATTATTTTTGAATAACAAATATTTCTCACAGAAATAAATGTCAGAAGATAATACACTTACTACTTAAGTGACATTAGAATCACAAAACCAATCAAATAATAACATCTAATAAAGAATTTAATATAATTAAATAATGTAAATTAATGATATAAAACGTTTTATGGAAGTATAAATACGTCAAAAAAATAATCAAGTGGGGAATATGGAATGTATGTCATGAAAATATAAATTTGAGATGAAGTTCCCGTACTTTTTATCTTAACGTTCATAATACATGATCAAAACTCCAATATAACAAATATTATTTTATTATAAATCTATAAATAAACCCTATTATTTAATATAACAAAATATATGATTCTGTTATGAACTTAAATTACCTATTTATTAAGTGTTCCATGATAATTTTGGATTTTTTTCATAAATATTTTTGTTTATTATTTTTGATCCTCTAACAATGTAATGATTATCATATTTCAATAATGAAAATAATTATAGAAATATAATAAATTTTAGTTATATATTTACTTATAATAATCTATATAATTTATAAATAGTAAATGGAACACACCATTGATGGATACGGTTAGCAATACATACGAATGAATGTTGTTTCAATTTTATTATCATAATGAATGAATGTAATTAAATAATATATATATAATATCATTATATAATCATTATTTTTTCATATATATTATATTATTTCACTAAAACCTTCCTTAATATATTTCATGTATTTTTCGAGCGAATCACATCGCTTTGAGTGTGTGGTAGTCCACACCTCTAGAAGCAAAGTTATCATATTAACCCAAAATAGTAAGAATGATGGTATATATTATATAATAATTATATAAGAATATGTAAATACTAAATAACATATATATAATATTGAAAATATTTTTTCTCCATAATTCCCAACTATGATCGGTGGTAAGGGCAAAATGAACTATATCATTTCATGAATAGCTAGTTTTTCGTACACAAGAAGGTGAGTTCGTTACCCACTAGATGGATGTGTTTGTAAGATTATGTATAACCCTTAAAATAAAAAATATCAATATATTAATGATACTTAGATTCATATATAGGCATGGAATAAAAAGAGTATAAGGGGTGGAGGAGGAAAATAAAATAAAGGAGCTCGAGGAAAGATGTTTTCTCTTCTTTGGGTAACTACTATTGGTTTGCAAAAAAAGGATTCCTTGGTTGGATTTATTCCTAAATATACTTCTCTATGTTTAATGTAGGTATATTTTTATCATTATTTTAGAATATTTTGGGGGAGAAAAATGGATTTATAGGTGTTAATGAGTGGGAGGGGAGAATTTCTTTTATAGTGGAGGAGGAGTGGTATTCGTGATAATTTTTGAAAAGGGATTTCCACCAGGTATTTCCCATGAAATGTGCCACCAATATTGGTCCTAATTCGACAATATTTTGGATAGGGACAAAATATTATTATACAATTGATTTCTTAAATGTTTATATGTCATTTGTGGCCTTATGATATTGGATTAGTCCTTTGTTAAGCTATTTTCTCTCTTGATAACAATTTTAAATTTAAATACCAATCACTAATTATTTTTTCCCAAAGAAATGTATCCTTTTTTACATTATAAATTATCATTATTCCAAATATGAAATCTATTTTTTCGAATTCTTATAAATTTAGTGGAAAAAATGTTTTAAATTTAATTCTAGAGAAGTGTTACGATTTCAGGGTTTTTAATCAAAAATGTTCAAAGGTTTGAAATGATTCTACACCTAATTTAAATTTAAAATTGATTAAAACAAAAAATTTGTTTTAATAGATTTATAATTGATCTAATTAAACTATAAAACCAAAATAAATTTTAAATTATCGATATAAATAATTTTTATGAAAATGATTTTTTGATATAAGACTCAGTATTTTTCATTATTCATCCAAAGAATGAAACATCTCATAATAAAATAATCATCCAAGAGAAGTTTTGATATTCCCCTTATGAATAATAAGTTTATATTTTATTATTAAAGATACAAAAGTGTTTAAAATCAGTTTTAAAATGGGTTCTCAATTTATTGGTAGTAAAATTATCACTTATAAAAATACATCTTTTTATTCCAAAAATTGGATTTATTCTTATCTTATACCAATCAAATCTATTAGATGACTGTCAAAAATATTTATTAAAAATAAAATATATAAATTTTATTGAAACATTAATCAAAACTTGTTCTTTTAAAATATTTATATAAAATGATGGTTATACATGGATGAATAGTTTTCGTAGAAATGCAATTTATTTATTTTCAAATAGTTCTTAAATTCACTTTTCCAAATTGATAATCAACAGATTCATTATATATATATCTAAGAATCATATTTTTAAAATTTAGTTAATATTATTCATAAATTATATTCCAATTCCTATGTGGTGGATATAATAATATTTTAAAAACAATATTAATAGAATCTTGTAGTTCGCTAAATTTCAACTTTTCATGTAACCCATGTAATTGAAGGCACTTAGTATTTTGAGTAATACACCCCAAAAAATAGTGTTTCTTGTAAAAAAAGACAATCTAACAGTTACATATAGTGAAATCTTGACAAGGTTATTCGTATAACAAAATCCACACGTCGTTATTTTTTATAACAAAATCTATATTAAGTGTTGTGTGAATTGAATGATATAAAAATATTAATTTATTTAAAATAATAATAATTAAAATAATCTTGGGGGTATCACATTTTACTAACATTAATATAAATTTCTCCCTTGAAATTATTCTAGGATATTAAAATTACAATTATTGATAGTTCCTTTCATAGAATCCCATATTAAAAAAAGAATACAAAATCCAAAATTATGATGAGAAAGTTGGAAACACAAAGTTTATCCAAAGAAACACACAACATGGTTTTCACATTGTAGAACATAAATTTGAATTGAAAACAATGACATGGAATAGATATTTTATTAACATGTTCTGATGGAGAGTGATAGAGAACATGGTTTTGTGAAATTTAATGATCACAAATCCATAACACAAATAAGAATGAAATTTTTCACTAGTATCCTAAAAATTATGATTATAAGAAAAAATTTTATATTATTATCATTTCTTTAAATTTGAAACAATTTCATAATATGAAACACTTGAATGGTTTTAGAACATTCCCACTATGTGATGGTTCTTGATCAAATTCCACTTTATCTCCATTTCCATGCAGTTATGTTGAATTTGTATTTCATTAATCATTAATTGATCATGACTTCAATAAATATAATCATTGTTCATTCCATATTCCTTTAGTTAACATCACAAAAAAATGTTTAGAAAAAGTTATCCAATATTCAAAAATCCTCAAAAGGTAGAATAATACACTTTTTCCTAAAACCTAATATGCTGTTTAGCATAGTCCATTCCATACATGGTCAACCTTTTAAGCCTTAAAAATTATGAAAAAAATAAGAAACAAAATAACTAAACCATCATAATATTTAACCCATTATATCACAATGTTTCTTATCACATACCTAATATTTGAATATCTTCATCTTGTATTCTATTTGAAAATGGTGATAAACTAAATTAATAAAAATCATTTTTATAAACATGCATGTTTCTTTATTGTATTGTTTATTGGATATATTCCTTAAATAAAAAAAAGCCTATAGGCATCATCAATGATAGAATTTACTACTTCTCCAAATGTCCTTAATTAGTTCTAATGTAATATATACCTTGAAATTTACTCATTCATACCCAACATATTATTATCCATAAATTATTGTCGTAACATAAGTATCATATTACGGGTTATCTTCCCTTATTTACAATTTTAGTTTTCTAGTAAACCATATTTCTTATCCATTAGAACCATTCAATATATTCTTGTAAATCCATACTGAAAACCATAATCTGAACAATATTTATATATTACATAATTCATAATTCTTGAACCCAATCCTATAAGAATTTATAAGGATACCTCATCAGATTAGATAATACCTATTTCATTTAACATTTCATTTTTAGTCGCAACATTATCTACAAAATAACCACTACTCACACCACTATGCTAATTCCTATTGAGATATTTCAACTTAGGACATTGATTTTCACAATTTTTATTGATTAACTATAGAGACCCATAATTAATGTATATAGACATTACATTAATTTTGAATAATTCTTAATACATTACAAAAACAGATGCCCAAAGACCGTATTAGTTTAGTGTATTTGGAAACTTGGAACATAATCATCTAGTCATTGTGAAAGATCATCAACATCTCCCATAAAGATCTTCCCCTTTGGTTTTCCTACCTAAAACCATTCTTTATATCATGGGGAAAATACAAAAAAAGTGTGAGCTAAAATGCTGAGTAAGGGTAAACATGGATAATATAAAACAATCCCTAAACATTTGAACGTAATAACATTAACATAAAACATCAAAATCCTGAGTAATGACATTTATCATTATAGTGCATAAGGAATAGTTCAAAAAGAAACATTAGGGATGATAAAATATCAAGGGAAAAAAAGTAATTATTGCAACCATTAAGCCCATGTTATGATATCCATAGTTTCCAACACATTGTTTCCAAGACCATCATAGTGGGAAATGTCCCTTACTGAATTGAGTTAACTCCTCATTCCAATCTTATGTCACTGAACCGGATTAACTTTCCATTCCATTCATGCCTATATCATCAGATATAAATTTTTACCCAATGCAATGGAGGGAGATATAGGTCCCACCCATCACATAATGAAATCATTCATACGTGTGCCAAAACATAAACCTAAATAATTCAACACAAACCAAAGAATAAAATGGGCTTCATAAACATCATCCCATCATAACATAATCCATATAAAACAAATGGATATCATTTCAGCATAAGAAAATTGAAACAATGTAAATCATAGAGACATTATAATTGAAACATACACATATGAAATAATGTCATCTTAGATGTAAAATGGTTTTGATAAAACACTTGTAATGAAATCTTGATAAAAACATCCTTTCTTCTTTAAAATCATTTTCTATGTAATTTTAAACGAAAATTATTTTATTGAAAATATTCATGAAATCTTGTAGATTAAGCATCATGAAAATAAGGCGTTATGAAACCTTAAAAATATATTTACGCCGTATAAGTTAAAAAGCATTCTTCTCATACTATTGTCGGAAAAGTCAACAAGTACCTTATATGGTAGCCAAAAGAATGATTCCTTCTATAACAAAAAGTAAAATTCAAAGAGGGGTAAACATGAATTTAGACATAAATCGAAGAATATTAAACACTTTATGAAAAAAAATATTTATGGACGTGGATGAAAAATATAACCCCAGTAAATACTTACGTATAAGCAATCTTGGATAAAAATGAGATTAAAAAATTATCCCTTACCATAGGTCCAATTTTTTATGTGTGTGTAAAAAACTAATGTAAAGTGGGTTCAAACCTATTATTAACTTGTAACTGAACCATAATATATTTACTATATCATATATGATTCACTTATGACATTATATTACCCATTCTTTTTTCAATTCCATGTTAAAGCAACGTTTTGGGTAAAATCGTATCATTTATCATACGTGTTTGGACTTGTTGTTCTTTATATTGTTATTACTTATATCATCATTTACTTAAATAATTTAAAACATGATTTATTTAACATATATATTCAGTATATATATATAATATATAGATAAATGAAATGAAACACGCCGTTCATGTAGACGGTAGGACGTATGTATGCATGAATGCTGTTTTCCATTCCTTAATGACTTGAATGGAAGTATGTAGATGATATATATATATATAAATAAATCTAGTATCATTATTATGTCATATATATCATTTTTCTTCATTATATATACTTTATAATCATTCTTTAATAGTTACCATGGAGAATGAATCTCATCATGTCGTGGAGATGGTAATTCGTATGAACGCACGAGGGATGATATCGTTCACATTATTGAATTGAATTGGAGTGGATGATATAATATCTAATAATTAGTATCAGGTTATAATAACCATATATATTTATTATTTATACCATTATACACATCTAAGTATGGTGGTGGTGGAAAAACAGATTACACCACGTCGTGGAGACGGTAGTCTGTACGTACGCACGCGTGGTGATTTCGTTTTCCGTAGGATGGATAGAAAGTAAAATGGGGTTGTTTTATATTTATATTAACATATCAGTATATTAGATATACTGATGTTATTACTTTATAATTAAACAACTAAATAAGATGATGTAGTAGAAAAATTAATCTTGAAATAATTGGTAGAAGAGATTACCTCTTCTTTGACGTGCCTCATCTTAAGCTCCTCTTAGGGCACTAATGTTGGTGTTTTAAGAAGAACCAAACCTCTAGTAGGTTTCTATGGAAGTGGAGATGTTAAATGGGTAGTTTTTGGCCGATCATGAAGGCTCAAATTTTTGTGAAGTGGAGAGGGAGGAGGTGCCCTTTTATAAGGGGGGTGAGGGGCACCATAGGAAAAACATAAAATATTATTTTATAATAAATTCATATTAAATTTATAATAGCTCCAATGTAACTTATTTCGAGGATAGGGTGGGTATGGGTCTAAATCCACTTAACCAATAGGTTTTAGACAAGTTTAGGTTACCAATTTACCCTTATCATTTAGATGTAACTCTAAGTTAAATAATTTAACTTTTACCATGTCTTCTTGTATTCTTACATTATATGGTTAATGAAATTACTATAAACTTCCAATATAACTCCAATTGGTTAATTGTTGTCATATATATTATTATATAAGTCTTTTTGTTGAACCTTAGATTTCTTGGAAAATAATATCAATTAATAATATAATATTTGTTTTCTAAACACTTTTACGTCAATTTTGACACTATTTGGTATTTTTTATAAATTCATAAATGCATTATTACTTTAAAAAAAATTCTTCTAACCAACCCTAATATTTTATATTAACTTTTAAAATTAGTTTTATTTATAAAAAGTCAAAAATTACATTTATTTGGGTATTTATAATATCAATTATTTTAATATTTCATTAATTAGGTAATTACAGCATCACCATTGTGTCATAAATAAATTAAATTATTTAATGTATAAAAATTATAAATAAAATACCATTATATAGGAAATCAATTTATATTTAAAATGAATATTTATAGTCGAATTTATGTTATGTATAACCCTATATTAAAAATGATTTAGTTACTAATCATTGATTTTAACTATTTTAACTCTTCTTTAAATAAAATAATAATAAATGTCCTAATCTAATACAGGTGGATCTAAAGGGTAATATTTTATTCCTAAGGTTTTTTTTGTTGAATTACACTTATCAAGTAGAATTAGGTCATGTGTTAGGGTAATAATAATATCATTTTACCCTTAATTACCCTATTTACTTTTAACCGTGGTAAATAAAAGTAAAATGTTACTATTCACCAAAAATTATTTTTATCTTATCGAACCATATTTTACTCCTTTATATTAACTGTGTCTCTTGGATTGTTGAAATTCCACTCACAAAAGTGGTAAAATTATGTTTTATGTAAATTTGAAAATTCTCCTAGGAGGTGGGTAAAAGACTGTGAAAAGTTAAATAAACATTTTATATATCTAAAATTATTATAAAATTCCTCCAATGAATTAAATTTAACTTATATAGGTATTATGTATAAATTTTTACCTAAAATAAATTTAAATAAAATAAATAATTATTTAAATAAAAAATCGGTTTTAAACTATAACTTAGTGTTTTTCACTATTCATTAAAAATTGATTTTTTCAGAAAAATACCAAAAATTCACCCTATACTAATTTCGATATTCTGAATCTAAAAATGAAATCCATTTTGAAAGATAAAATTTATAAAATTTCAAAAAGTTGGTATTACTATTCATAACGGCTAGTTTATGTAATATTTTAATAACACATCATTGTTTAGTGAAACCAGGTATTGCGTACTACACAGGCTATCAAGGAAGGTCTTCATTGCATGTAATGCAAGACAATTCAGGGATTCTTGTAGTGCAAGCTCCATTTGTTTTTGCGTATAACATAATAAAAACTTATTTCATTTATACATTATACAAAATCTATACTTAATGTTCCATAGAATAATTTTGACAAAACGAACATGAAATTGTGTGTAACACGAACCAAGAATAGTGTTGTGTATACTGCATGCTAATACAGTGTTGTGTATAGTACAAGATTATATTGGTGTACTGTATAATATAATACATCAAAACAATTAAAAAGAATATATCTCATAAAATCTCAGGGTGTTACATTCTACCCCCCTTAAATGAATTTCTCCCTCGAAATTTGCCAGGGTTATAAATCTTTTACTACTTTAAAGATTCATTCATAGAAACTCACATCATAAAAAGGAAAAATAAATCATCATTTTAAAAAGGAATGTTATAAAAATAATGGATACCCAAAGTAACTCATCACTGGGTTTCCACATATGAGAATATAGGTGAAAATAAGGATATAGAAGAGAAATCTAACCATCTTATTTTGATGAAGAGTGGTAAGGGACATGGCTATGAAAAAGAAAACAATCACAAAGCCATAAATTTGTGATGATCTTAGGTTCCATCTCATTCATCAGATATGAGGTCACTAGGATACCATTTTTGGTTTTCAAGATCATTTCCCTAGTGTTGAAGAATTTTTTGATTTAAAATAAATACTTACTTGATTTTGGTACAACCTTATTGTTGTTTGTGCCTTGAACAATTTCCACTTCATCTCTTAATGAAATGAAGTTGAATTTATCTTTGGTGAAGTGTTAGTAAATCATGTGATATAATGATAGGTCATTCCATCTATCTCAAATATAAGGTTTGGAAAATTTATATACATAAGTCCATCTTATGGTGAGATTAATCGTATATAGTTCCAAAAATGGACTTATACTTCATCTATCATCCCGCTTGATAAAATAAAACTAGTTTATACTAACCTGGGACTTCTTGTTGACTAGTGGTAGGTGATAAAGGCCTATCACACTTCAGTTCTGGGTTCAATTCCCGCATCCTTTTCCGACATGATGGGTTTTCTCCCATCCTGCATGTTGTCCTTTTTCTAAAACTAATCTATTATAACATTGATAAAATAATACCAAAAAATGTTCTTGCCTTAAATAATACTATCTTACGTCCAACATAATCCATTAAAATCTTTAGACTTATCAAAAATACATATGTCTAATCTCTTAGAATAAATAAAACAATTACTAGTAAGGTCACATAACAAGAAAGTGAATACCATCATTTATCCACAATATATCAAAAGATATTTCTTCTTGATCACATTCCAATCATGTAAATACATTAATAATGTATTTTATTGAAACATTAATTACCATAAAACCTTAGTGAAAACATGAATTCTGTCAAAAGTTAACTCTTACCACATAACAAAATCCCAAAATTTTGATATAATCAAACCATGATATCACTTTTTCCTTATATCAGTCATGATCTCATGAATACTATCATACATATTATTTTATCCTAATCCCTTCATTATTTGAAATTCATCTGATTTCCAATAATATTTTAATAAATTTTCATGGTTACTGGTACCATAAAATTATTGAAAACCACAATAGACCAATACATAAATATTCCATCATTCCACGATACTATATACAAAATTATTTTGGAACCCCATTACATAAACAGTTATTCATTCCACCACGTCGTTTTCATATTCAACATCGCCAATAGTGATCGCATGCGACTTCCCTTTGTCTATTTCCTTAAGTGGTTGTTGATGTAGATCATCATTAACCCTTGTATTAGGGAATTGATTAACATAATTCCCCATTTCCTTTCACTTGAAGCATTGAAGTGTTGGTGGTGAGTTCTCTATAGTCTTTTCTCACTTCTCATCATTAGCTACCTTTTTCTCATTACTTTGACACTCAGTTTCCCGATTACCTACTTTTACAAACTTAAAACATTTACTAGTCCCTTTAAGACAATATCCACTATGATTCCTTCCACACATTGAGCATAACGAAACATTTTTCATCTTTTTACCATAGCTTTGTGATTTTTCCTTGAACTCCATCTTTCGTTTCTTGTCAAAACCATGAGATGGATATGTAACACCAACTTCTTTTTCTTCCTTGATAGCACAACACATCATATATATTGATGTCTTTTATAGATAATACCCTTTGATGACTTGGTTTTAATCCACTAAAGAATCAATCAACTTTACTTTCTGGTTGGATGATAAAGGTAGATGCATACCTTCCATGCCTTTGTAAAATTCCCCTTGTATATACTGACAGATTCATCATCCTTTTACTTAATCTCAAGGAACTCCTTTTCCATCTTTGTTTTAAGAATATAAGGGAAGTAATTATTGAAAAATAAGTTCTTGAACTCATCCCATTCCATGGATTCAATTTCATCACGGGGCCTCATTTTATTAATTAGATTCCACCACTGGTATGCTTCACCTTCTAAACAGTAAATAGTCAGAATGACTTTTTTATGTTCCAAACAGTGATGTATGGAAAATATCTTTTCAATGGTACTGATCCATTATTCAGAAACAAGTGGATCACTTGACCCACTGAAAGAAGGTGGACGTTGCCTCATGAAGGACTCTATAGAATATTTTTCCTTTATCTGCTCATTTGGAATTCCATAATGATTCATATCCTGTGTAAGTATAGAAATAATATTTTTCACTCCATCTCCCATCACATTTGGTTGTTCGTGAGGATAATCATTTCATTGTCCATTACATTGATCAACACGGTTCCATCGGGTTCCAGCCATTCTCTAAAACCCAAAAAGAATAGTGTGAGTGGAAAAAATCATGCTAGGAAAACAACATAATAAAGGGGGAGTACTTTCAATATAAAACATCTTTGGTTTAATTCTAAGATCATTACCGTAATTCTAGGACTATAGCATATACTTATACTTAACCTTAGGGACATCCTTAGACATACTTTAGAAATATCTCTAGGGATCTCACTATAGTTTTTGCATCCTAGTTTCCAAAGGTTAACTAAACCTTCGATCTGATACCAACTATAGAGACCCATTCTTTATGTACATAGACATTACATTACCTTTGTGGAGTACTTAATACATTACAAAAATAGACTCCCAAAGACCGTATTAGTTTTGTGTCTTTGGAAACTCGAAACATAATCTTCTAATCATGGGGAAATAACGTCAACATCTCCCATAAAGATCTTCCCCTTTGGTTTTCTTACCTAAAACCTTTCATTATATCCTAGGGAAAAGAAAACATAAAAAGGGTGAGATCCAATTCTCAGTAAGGGTAAACATGGAGAACATAAAATAATCCCTATACATTTGAACCTAAGAACATGAACATAAAACATAAAAATCACGAGTAATGACATAAATCTTGGTAGTACAAAAGGCATCGATCAAAAAGGAACATTAACCATGATAAAATAGCATGGTAATATAACATCTAATTGTGGAAACCATTATGAACATTTTATTATTTCCATAGTATCCACGACATTTCTTCCAAGACCATCATAGTGCACAAAGTCCCTTACTGAATCAAGTTCATTTCTCGTTCGAGTCCTGTGTCACTGAACCGGATTAACTTTCCGTTCCAGCCATGTCTATCTCATGAGATATAAATCAATACCCAATGCATTGGAGGGATATATAAGTCCCACCCATCTCATAATTAAATCATTCTTACGTGTTCCACAACATTAATATAAATCATTCATCATAACCCAAAGAATAAAATGGGTTCCATAAACATCATCCCATCATAACATAATCCATATAAATCAAATGGATATCATTTCATTATAAGAAAATTTAAACCATGTAAATTATAGAGAAATTATATTTGAGACATAGACATATGAAATAATGTCATCTTAGATGGAAAATGGTTTTGGTAAAACACTTAAAATGAATTCCTGAGGAAAATATCCATTATTCTTTAAAATCATTTTCAATGCAATTTTAAAAGAAAAGGATTTTGTTGAAAATATTCATGAAATCTTGTAGAGTAAGTTTCATGAAAATAAGTAATTATAAAACCGTAAAAATTCATTAATTCCATATAAGTTAAAAAAACATTCTTCTCGTACATTTTCCGAAAAAGTCAAAAAGTACCTTATATGGTAATCAAAACAAATATTTTTTCCATAACACATCATAAAAGTCAAAGAGGGGTAAAAATTACTTTAAAAATACATTGAATAATATTGAACACTTTATGAAAATCATTTTTATGGAAATGGATGAAAACTATAACCCCAGCAAATACTTACGTATAAGCAATCTTGGATAAAAATGAGATTACAAAATTATCCCTTACCATAGGACCAATTTCTTCCATAAATGTCCGAAAATCATATATAGTGGGTTTAAACATATTACTAACTTGTAAGGGAACATTAATAATATTTATGATATCATATATGATTCACTTATGACTTCATATTACTTGTTCCTTTGTCAATTCCATGTTAAAGCAACGTTTTGGGTAAAATCGTATCATTTATCGAACGTGTTTGGACTTGTTGTTCTAGATATTATTATCACTTATATCATGATTTACTTACTTCCAGAATATAAAACATGATTTATATATCATATATATTCAGTATATATATATATATAACAGATAGATAAATGAAATGAAACACGCCGTTCATAGAGAGGGTAGGCCGTACGTATGCATGAACGATGTTTTCTTTTCCTTATTGTCTTTAATGGAAGTATGTAGATGACACACACATATTTATAAATAAATCCAGTATAATTATTATTTCATATATATCATCATTATTCATTATATATACTTTATAAACATTCTTGAATGGTTAACATGGAGAATGAATCACATCGCGCCCTGGAGACTGTAATCTGTACGTACGCACGAGGGTTGATATCGTTCTAATTATTGAAGGGAATTGGAGTGGATGATATAATATCTCAAAATTATTATCATGTTCTAATAACCATATATATTTATTCTTTACACTATTATACCCATCCAAGTAAGGTGGTGGTGGAAAAAAAGGATTACACCACGACGTGGAGACGGTATTCCATACATACACACGCACGATGATTTTGTTTTCTGTAGGATGGATAGAAAGTGAAATGGGGTTGTTTCATATTTATAATAACATATAAGTATATTAGTCACACTGATGTTATTACTTTATAATGAAACTACTAAATAATAGGATGTATAATGAAAATGAAACTTGAAAGAATCGGTAGAAGAGATTATCTCTACTTTAACACGCCTCCTCTTAACCTCCTCTTAGGGAACTAAAGTTGGTCTTTTAAGAAGACCAAAACCACTAGTAGGTTAATATGGAAGTGGATAAGTGAAATGGTCAGGTTTTTTCCGAACATGAAGGAAAAAATTTGTGTGAAAAGGAGAGGGAGTAGGTGCCCTTTTATAAGGGTGTGAGGGGCACCTTAGAAAAAGCTTAAAATATTATTTTATAATAAATTCATATTCAGTTTATAATGGCTCCAAAGTGACTTATTTAGAGTCTAGGGTGGGGATGGATCGAAATCCGCTCAAATAATAGGTTTTAGAAAAGTTTATATTACCATTTTATCCTTGTCATATAGATTTAACTCTAAGCTAAATAATTTTACTTTTACCATGCCTTATTGTATTCTTACATTATTTGGTTAATAAACTTACTATAAACTTCCAATATAACCCCAAATGGATCATTAATGTCATATATATTATTATATAAGTCTTTTTTGCGACACTTATGTTTTTAGGAATAAAATATCAATTAATAATATAATATATGTTTTCAAAACACTTTTATGTCAATTTTGACACTATTTGGTCTTTTGTTTTTTATAAATTAATTAAATCATTATTAAATAAAATAAAATTCATATAACCAACCCTAATATGTTATATTAACATAAAAAATTAGTTCAATTCATAAAAAGTCTCAAATTACATTTATTAGGGTATTTATAATATCAATTAATTTAATATTTCATTAGATGGGTAATTACAGCATCACCATTGTGTCATAAATAAATTAACTTATTTAATGTCTAATAATTATAAATAAACTACCATTATGTAGGAAATATTTTTATCTTTATAATTAATATTTATAGTCGAATTTATCTTATGTATAACCCTATAGTAAAATTGATTTTTCTATTAAACTTTGATTTTAACTATTTTAACACTTCTTTAAATAAAATAATAATAAATTTCCTAATCTAATCCATGTGGACCTAAAGGGTAATATTTTATTTTTAAGGTTGTTTTTGGTTGAATTAAACTTACTAAATAGTATTTGGACTTGTGTTAGGGTAATAATAATATCATATTTATAATATTTACCCTTAATTACGCTATTTTATTTTAACCGTGGTAAATAAAAGTAAGAAGTTACTATTCACAAAAAAATATTTTTATCTTATTGAACCACATTTTACTCCTTGATATTATCTGTGTCTCTCGTATTTTTGAAATTTCACTCACAGAAGTGGTAAAAGTATGTTTTATGTAAATTTTCAAATTCTCCCATGAGGTGGGAAAAAGACGGTGAAAAGTTCAATAAAATTTTTATATATCCAAAATTATTATAAAATGACTCCAATGAATTAAATTGAACCTATATAGGTATTATGTATAAATTTTTACCTAAAATAAATTTAAATAAAATAAATAATTATTTAAATAAAAATTCAGTTTTAAACTATAACTAAGTGTTTTTCACTATTCATCAAAAATTGAATGTTTTCAGAAAAATAACAAAAATTCACCATAGGCTAATTTCGATATTTCGAATCAAAAAATGAAGTCCATTTTGAAAGATAAAATTTAAAAAAAATTCAAAAAGTTGGTATTACTATTCATAATAACTAGTTTATATAATATTTTAATAACACATCGTTGTTTAGTGAAACCCGGTATTGCATGCTACACATGCTATCGAGGAAGGTCTTGATTGCAAGTAATGCAAGACAAGTTAGGTCTGCATGTAGTACAATATCTGTTTAGTGTTGCGTATAACATAATCAAAACTTATTTCATTTTTTCATCAAACAAAAACAATACTTAATGTTGCGTAGAATAATTTCCACAAAATGAACTTGAAATTGTGTGTAACACGAGCCAAGAATAGTGTTGTGTATACTGCAAGCTAATATGGTGTTGCGTACAATATAAGCTAATATTTGTGTACAGTATAATATAAGACATCAATGTAATTAAAAATAATATATCTCATAAAATATCATCGTGTTACATTAACCATTTGAGGCATTCATTTATTAATAATACCTCAATGAGGCCTATATTTACATCTATTTCATTATAAAAAAAAATCATTTTTCCATTACAGATATATAATTTGTGTCCTTATTTTCCATAGTCAAAATATCTTTCTATTTCTTTGATAGATTCACATGGTTGTTTCTTCCCAAATTATTGACATTTAGGAAATGAAATCTTCATTCCTCTTAGGTATCCACTTCTATAATTCTCATAAAATGATTTATGTATCTTCTTTTGTGGGTCTGAAAGATTATTTAGGTTCATGTTGTTAATCATGTTCCACTAAAATGGATTAGGAAAGATCACAACGTCCTTCAATAAAATGATCATTGAATTTAACTTATCATCAGAATCATTTTTGATATATTCATTTTTAACCCTATTAATTTCGATTCCATCCATTTATTAAAACCTGAAATCATACTGTGAGAAATATTTATCACAGTAGAAAACCTCATAATCATGAAAATCGGTTACAAGATGTCTAAATAATAAAACCTACGTCATTAATCAATGACACCATAATCATATCCTTGATTATTTATAGTCATCTTTTATTGAAATCTTTCATAATGGTTCATAAAGAGTTTGTGAATTCCAAAATAATATCACTTAGGAGTGTCAAATTAGGTTTTCTGCAAGGCTTCCTGTCATGAATGAGTTTCCAAATGATTCTAGCACAATATATAATTTTGAGGTTGTCACCCCTATCTACATCTATTCCAGACCTACATCTAAGTGCAGTATCTAGGAAGGTATGAACTTCTAGTAATCTACTCTCTCAATATTTTAAAAAATTATAAGACATTTTCCTAAAAATTAACTTATCCTTATATAAATCCCTATAAATATTCATAAAAATATCCTTAGGGATTTCACTTAGGTTTTATAATTCTATTTTATAATGGTTGACTAAACCGTTCCATTGGTATAAACTATAGAGTGCCAGGAATGACATACAAGGATATTACATCTTTTTAGATGAAAATTCATAACATTACAAAAATAAATTCATCAGGACCATAAGAATTCAGTTTTTTTGAAAACATAGAACACATTATTCTAGTTTGGTGAAATATCATTAACATATCCCTTAAATATAATCCCCTTTATTACTCCTACATTAAACATTTCTTCATAACCTGGTGAAAATAAATAATATAAAGGGTTGTATTTAATGATAATTAATGGTAAATAAATGAATTTTTTAAGCATAACATTAAAATATTTTTATGAAAATATGGGCATAACATTTGAAGATCATACCATTCATAAAAGATCCTAATCATGAGACTTAAAATAAAGAAATGTAGTTATTAAGACATAAATCATATGATAATCATGAAAATTAACCATATGATCACTTACAATGTTTTTGAAACAGAATTTTTGTTAGACTAAAAAACATGTAACATCATTACCTCTAAGTCAAGGCTCATTTCCAAAAACTTATCAAGGCACTTAAAAGGGACAACACCTACATGGCAGGACACACCACCATCCCAAATCGTAGTCTATTCCAATAAAGGGATTGATTTTCCATCATTCCACTATGTATAGGTTTTCCCCACTATACAATAGTGGATCTGGTTTCCTAATCTCCCCATATTAGATTGGGTTTCCCCATCTTCTCATAGTGTGTCATATTTCCCCATCATCCCATAATGGATCTGAATGAACATGTTTCCCATTTTTTATCGAGGTTTTCAACTTATTTCCCATCATTATATCCTGAGAAATAAATCATTACCCAATTAAATGGATGGAGATATAGGAACCACCGATCTCATAATAAAATCATTCATACATGTTCCACAGGATCAAAATAAATTATATCATAGACTATGAAATTAAATGTGTGTCATAAAAATGTAATCAAATCGTAACCATTGGAAAAGGAAAGGTTACATAATAATTTCATCAAAAAAATACCCTATAAGGAAGTAGGTTTTTTAATAATAAAACTCTTGAATAATAACTGGCTTTCCTAAAAATCATTTCATAAAACCAAAAACCATTCATGAAATAATATGATTTGTATTCATGGATAATATCACTAGTAAAGCATAAAAATAGAAATGAATGTCAATATATATAAATATAGATTTTAAATGACCACATAAAACATTTCATAAGTAAAAAATCCTTTCATTGAAAATATTTTTTATAAAACCTTTGCAAACTTATATTCTTATAAATAATTATTTACAATTTCCTTTAGAATAATTCTTGACGAAAATATATTTTCTACTAGAGAAAACACTTTTTAAAACAGAAATCATTTTTTTCAAAAAAAATATTTTAAAACCGAAATTATATTAAAATATTTATAGAATATTAAGATAATTTTTAAATAAAAAATATCCTTTTAATCTTAAAAAATATTCAAGGAAATAATAGTCATGACGGCAGGTAATTCCCTATATTTCATATATCCCCTTTATACATCAAATGTTTACAAAAGTTACTTGATTAGATAAATATAATAACATACCTTTTAAAACCATTTTTGGAAAATGTAAAACATGGAGAAAAGTTTACTGTAAACATCGTATTATAATATTAAAACATTTTTTGAAACATTTTTATAAAACATTGTTAATAAATAACACATATTTCTGATCGAAATAAGAAATAAAGTATGATTTTAAGAAAAACAATTTCCATGTTATGTTAAGTTCCAAAGAGTGTAAAAATGGTAACAATACCTGAAGAAATCATGGACCAACACATTATAAGAAACATTATGAGTTTTCTTGATAGATGGATCATAAAATTTCATTAATTTAATCATACTCATAAATAATCCGAAAAATGATTAGATTGTAGAAATGATCTGTTACCATGTCGGTAATATTAAATCATAATCTTCATGAGAGAAAAAAATTACAAGGATAATAAAATGTCATGAAAATGATTTTATTCATGATATACCTTGTCAAGGGGTAGTATATCACTCCATAGTGAAATATAGTTTCATAACATGGAATATATCTCAAAGAATAAAAATTGAGATAAAATTAATTAATGGGTTTGGAATCATTTGAACCATTAACCCATTGAAATATAAATAAATATTTGGTCATGTGAATAAAAATAAATTTAATTATATGAATAATAATAAAAATACCTCGGTATTATCAATACCACATAAATGAAATGTGTGTTTAATAATTCCTAACTCTAATAGAAATAAAAGTGAGACATTAAAACCCTTACATCTTGAGTAACATTAGAGTTATGATCCCCATGAAATAATAACACGAATAATGAATTTAGTGTCATTATGTGATGTTATTTAATGATATAATATTTTCCTTGTAGTTATATACACCATAGAAAAATAATCGAGTTTTGAATATGGCATGTATATCTCGGAAGTAAAAAGTGAGATGAAATTCTCTTACCCTAAGTCTTGAATTTCTTCGTACATGTTCTATCCTTAACTATAAAAAATTAATTTTATTACTATTCTACCACATATCAATATTTTTTTATTTGATACCAAATATGATTTTTATGACTGTATAATAAATTTTTATTAACAACTTCGTGTTAATGTTACGTTTCAATTAAAATATTCTTTGTATTTCGTATATGTTTTGGCTATTTATTATTGATCGTATTACATAGATAATTATTTAATTATTTAAATAATGTAATAAATGATATAAATATTTAATATATTCATTATATATGTATTTATTATAATCTTTAAAATATATAAATATGTAATGGGGAAATCTATTCATGGAGACCGTACATCGTACATACAAATGAATAATATTTTATTTTTATTGTTGTATTGAAAGAAATAAAATAAATGACATATTTGTATATATATATATAATATAAATCAACTATAATTATTATTTAAATTTTATCATATAATTTTACTAAAACCATCCTTCATACATTCCAAGTAATGTGCGAAAGAATCACATAGTTTTTTGGAGGAGGTAGTCTACCGGTGCACGAACGAATTTTTCATATTTACAAAAAATGGAAATAATGAAGGTATGTTTTATACAATAATTATTTAATTATAAATACATCATGAATATAATATATATCATATTAAAATATAGTTTCATCATAATTCCTAACCATGATAGGAGGTAATGTAACATTGAACACCATCATTTCGTGAGGTGGTAGTTTGTCATACATAAGAACTATATGTTCATTACCCATTAGATAGATGTGTGTGTCAGTGTAGGCTAATAATTTCAAAGTGAAATTGGTAAAATAAACTATATTTTATTAATGGATGTAAAATTTATGTTATTATACGATTAAGACTAATTAAAATATAATATAAATATCTAAATAAATTTGACAAAAAATACGTTTTGAATGAAAAATCATTATTTTTAAAAATTAATCCATAAATTGAATTTTCTCAAAGAAATACAATAAATTGAAACAATGTAATTTTTTATATTATTATTAAAAAATATTTTTTAAAATAAATTAAAAATTATAAAAGTGTTAAAAATTAGAGTTCAAATGGTTTCCCCATTAAAATGCATAAAAGTTCCTTTTAGAAAAATAAATCCTTTTATTCATAAAATTGAATTTATTCGTATAATATTACTATCAATTAAATTGTATGAATCTAAAAATAATTATTAAATACATTATATATAATTTTATTGAAAACATTAATCAAAAGTGTGTTTTTAAATTTATTCAGAAAACATTGTGTTTATACATATAAAAAATTATTTTATTTGAAAATAAATTTATTTATTTTAAAATAGTTATTATATTCACTTCAAATAATATATAAAAAATGGATTAAATTTTCATATAATTTTAAATCATATTATCAAAATTCAGTTAATATTATTTGTAACTCTCCTTCCAATAGCTAGTTTGGACAAATAATAATTTTTTCAAAATAATATTAATAATATATTTTAATTTGTGAAAACACTATCTTTCTTATTACACAAGATATTTAAGGGAATTTTTATTGTGTGCAATAATACAAAAAATAATGTTGTTTATACCTAAATATAATATATTTGTTGAATGTATCAAATTATTAACATGGTGTTGTGTATAACACAAGTCACACATTGTGCTTTTAAAAAAAAGGCTATATTTAGTGTTATGTGAAATGAAAAATATAAAAATGTTAAATTAATATTTGAAAATATAATTATCAAAATATCAAGGTTTTTCTCATATCTTCTCTCATTTAATGTGAAATAAATTTTTTAGTCATGTGTACGTCAGAATACAGCCTATTGAATTGATTTAATTCATTTTCCATTATAGCCTCTCAAAAAAAGAAATAATGATATACAGAACAGACAAAAATATATTTATATAATTTTAAATTTAATTATACTTATTAAATATAATTTCATATTTATATTCTTAAATTCCAATCTATTTAAAATCGATAATGTCATCCACGTCTACGCGTGGACTACCACCTCCATGAAGTGAAGTGATGTGTTTTTCATTTTGTTTTGAAATAGAAGGAAATAAAGGAAAATTTAATTCTTATATAAGAAATCTATTAAATAATTGTAATTTTTTATATGTTATATATTATATAACATTAATTCATTATATTTTTTAATGAAATGAAAATTGCGTTCATGCGTATGTATGACCTGCCATCTCCATGAATAGTGTGATTCATTTTCTATATCTAACCTTACAGAATACTATAAGTAAAAATAGTATTCACATATATGATATTAAAATTATTTTTTAAATTATGTATATAATGAAAACATGATCATATTAATGGGTTAAAAACTTCCTAAACAAAATATATACGAGTAAAATATCAGTTATTAACCAAAAAAATATTTTTAAAATGAGTTGTTAATAAAACTTTTATAAAAGGCCATAAGTAAATAATATATTTTTTGATATATATGACGGTGTTTTTGTAATAAGTTTTTAATAAACATGTTTTTTTAAAATGGAAATTTTTAATGTGTTCAATGAATGTTGATACTTGATGTAATGTGTTTCTTTCTCAATTTTACTTATGTTAGACACATGAATTATACACTAATACTTTTTTTGGTGGTGTTCATACATCCCATTAATATATTTTATGATTATTCTCATGAAATTTAATGATTTACATCACCAAATATGTTTACTCCTTTCATGGGGCTTATGATTAAAAAGTTACAAAATGATATAAGTATTATGCCACTATATTGTTTCTTATGAGGGTTGTTTATGATTTTGTTCCAATGATGGAATATTATGATCTATCTCAAATAAAAATCATAATATTATTTCAACTCAAATTATTTATTGAAAATTTATTTTTTACATAATTTCCATTCTGTTATGTACTCAATATATCTATATAACTTTCTAATTGAAAACCAACATTATTACTATATTCAATCGAGAATTACTTTTATTTTATGTCTATGGTTTCTAAAAATGTTTTAAACAATGATTTTAGTTATTTATATTTATTTTTTAAATAAATTCACACTGATAATTTCCTTTTTAATTTAACATTTTCATGTAAATTTATTATAATTTTTAATCATGAAAATTTGGATTTTATATAAAATATAAAATGGGTATTTATTTTAACAAGTATAGCATGATTAGTATATCTCGCCCCCATGAATTCTCAATGATTAAATTATTCATCTGAAAATATTAAAAATTATTTTTAGAGAAAATATTTAATTTAATATTTGGTATATTTTTATATTATACTGATGTTTTCTCATTGTGAAACAAATATTTTTCTCAAGAAATGTGTGAAGTGATCTTTTATAATAATTTTCCATATATGATTCCATTATTAAATGTTATTTAAGATTTACTATGGATATGATCCAATGATAAAATTTCAATTACATTCCACAGTGTATTATTATTCTGATGAATTTGTTTGTGAAAAATATATCTTTTCCATGGGTTATTTTATGATGAAACAATGAAATGATTATTGAATGCATTTATTTTCCCACATGTTATTCTAGGATGAAATGTTTTTGAAACCCATTTCATTTCAATAGTTATGACATGATGAATGTTTTATGATCTTGTAAAACACAAATGAATGTATGATTACCACTATGAGACCTATATTTCCCTCTAATTCAATTGGTAGATATGGAAAACTCAAGAGAAAATAATTTTATTCATTATTATGATATCATGTTCACAATATCATGAGTAGAACTCGTTTTCATGTTCATAATATTATGCATAGAACATTTTTCAAGTCCCTAATTTAAGGTGAGGGCCTTATTTCATGTTCTTGACATAATGAGTGAACTTATCACTATTTATACATGAATAAAATTTCATGAGATTATGTTTTCTCTACCGTCCAATGTTTAGTTTATTCTATCAACTATTACAATCATTGATTACCATTATGATTCATAAATTATACGTATTTATGATTTATTACACGACTCATGTGTCATGGCCCCTCCCTAAAAAGAGTACCCTCCTAGGCCAAAAATGTTAGAAAAAAGGCAATGACCCCCTAAGTCCCACCTCCAATAGGCCTCGAGTAGGAAACTAGCATCGAGGGTATAATAAACACACAATTGGGAGGCATTACCCTCCAAGATATCACATACAGAAGAGAGAGACAAGATAGAAACCAACAAAATCCAACTCAAACAGCAATATAAATGAAATACCAAGTACACAGATGTAATTCCATGCAAAACTACTAAAACTGATAGGGGAAAACTACAATTACCAAAAATAAAGTAAAAAAACAATAGTGGCCATGAAGCCAGAACATCTCTTACAACCCCAAGCTAGTATAAACTAGCTTGAACTCCATACAGCTCCAAGTGACCTGAAAAAAATATATTTTTTTGACATTAGGTGATTATAACAGTATACTCAGTAGGAAACTCCCTAATGCCACTCATTCAGATGTAAATAAAGAACTCTAGAAACAATGAACAATATGTGAAACCCACTCATCAACTAAACATGTATACTATGCTCCCAGACTCACCATGGATACTCTCACCAAGTAACACATACAATATTATATAATATAATAATAAATATCAAGGGTCCCCTGATACTACTTCCCCACTGGTTTGAGACTTTTCTCCAACATCGCACGTCCTAAGCTTCTCTCTCCAAAATGGATTTCCTGCTGACACATGGACAAAGCACCACAACATGCCCCACAAGTAACAAAACCACCACGTCCACATAAGAAAATTAACCAGGTAGTTTCTGGGATCCACCATAGCTCTCTTAATTTGTATCATACGTCAGTTATTAAACCTCAATCCATTACTTCCCATACACTGAGTAAGGATCCTCAAGCCATAATAGCCTATACACATTAAACCAATAGTATTCCATAGAAAACTATATCCATAATATATGTGTGTGAATAACCAAAAGCCATTACAGCCCACTACACACATATATGGGGAACACTAACCACAGTGCCTACCATAATCTGTAACTATTAAGAGAAGATAGCTGGACCAAAGGGGGTAGTCATCCATCTATCCTCCCACCAGATTTTTGGTGAAAACACCCACCCCCAGGGCTGAGAATCCATGGTTTGTATGTTTCCCTTACTGACGGGGTGGAGTAGCCTATAGAAACAAAAAAATTATATAATATAATATAGCACACAACCACACTATGTGCATTACCTAGTCCTATACTCAACAGCCGTTAACGCCTCTCAGACTCTTGGATACCACTTCTAAGACAATGTATCCTATAAGCACACATCATTTTAATGAAATTTATTACATTACTTCATCCCATTATTACCAGTTTCACTATATGTTAATTAATTATTTAAACATTAATTTACCATTAAAATTTACACAGTATATTTCATTACCCTCACAGCCAATGTCCACTGTTGCATCAAATTAGAGCCTCAGCATTGCGCCCCAGCAAGCTCCAACCCCATGGGTTAACATAATTTATTCAATTATTTATTTACAGAATTACCTTCTAATATTCCCTAGCATTCTAGAATAAAAATTCTAAGCTACAAAAAACAAGGGGGTTCAACACAGTGAGTAGATGAACTACTCGTTGATTCTTTTCCACCTATAGCTAGAGCATAGACCCATCCTCCCATGAGAAGCTAAACATGGAAAGCACGTAGCTTACCCCATGCATCTTCACCCCTTTCGAATGAAGGGTATGAATGACCAGCTACCTTGAGAAGTTGTGAAAGTAAATTATATAAACAACCAATATGCATCAGCAAGAAACCAAACATTCACTTCTAGCATATTTCATCATCTGTGGTGTCCTCCCAAACACCAATATGTGTAAACTGATGCATATCGCCACTCTAGGCATCAACTGCTACCACAACCAGTAGGCCTCCCTGCCCCAACATATCACAATATCCATCCAGGATAATAGTAGAACACAAGCTTTAGGAAAACAACCATCATATAAATTGGGCTCTTGCCCCTTAAACAAGTCAGAGGGTAACTCAGAACCCTATACAGAATTATCTTTTATCAAAAAATCTGCTCGTTAATCCATCATGGATTAACCAATTTATATTTTGTAGGTTCCAAATTATGGAAACGTAACAAGTACGATATCACAAATAATTAAACATTCATAATGCACCAATTTGATTAACTTCAAATTACAGAAAGACGAAATAGATTCATTTATATGCCTTATTATCTGTAGCCAAATTATTATAGATTAATTCTGGATTTATATTCTTTACCAATATCCATCATGAATGAAAATAAAAACCAAGAGTGCATAGATATCATACTATCTAGAAAAATAAAAGGCAATAACATATTATCGATATAAATTTATTTATATGGTTTAAATATGAATTATGACAATTCCATTGTGATCCAGAGGGATAAAACATAGTAACTATACAGTTGAATGTAAAAGAAAATAGAAGTAATAAATATCCTACCTCAAATGGTTCTTGATGTTCTTTATACGAGAACAAGCCACACAACGGGTTATGATCTCCCCACCATTGACAACTGTATCCACCTGGAGATGTTGAGACACCACCACACCGATCAACCACCAAGAAAATCTCATCTGGAACATGGAGATAGCATTCTATAAAAATGGGAAAGGATAAACAAAAGGAGATAAACAAAAAATAATGATGATATATCATACCTTATATCGAAGATGGGTCGATACTACTTGGTTGCATCAAAACAGAGTTGAACCCATCTGAGGAGGAAAGTTTGATTGAGCAACTCCTACTGGAAATAATGTAACACCCTGAGCTTCCATGATACGCTTCTCATTCAATAATGCAATAGCTTGCATTGTACGCAACTTCGAGTTCTAACACACTGCAACTAATCAAAGTAGCTGTTATGAATAGTAATACCCACTTTTTGAAATTATATATATTTTATATTTCAAAATGGACTTCATTTTTGGATTCGGAATATCGAAATTATCCTATGTTGAATTTTTGGTATTTTTCTAAGAACTTACAATTTTTTATGAATAGTGAAAAATACATAAAAACAACTTTTTTAATCAAAATAATTTATAGTGATAAGTTATAATATTGAGTGGTTTTAAAGTATAATTGGAATATATTTTTACCATTTTATCCAATGGTGGTCATTATAATTAATTTCACTTTGAAATTGGACATAAACAAATATCAATCTTTGGATATATATTGTTCCTTAAAAACACGCTATTTGTTGTGATAGTGGGAATTAATTATGAAATTAATTAATGAAATTTATATGTTTGGAATTTTGTAAAATAGACATCATTTTTGAATTCGGAATATCAATTATAGATTAGGGTGAAATTTTGGCATTGTTCAAAAAAACATCAATTTTTGATGAATAGTGAAACCACTAAGTGGTAGTTAAAAAACTGATTTTTCGTTTAAATGAAACATTACCACTTCTATGATTTGATTTTCAAAAATCCAACATACATGGTTTTCATTAGGAATTAAAATGTGGTTCAATGGGATTAAAATAATTTTTTGGTAAATAGTAACTTTTAAGTTTAATTAATCGCGATTAAAGGTAATTAGTGAAATTTAAGGTACAAATGATATTATAAAAATATGAAAATACCTTTACACTTGTCCTAACCCTATTGGATGAGTCATGGGAGACCAAGAAAATCCATGGGTCAACTTGAGGACCCCATGGAGCCACTTTGGTAGGAAAATTACATAAATAACTTTTATTTAAAGTTAAAATAAAAATGTCACAAACAGAAGTTGTTTTACTAAAACAATTTTTAAGTGGGGTTATACAAGTCATATTTTATACTATAAATATTAATTAGAAAGATAAAAATATTTCCTACATCATAATATTTTTTTATAATTTTTTGACATTAAATAAATTAAATTATTTATGACACCATGATGATGCTGCGATTACCTCATTAATTAACGATTTAAATAAAATGAAAAGATAATGTAAAATACAAGGCTTAAACCTGTCCAAAACCTATTGTATTAGTTTATTTATAACCCTTATCACCTTATCCTCGAATTATATAAGTTTGGAACTTTTAAAATCATAAACTCATTATATAATAAAGTAACATTTCATTACTTTCCAAGAGTGCCCCTCCTCTCCACTTATAAAAGGCCCCCACCACTACCACCTTACTCACACTTTAAAAGCCTTTTGGCTCAGCCAACCTCTTCCCAAATAATCTCCCAAATTCCCTCCATTACTCCTAGAAGCCTCACTTTGGGCATAATTCTTCCCAAGGAAGCCTTTGGCTCAAATCAAAAGAGTTACCCGATTTTAAGGTAATGTCTTCTCTTATGTTATTTTGTTTTATTTTGCTTATCCAACCCCATAAACTCTTTTTATTAATTTCTTTTGTAACAACACTGGTATCCTCAATATACTAGGATGTTTTTATAAGAATTATTCTAGCTACACTTACACACACCTACATCTAATGGTTAAAGAACATACTGTTTCTGTGGATGGCGAATTTCTGCCTCACGAAATGATGATTGTTCAACACTCATATAACACCACTAATGGTGGCCATTTTGATGACACTATTTTCATATATGATATAACTATTATGTTTATGTTTTCCTTATGCTTCTGTATTTCTCATTTGTGGTATAATTTATGATTTCTATTATGGGTAAACGCGATAATTTCATTTTAGGAAGTGCGGACTACCGTCCCCTCAAAGTGATTTGAATCGTTAATCCCATATGTGGGATGTATAAAGGATGGAGTAAATGATATTATATATGATATTATACTGGACTTATTATATACCTTTATATCATTATGATTTCATTAAATACGAAATAGAAATGAAAGTAGCGTCCATGCGTACGTACGGCTTACCGTCTCCATGAACGGTGCATTTCATTTCTTACCTCTAAATGTTATGTAATATTATAAATGAATGTATATAATGGATATATATGATATCTACATCATGAATATAATTCTGGATATAATGGTTATATAACCACATGAACAACTATTAATTATAAGAATTTTATTTTTGACTCAAGTACCACAGATCGACAAAACGACCGTTATTAGCTTAAATAATTACATAATGTTCATAACATGGTAATAAGTGATATAAAAGGAATAATGAAAATGAAAAAGGTTCTTAAGTAAATAGAAATTAACATCAGTTTATTATTCAGGAGGTTAAAGAACGATCGAGTCAAGTCGGACACGAGGTAAGGGAATTTCTTAACCCAATCTCCATTCTTTGGGTTAATCTCCTACTTTCAAATTATGTCATGATATTATTATGGTCTATCTTATATTAGTACTTACATAATGTGTACCTATAGTGAATACACATAATATATCAATTTTATTTAAAAAATGATCTTTGTAAGGGACTTCATCTCAATCTCTATTCATTGAGGCATATTTTGTTTTATACACAAATTCCTCCTATACAGTGTATAAACCCCTTTGACTTTTACGTTTATTAAAAAGGAATCTTTTTTATATGATGCATTTTACTAAACGAAAAAAGGAATGTTTTTTCTTACATATGCGGCGACAACAACTTCTCCACCGCCGTGACTATTATTTGAGTTTCAGCTTCCTCTACAAGCCATACATTTTTTTTAAAATGAAAAATAAATATCAAGTTTTAATTTTCTTTTATTTTGGTATTGAAAATGGTTTGGAAAGTGTTTTTATTATATCAATGTGTTGTATTTTTATCTTGTGATTGAAATGTGGAAATTTTATGTTTCCTGTATGCATATTTTATGTGATATGATTATGTTATGGTTTATGATATGTTTAAACCTGTTCATATTAGGAATGCATTGGACTTAATAAGTGACGGGTGGAGCCCGCTATAGCTCCTCGATGCATCGGTAGGTCTCATTGGACAAACTAGTGTCTTGGCACGAGGCCTTGACAACATCTTATTTTTGGTCTTAGCACGAGGCATTGACTACGTGGTTATGATAGTCTGGAATTATGCATTCCATCATTATGAAAGTGGTTATTGATATTGCATGGGATTATTCGACTAGTAGAATATCTATGTGAGAAAGTAAATGGAATTATTTAATTTTATTTTTTCCATATCATGCTGAAGTCCAAGTTTAAAAAGGCTTTTGTTTTAGTTATACATTTCCTTAAATGTTAATGTTTATTTATGAAAGCTTCTGCAATATTGTTATCCTTACTGAGCATCTGAGCTCACCCCTTTCAATGTTTTAATATTTTCCAGGATGTGAAGAAGTATTTTATGAATGACCTGTAGTGATAGTCAGAAGAATATATGAGTGTGGACTATGGAGACTTTGTTATTGTAGTTTTTTACTTTATTATGTAATGTAACATTTATGAATGTATCTAGTGTTTCAAAGGCTTCTAAACTAATCGGTCTTTCGAGACTTGATCTTTTGTGATCATGTCAATGTTACGCAATAATGCACCGACTCTGGGTAACTGGGGTCGGGGCATTATAGTTGGTATCAGAGGCAGTTTAGTACTAACCTTGGAAGCTAGATTTAGATAAACTCTGATTAGAGCACATAGCCCAAAGATAGACTTTGAGGATTAGTATAGAAGAACTTCCTAGAATTTTGGTATTATAGAGATGTTGTGAGTTTTCCGAGCAATACATCCCTGTCTGGATACGAGCAGGTAGAGGTGGCTCTGGTACAGATGTACCTAGGGGTAAAACCCGAAAACACCGCTTTGAGCTAGACTCGAACGGGAACTGGTGCACGACAACGGGCCTTGCTGCACTCTTGTTTACGACACTCCAGGGGGATATGCTTAGGATATTTCTCATTTTCTTTACAAACCTCTATGAAGGGTTATGAGTATATACTTCCTCAAAGAAAACACTTTTTATGGATTATATCCATAAATAGTTCAATTTATGTTAATTATTTTACAAGTATGGAATTATGAATTTTGATTCATAAACTAATATAGTTTATGCCATTGTTTAGAAATGGAGCCTAGTGGAAGTAATGGAAACCGTATCAATGCACGCACTCCGTGTAGGGATTTCCCTCCTACTCAAGATAATTATTGTGGATCTGGAGATACAACTGGTGTTGATCAACTTATTACCATACTGGGACAACTCACTCAAGTTATGAATAATAAAATTACTCATATGGAGCACCCTGATCTGCAACGTGGAGGATCAATGTTAGACCTCTTCATGAGGCAACAACAAACAACATTTAATGGGGGTACAAATCCATTAGTAGCTAAGCAATTGATAAACTCCTTAGAGAAAATATTCCATTCCTTGGGGAGTAGCGAAAGGGAGAAGGTTGTCATGGCAGTTTACCGCCTCACTAGAGATGCCGATCAGTGGTGATCTCTGATTCAAAACACAAAGGAAGATGATGACTTATCGAATATGGAATGAAGGGAGTTCAAAGAGCTTTTCTTAGAAAAATGCTTTCCTCATGACCATCGAGCAGATATGGAAAGGCAATTTCTGAGTCTGAGACAAAAGGAGGGTGAGAATGTCGCAAAGTATGAGGCCAACTTCACAAGGTTAGTGAGGTATGCTACAGATTATATATGTAACCCAAGAGGTAAGATTGATCATTTCTTTGATGGGTTAAAACCATTTCTCCGTCAAGCTTTAGTATCTCAATCCTTTTCATCGTACGAAGATATTGTCTCTTGTGCTATCAAGACAGAAAAGGAATTCTCTAAATCTTATGACAATAAAGTAAATCATGAGAAGAAAAGAATGGTGGTACAAGAGATAGATAAAGGGAAAAAGGAAAAGAAGGATTTTCCATTATGCGATAATTGTGGGAAGAATCACCCCGATACTTTCCTAAAAGGAATGGGAGTTTGTTTTAAATGTGGAGAAAAAGGTCACCAGGCTCATTATTGCAAGGGAAAGAAAGAGGCTATCAATGTTGAATGAAACAATTGTAGGAAAATGGGCATTATGAAAATGAATTTCCTAAGTATCAGGGAAACTTACCTCAGAAAAGGCCAAAGGATGAAGGCCAATCTTATGCTATTACTACAGTTGAAGTGGAATAATTTATGTATTGGTGCTTTTGGACTCAAGGATTATATTTTGGTTATAAGAATAATGTGATATATATAAGGATTGTACTGCAGTACTTGTTGTTTCAGTAAGGTTTTAATGTGATGAAGGTAATCATATTTTTAGTATGTGACAAAAAGGGAAACTTTAATTTGTTTGGGGAATCTGATGTTACAATTGATTTTGGAATTTAGAGACCTCTTAGAGAAAGTCTGGATAGAGGTATTTTGAATAACTATTAAGGTTGGAATAGATTAAGTTGAACCATGGATAGTATTGTTTAAGGTTAAACCATTTCTGAGGACTATTTTTTGGAATATTATAATACTATAGTTTTAGGAAAAGGACAACCTACAGGGTGGGTCATAACCCATCGCGTTGGACAAAGCTGCAGGAATCGAACCCACAACCATAGACCGACAGGCCTTTATTACCTACCACTAGCCTACAGGAAGTCCCTAGTTATTACAAACTAGTTTTACTAATCTAAATGGTATGTGTTAATATTTGGAACCTTATACAATTAGGATAAATAGAATATTTTTGAGTTCTATTACCTTTTAGAGTGAAAGATGGGTTTGTGGTAAAAATTTATTAAAGAATGAAAGTCTATATGATAAGTATGTATATTCCCTTACGTTCTTAGTAAATCTCCTAAAAAAATTCCTCAACTTTATAAAAGGTAACTTAAAACAAAAAACGTTGCCAGTAAACTTTTCCAACTGGGGATTCAATGACTATTTAACCAATCACAAGTTTGTGATTTTCTTATGGTTAACTTTCTCCTAATACAGTTTTCTACGAATCTCCATTAGACCTTCATGGTTTTTTTTCTTCCATATCCATATTTTCATAGAATCCTAGTATGGGCTATCTTGGGTGACCTTTGTACTTATCTTTCTATCTTTTAAACTTATATTATTATTAACCTTATTTCCGATGTGGGTTTTCCAAAAAGGTATTTCCTATCTTCAACCTTTTATTTTCAAAGAAAAATTTCAAATTGTGACGATGTAATTTATTAAAGGAGGGGAGAATGTAACACCCCAAGCTTCCATGATACGCTTCTCATTCAATAATGCAATAGCTTTCATTGTACGCAACTTCGAGTTCTAACACACTGCAACTAATCAATGTAGCCGTTATGAATAGTAATACAGACTTTTTAAAATTATATATATTTTATATTTCAAAATGGACTTCATTTTTGGATTCGGAATATCGAAATTAGCCTATGTTGAATTTTTGGTATTTTTCTAAGAACTTAGAATTTTTTATGAATAGTGAAAAATACTTAAAAACAAATTTTTTAATCAAAATAATTTATAGTGATAAATTATAATATTGAGTGGTTTTAAAGTATAATTGGAATATATTTTTACAATTATATCTAATGGTGGTCATTAGAATTATTTTTCAATTTGAAATTGGACATAAATAATTGTCAATCTTTTGATATATATTGTTTCTTAAAATCACGCTATTTGTTGTGACAACGAAAATTAATTATGAAATTAAGTAATGAAACATATATGTTTGGAATTTTGTAAAATTGACATCATTTTTGAATTCGGAATATCAATTATATCTTAGGGTGAAATTTTGGCATTGTTCTGAAAAACTTCAATTTTTGATGAATAGTGAAACCACTAAGTGGTAGTTAAAAAACTGATTTTTAGTTTAAATGAAACATTACCACTTCTGTGATTTAATTTTCAAAAATCTGACATACATGGTTGTCAATAGGAAGTAAAATGTTGTTCAATGGGATTAAAATAATTTTTTTGGTGAATAGTAACTTTTAAGTTTAATTAATCACGGTTAAAGTTAATTAGTGAAATTTAAGGTAAAAATGATATTATAAAAATATGAAAATACCTTTACACTTGTCGTACCCCTATTTAATGAGTCATGGCCGACCAAGACAATCCATGGGTCAACTTGGGGACCCCATGGAGCCACTTTGGAAGGAAAATGACATAAATAACTTTTATTTAAAGTTAAAATAAAAATGTCACAAACATAAGTTGTTTTACTAAAACAATTTTTAAATGGGGTTATTCAAGTCATATTTTTGACTATAAATATTCATTAGAGATCTAAAAATATTTCGTACATCATGATATTTTTTCTATAATTTTTAGACATGAAATAAATTAAATTATTTATGACACCATGATGATGCAGTGATTACCTCATTAATTAAAGATTTAAATAAAATGAAAATATAATGTAACATCCATAGCTTACACTTGTCAAAAACCTATTGGATGAGTAGATTTCGAACACTTATCACCTTATCCTCGAATTATATAAGTGTGGGACCTTTAAAATTCGAAACTCATTATATAATAAAGTAACAATTCATTACTTTCCAAGAGTTCCCCTCCTCTCCACTTATAAAAGGCCCCCACCACTACCACCTTAATCACACTTTCAAAGCCTTTTGGCTCGGCCAACCTCTGCCAAAATACTCTCCCAACTTCCCACCCTTACTCCTAGAATCCTCAATTTGGGAATAATTCTTCCCAAGGAAGCCTTTGGCCCAAATCAAAAGAGTTACCCTATTTTAAGGTAATGTCTTCTCTTATGTTATTTTGTATTATTTTGCTTATCCAACCCCTTAAAGTCTTTTTATTCATTTATTTTGTAACAACACCAGTATCCTCAATATACTAGGATGTTGTTATAAGAATTATCTGAGCTACACTTACACACACCTACAACTAATGGTTAAAGAACATATTGTTTCTGTGGATGGCAAATTTCTGTCTCACGAAATGATGATTGTTCAACACTCATATAACACCTCTAATGGTAGCCATTTTGATGAAAATATTTTCATATATGATATATATATTATGTTTATGTTTTCCTTATGCTTATGTATTTCTCATTTGTGGCATACTTTATGATTTCCATTATGGGTAAACACGATAATTTCATTTTAGGAAGTGCGGACTACCGCCCCCTCAAAGTGATTTGAATCGTTAATCCCAAATGTGGGATGTATAAAGGATGGAGTAAATGATATTATATATGATATTATACTGGAATTATAATATACCTTTATATCATTATGATTTCATTAAATAAAAAATATAAATGAAGTAGCGTCAATGCGTACGTACGGCTTACCGTCTCCATGAACGGTGCATTTCATTTCTTACCTCTAAATGTTATGTAATATTATAAATGAATGTATATACTGGATATATATGATATATATGATATCTGCATCATGAATATAATTCTGGATATAATGGATATATCACCACATGAACATCTTGTAATTATAAGAAGTTTATTTTTGACTCAAGTACCAAAGATCGACAAAACGACCGTTATTAACTTAAATAATTACATAATGTTCATAACATGGTAATAAGTGATATAAAAGGAATAATGAACATGAAAAAGGTTCTTAAGTAAATAGAAATTAACTCTAGTTTATTATTCAGGAGGTTAAATAATGATCGAGTCAAGTCGGACATGAGGTAAGGGAATTTCTTAACTCAATCTCCATTCTTTGGGTTAATCTGCTACTTTCAAATTATGTCATGATATTATTATGGTCTATCTTATATTAGTACTTAAATTATGTGTACCTATAGTGAATACACATAATATATCTATTTTATTTAAAAAAGTATCTTTGTAAGGGACTTCATCTCAATCTCCATTCATTGAGGCATATTTCGTTTTATACACAAATTCCTCTTATACGGTATATAAACCCCTTTGACTTTTACGTTTATTCAAAAGGAATATTTTTTATACGAAGCATTTTACTAAACGACAAAAGGAATGTTTTTTTCTTACATATGCGGTGACAACGAATTCTCCACCGCCGTGATTATTATTTGAGTTTTGGCTTCCTCTACAAACCATACCTTTTTTAAAATGAAAAATAAATATCAAGTTTTAATTTTCTTTTATTTTGGTATTGAAAATGGTATTGAAAGTGTTTTTATTATATCAATGTGTTGTATTGATATCTTGTGATTGAAATGTAGAAATTTTATGTTTCCTTTATGCATATTTTATGTGATATGATTATGTTATGGTTTATGATATGTTTAAACCTGTTCATATGTGGAATGCATTGGACTTAATAAGTGACGTGTGGAGCCCGCTATAGCTCTTCGATGCATCGGTAGGTCTCATTAGACAAACTAGTGTGTTGGCACGAGGCCTTGACAAAATCTTATTTGTGGTCTTGGAACGAGGCCTTGACTACGTGGTTATGATAGTCTGGCATTATGGATTCCATCATTATGAAAGTGGTTATTGATATTCCATGGGATTATTCGACTAGTAGAATATCCATGTGAGTAAGTAAATGGAATTATTTAATTTTATTTTTTCCATATCATGCTGAAGTCCAAGTTTAAAAAGGCTTTTGTTTTAGTTATAAATTGCCTTAAATGTTAATGTTTATTTATGAAAGCTTACGCAATATTGTACTCCTTACTGAGCATCTGAGCTCACCCCATTCAATGTTTTAATATTTTCCAGGATGTGAAGAAGTATTTTATGAATGAATTGCAGCGATATTCAGAAGAGGATATGAGTGTGGACTATAGATACTTTTCTATTGTAGTTTTTCACTTTATGATGTAATGTAACATTTATGAATTTATCTAGTGTTTCCCAGGCTACTAAACTAATCGGTCTTTCGAGACTTGATCTTTTGTGATCATGCCAATGTTACGCAATAATGCACCGACTCTGGGTAACTGGGGTCGGGGAATTACAAATAATGAATGGTTCGACAGTCTTGCAGTCGAGAACACGGTGGAAGTATTAGGGAATAAGATATGTCATCCCATTAGATGATTTAATAGAGGTGTTGTGTAAGATACACTGGATTTTCCATTAAAAGTATATCGCATTGACCCACGCGGTTTGACCACGTAAAAGCATAACGAGCCTTAGGGAAATTAATATTGGATTTATGAACATTGAATTCACCTTAGAGTCTTTAAAAAAAATTCTTAAATACATTTTACATTAAAGTGGAAAAACTGTGGAAAATTGGAAACACTATTCATGAACTCGAAGTATGGAAAAGGAAAACACCATTCATGAACCTCCTCATTGAAACCTCATCGTTAGAACATAACCATTTTGAAAACACTATTCATGAATTCAAAATTTTGCAAAGGAAAGAGGTCAGCATTGGAACCTCACTGTTCTGGAAACACAGTTCATTTACTCAAAATATGGCCAAGGAAAGAGGTCATTGTAGGAAACCTCACTGTTCTGGAAACACTATTCAGGAACAAAAAATTTGGTTATGGAAATTGGTCACCTTTGGAACCCCACCATTCTGGAATAGCATTCATGAACTCAAAATTTGGGAAATGAAGGAGGTAACCATTAGAACCTCACCGTTCTAGAAACACTTTTCATGAACTCAAAACATGGCAATGGAAAGAGGTCACTGTTGGAACCTCACCATTATAGAAACATTGTTCATGAACCCAAAATTTGGAAAGGGAAAGAGGTAACCATTGGAACCTTACCATTATGGGAACACTGTTCATGAACTCAGATTTTGGAAAAGGAAATAGTTCAATATTAGAACCTCATATTTGGAACCTCACCATTGAAACCTTACTGTTGTATTATTCACATAAGGTCACTGTTTCACTGTTCACCTAAGGTTACCGATGCCACTGTTCAAATAAGGTCATTGTTTCACTATTCACCTAAGGCTACAGATGACACTATTCACATATGGTTACCATTTCACTATTCATATAAGGCTACCAATGACACTTTTAACATAAGGTCATCATTACACTGTTCACATAAGGTTACAGATGACACTATTAACATAAGGTCATCATTGTACTGTTCAAAAAAGGTTACCGATGTCATTGTTCACATAAGGTTACCATTACACTATTCACAAAAGGTTAACATTGGAACTATTCACAAGGGTCTACCATTGGAACAATTCACAAGGATATTGTCAAAACTATTCACTAAATTGGAAATTTCAAAAAGTGTTTGGGATAAGTCTCTTTAATCTCTTGGAACACCTCAGACCCCAGATTTTCACAATTAAATGGACCAGAGAGGAGCAGACCATTACATTAGATACCTCTCTGAACATTCTTGTCCTCGAAAATTCAATACCATCTTAAAAGGAAATTTAAAAGAAGTCTGAACAACCACTCATCAAGATACCCGCCAAAAGAGAGCAAACCACAAGAATCAACCAATGAAAGCCATATCATAAACCCAAAAGGCCTATAACCACAAAGGGGACATAGTTATATCATAATAGTTAAATATCTTACAACTTTTGGTAATGAGCATGTATATGTGGATCACGTTACCAGGTAATCTCCTCCACGCCACTACGTCGCCACAAGACATGAAGTAAAGAGATAGAATGCCCACGAAAAACCTTATATTTGCAGTCTTGGATCTCTACAGGTCACTCCTCAAAGGTCACATCATCATCAACATCGATATGTCCCCAACAAATGATATGAGTGTCTTCATGAGGATAACGATGAAGTTGTGATACATGGAAAACATCATCTATCTGGCTCATTGGCAGGGGAAGTGCTACTTGATATGACACAGCTCCAACATGAGCTAACACCATGAAAGGCCAAACAAACCAGGGATAAAGATTACTCTCATGACCAATTCGTCCTTTCCCATGATAGGGAGTCACCTTAAAAAACGTGATCCCCAGCATCAAACTCTAAGGGTCTCTTACATTGATGGGCCTATGATTTCTGACGATCCTGCACTGTCTTCAGCCTCTCAAGAATCACATGAACCATCTCTGTTGTATTCTGCACTAGTTCCATTCTAATAATTGCTAACTCTTCGACCCTATTACAGCACAATGGATAATAGAAATTATGAACATACAAGGCTTCAAAAAGAGCCATACAGATGATGGAGTGAAAACTATAATTGTAAGCAAACTCCAACCTAGTTAAGTGCCTCATCCATGAACCTACGAAATCCAGGACAGACGAGCGTAACAAGTCTTCTAGAGTTTGGATTGTTTTCTATGTCTGACCATTCGTATGAGGATGAAATGCAGTGCTAATGCATAGTTGAGAACCGAAATCATGTTGGAGACCTCTCCACACCCTAGAGGTGAACTGAGGATCTCAATTAGAAATGATTATCCATGGGACTCCATGATGTCTCATCACCTCCTCCAGATATTTCCTCGACAAAACATCCACTGATCTTGACTCCTTGATTATTATGAAGAGGGATGATTTTGTTAAATGATCCACTACCACCCTAATAGAATCATGTCCTCTCTGATATAGAGGTAAAATAGTAAAAATATCCTTTGATATGTCCTCCCACATCCATGGAGGAACATCTAACAGCTGGAGAGTACCACCAAGAACATGGTGTTCGGCCTGCACCTTTTGGCAGACCAATCATTAAGACACAAACTCCAAACTGAATACTTTATCTGAGGCCACCAAAATTGACTCCTCAATGGTCTGTACATCTTTGTCATGCAAGGATGCACCGCTATAGGTGACCTATAGAACTCTCTGAGAACCATCTCACACATCACCAAAGGAACAGAAAGCCTTCCAAGATACAAAAATTGGTGTTTTTCATCATCATTCCAACCATAAAGGGCCTTGACACAAACAACTAGGTCCCTCTATACCTCTACCTCAAGATCCCCAAACTGGGACTCTTCCACCTACTGCACCAGAGATGAAAGCCCCGTCATCTGAAAAAGACAACCTCTGCCCCCAAATTCTACCATATCAATATTTAATGCTAAATGTTCTTTCATTACTCTCCAGTAGTCACCAAATTCACACAATGCATCACTATGTGAAATCCTACTCAATGTATAAGCTAAAACAGTCCCCTTTCCAATTGTATACGGTATTTCAATGTAATTTTCCATTGATAACACCATCCAAATACGCTATTATAAGTTCATGTCACGTAGGGAGAAAACCTACAGCAGGCTCTTAGGATTTGTGAAAACCAAAAAGTGCTCACTAATGAGGTAATGCCTCCAGAACATCAGAGGCAACACCAAAATTGCAAAATCAAGATTGTGGGAGGCATAGTTACTTTCATAGGGATGTGACTTCCAAGACCCATAATAAACAACTAGTCTTCACAGCATCAGAAAACAGCCTAACCTCAGATGCGAAGCATCGTAGAAAACAACAAATAGAACTCCCATAGTTGGAAGAAAAACAAATGGATCACTTACTAACTTCTCCATTAGATTTTCGAAATATTTGTAACACTGATCAGTCCATATCAACGCATGATCCTTCCTGGTCAGTTTTGTCAGAGGAGTTTCATCATGAGGGAAATTGGCTATGAACCTCTTATAGTAGCCCCCAACACAAAGGAAACTTCGCATCTCTAACACTATAATGGGGGTTGCCTAGGACACAACAACTTCTATATTCAATAGATCCACATATACTCCTTAATGGGACATAACATGCCCAAAGAAAAAGACTTCTTTAGCCCAAAACTCAAACTTCATCAACTTCCCAAATAGATTATATTGACGAAGAACTCCCAAAATGGAGTGTAGATCCTATCCATGCACCTCCTCAGATGTGGAGGACACTAGAATTACATCAATGAAAACCACCATGATATTTTCCATGAACTCACAAAACACAACATTCCTCAATCTCATGATCACAGCTGTAGCATTTTTCAATCCGAACAACATTACAACGAACTCATAATGCCTGTTACGATAATGGAAATCATTCTTTCGGGTATCCTCATCATTCACATTCATCTGATGATATCCTAACCACAATTTGATCTTTGAGAACCAAATTTCACCCATCAGTTGATCGAATAAATCATCAATATCTAGAAGAGGATATAGATTCTTCACTCTCACTTTGTTTAAGCGATGATAATTGACACACAACTGCAAACTACCATCAGCCTTCTTCATGAACAAAATTGGTACTCCACAAGGTGACACACTCTACCCAAAAAAATGACATTATAACATACCATCATGATGTATATGCATCTCTTGTAACTCATAATATGGAATCCTATATGGAGACATATAGATAAGAGATGCTCCTGGTTGTATCATTATCCCAAACACGATCTCTCGTTGAGGGGTAATGCTACAACCCCTTCTGGAAAGACATTAGGGTACTCTTATACAACCCTAGGAAATTCCAACTACTGAACCTCAAAAGAACTCAGCATCAGCTCAGCAAACATGGATGATGAGAATGAAACACGCCTCTTACCCATCTGAGGGTCTCGCTCACCAACGAACACCACTGGATCTCCATCCGCATCGAAGAACACAACCTACATCCTAATGCAATCCAAATAATCCTTCACTAAATACAGCCAATACATGCTGAGGATGAAATTATATGGTTTTATTTGTAATCATATGAAATCTCCCCAAAAGAGGTGATACCCCAAAACTAGCTCACAGTCTCTACCTACTTCAAACAAGTTAGCTCGACCTCCAACTGGCATAGTCAACTCCAAGGGAACTGGAAGCCTCACTACCATAAGACAAAAATCATGGAAAAAGGGTAGGTTATATGAAAGATTGTGTTTCTATAGAATAAAACAAGGCATACACCAAGGTATAAAACAATAAAATGGTACCTCGAACAACATCTGGGTCGCATGGTGCTAGCAACACTCAAACATGATGTTGTCCAAGACCTCGCCGAGTACCTCTCTGACCCTGATGACGACCACCACCACGTTCGTGATCTACTCTTTGAGGAAAGGGAGTTTTATGAGGCTGTCCTATACTTTCCCCATCTACCCTCTACTGATCCAAAGCTGGTTCAACCTACTGTTGTTTCCTCGGCTAGAACTGCCTCAATGGAGGAACCCAGAGTGGAAAAACTGGTGCACAATGACTACTCTGAAAGTTCAGGCACTCTCGCTGCTGATGACCTCAACCACCACAACAAAGACAAGTGCATGATCCCTTATCATTGGCCTAAGAGCTTCTTCCCAAGAGAAATGAGATGCTGAGTGGTGGGACATACCCCCGGCTGAACAGAAACTCTTCATTCCAGAAAAGCGGAACCTCGGACCACATCTATTCTTCGTGAGGAATCATGGAAATGCCCATAACGTGATGATTCGATTATGGAAAATGTCCTCTTGATGACGCTTTACCTCTCCATCACCTCAAGACAAGTCTTAAGTATAAATGGGGTGACCTAGAACTAGATCACTAGAGGTAAGGCCTCCTTAAAAAGCCTCACCCTAGACTTCTCATCTAGAAACAGTTCCGATGCATATTTTAAATGGTTCCTAAAATGGATTCCAAACTATCACACACTGGAGCTCCCCTTTCGAAGGGTAAAAAGCTTCTGGCGGCAGGTCACCTTCAGATTTGAATAAAGAAACTCAACTATAAACTTTTCCTGGAACCCCTCCCATGATATCGATGACTCCTCATGATCCCCGAGGAACAAGAACCACCAATGCCTCGCTAATACACATAGAATCGTCACATCCAATGACACCCAATGCCCCTTCTAAGCATGCATCATACTAAAGCCTCTCACGACCTCCTCCAACCTGTCTTCCATGACTGCATCTGAAATGGTGCCCTTATACTTTTGATGACTCTGGTGCTTAAACTCTTGGAGTGTCCTCCTCCAAGTGTCGTTACCATTAACCTCTACCCTACAATGATATGCTGAGAAAACCGATTAGACATATTCTATGTAATACTGACGAGTTCGTCGACTTGGGGAATTACCTATAAAATAACAAATAGTTTGAGATCTTAAACCTACAATAAGTATGTCTCAGAATTAATTAATTAATGGTTTTCTTTTATTCATTTTAGTTTACCCTATACCATGTTCTACCCATTCGAACATAGGAACAATGATGAATGTTGCATGATCCATTCCTAGGTCTTTACACTACAACTAGTATCACATCCTTTAGTAGCCATTGTTAACATAAAGGTCCAAACATCAGATCATAGGGGTCCCTAAATGCTTATGTCCCAACTGGTCTCTAGTGTTTACATCACTTGCTAAACATGAATAAAATTGTTGCCCTAACAACCCATGCAACCACTCCTGTGCCTCACACCAAACTCCATTTTATCCTTCAACCAGATCCCCTAATACCACTCTGTCCCCATCCCAAAAAGTGTACCCCTCCGGGGTTGCCAATGTGAGAAGGAAAAAACGACCCTTGAGTCCCACATCCAATAGGCCCCAGCTTGGTGACTAGCACCGAGGGTATAGTAAAAAAACAAATGGGTGGCATTACCCTCTATGATAACTCATGCGGAAGAGAGAGATAAGATAGACACCAACCAACTCCATCTAAAACATCAATATAAATGAAATCCCAAGTACACATATGTAATTTCATCCAAAACTACTACAACTGATAGGGGAAAACTACAAGTACCCAAAAGAATGTAAAACCTGCTGCGACCACGTAGCCCGAACAGCTCCTGCAACCCCATGCTAGTATAAACAAGCTTGATCTCCAACCTACTCCATGTGACCTGAAAAAAATAGTTCATATAGACATAGGGTGTGTATTACAATATACTTGGTAAGATCATCCCCGAAGCCACTCGTGCAAAAGTAAAGAAAGAATTCTAAAGCACAGTGAACAACAATTGAAACTAACTCGTCACATAAACATGTAGACAAGTTTCCCAACCTCACCATTGATACTCCCACCAAGTAACGCATACAAGATTATATAATATATTAATGAATATAAAAGCTACCCCACTACTACTAATCGACTAGTTTTCCACTTTTCCCCAATGTCGCTTGTCTTAAGCATCTCTCTCCAAAAGGCTTTCCTCCAGACACCTAGTTGATGAACCAAAACATGCACCTCATGCCACAAAACCACAACATACACGTATTCAATATAACCAGGTAGTTTCTGGGATCCACCACAGCTCGCATAACTTGTATCATACGTGAGGGATTAAACATCAATCCATTATAGCCCATACACTGAGTAAAGATCTTCAGGCCGTCATAGCCTATACACATTACACCGATAGTATTCCATAAGGAACTATATATATAATATATGTGTGTGAACAACCACAAAAAATTACATCCCTTTACACACATATATGGAGAAAACTAACCACTTTTCCTACCATCACATGTAACTACCAAGAGAAGAGTGCATGGCCAAAGGGGGTAGTCATCCATCCATCCTCCCACCATAATGCTTGAGAAAACACCCCCAAGTGATCAGAATCCATGTGGTGTTAGTTTCCCTTATTGACGGAGTGAAGTAGCATATAGAAAAAAAATTAATGAATATACTATTTCCCATTACCACACAATGGGTATAACCTAGTCAAAAACTCAACTGTAGCTAAAGCCTCTCGGACTCCTGGCTGCCACTTCCAAGACTATATATCATATAAGCACACAGCCATTTAAAGAGCATTATTACATTACTTCATTCCCATTTTATGAGTTTCACTTTACATTAAATAATTCTTTAAACATTAATTAACCATTAAAATTTATACAATATATTTCATTAGAATCATAGCCAAAGACCAATGTTCCTTCAAATTACAACCTTAGCATTGCGCCCCAAAAAGTTCCAACCCCATGGGTTAACATCATTTATTCAATTATTTGTTTACAGCATTACCTTATCATATTCCCAGGAATTCTAGAAAAATATTCTAAGCTACTAAACACAATAGGACACAACATGGTGAGTAGATGAACAATCTATCAAGTAAATTCCACCTATGGCAAGAGCATAGACCCATCCTCACATGATAAGATAAACCTGGAAAGCACGTGGGATACACCTCACGTCTTATCCCCTTTAAAAATAAGGGTAAGAAATACCTGCTACCATGAGAAATGGGTAAATTAAAGCAGATAAATAACCAATAAGAATCAGTAAGAACCCAAACATTCACCTCCTACCAATTTCATCAGCCCTAGTGTCCTCCCCGACACCTATTTGCATAAAACGATGCATCTCTCCACTCTAGGAATCAACTTCTACCATAATAATTAGGACTCCCTACCCCCTTATATCAGAACAACCATCCAAGGTCACATCATAACAAAAGAAATAGGAATACAGTCATCATATCAATTGGGCTTTTGGCCCTTAAACAAGAAATAAGGTAACTCAGAACCCTACATGGAATTATCTTTTATCACACAACCAGTTCTTTAATCAATCATTGATTAACAAATTTATATTTCATAGGTTCAAAATTCTTGAATCCCAACCAGTAACCTGTCACAAATAATTCATCATGCTTACTGCACTAATTTTAATAACATTAAATTACAATAAAAAGAACCAAATTCATTTACATTCCTCATTATCATTTTCCAAATGATTATTGATTTATTCCATCATTACGTTCTTTTCCAATTTCCATCAAGAATTAAATGATAAATAAAGCAAGCATGGATATCAAACTATCTAGCAAAATAAGAGGCAATAACATATGATCGATATCAATTTATTTATCTATTTAAAATATTTATTATGTCAATTCCATTATGATCTAGTGGGATTAAACATGCTAACTATATAGTTGAACATAAAATAAAAGAGAATCCACAAATCCCCTACCTCAAATGGTTCTCGACGTTCTTTATACTAGAACGATCCAAACAACAGGTTACGATTTCCTCCCCTCATGACTATTGTATCCACCTGATGATGTAGAGACACCACCACACCTATAAACACCCAATAAAATCCCAATAGGAACATGGAGATAGAAATCCATAAAAAAGGGTAAGTAGAAACAGAAGGAGATGAACCCAAAGGAATGATAAAATATCATACCCTATATTAAATATTGATCGATACTGCTTGGCTACATCAAAACAGAGTGGAGCCAATCAAAGGAGTGAAGATGGATTGAGAAACTCATACGAGATGGAATGAATGGTTCGTGCATCTCATAGCATAGAATAAGGAATAAAAACTAGGTAGGAAGATATATCGTCCCGTTAGAAGATTTGATGGATTAGTGGTTTATGATATGCTGGATTTCTTATTAAAAGTGGATCGTATTGACCCATGCGGTTTAACCAAGTAAAAGAATCTCTATCTATAGAGAAATTAATATAGGAGTTATGACCTTTGAATCAACCATACAGTCCTTAAAACAAGGATTTAAATTCATTTTACATCAAATTAAATAGTAATGGGGGAAACAATAACAAGATGAAAAAACTATTCACGAACTCAAAATTTGGAAAAGGAAAAACACTTTTCATGAACCTCACCGTTGGAACCTCAATGTTCTGGAAACACAATTCATGAAATCAAAATTCGTCTATGGAAAGAGGTCACGGTTGGAACCTCAATGTTCCAGAAACAATATTCATGAACTCAAAATTTGGAAAAGGAATGATGTCACTGTTGGAACCTCACCAATTAGGAAACACTGTTCATGAACTCAAAATTTCGTAGAGAATGGAGGTCACTATTGGAACCTCAGTGTTCTAGAACACTGTTCATGGACTCAAAATTTGGAAAAGGAAGGAGGTCACCATTGGAGCCTCTACGTTATGGAAACATTGTTCATGATCTCAAAATTTGTGAAAGTAAATATATAACCTTTATAACCTCACCGTTCTTGAAACATTATTCACGAACACAAAATTTGGCAGGGGAAAGAGGTCACTGTTGGAACCCCACCCTTCTAGAAACACTTTCCATGAACATAAAATTGGGAATGTGAAAGAGGTCACCATTGGAACCTTGGTGAGTCGTTTAACCAAAGGTATGTTATCAGTGTCCCAAATTGATATTAACCACTCTTAAACATAGAATAGTTCAAGTGTGGGGTCGATCCACAGAAAAATTTCCTACATGCATGAATTCAATTGAGTTTAGAATTAATTTAGCGAGTCTTACAGAATTTAGAGGGTATTTTCTTGTTTGGATTATTGAAACTGTTTTGTTTAGTTGAAATTATCATTAACTATTTAAAAGAAAACAACAAGTTATTTTTAATGTGTTTAGCAGAAAAAAGAGATTGTTGGGGTTATGTTGATCATGGAGATTTTATGCGGTTGTCTTATATAGTTGTGTTCTTCATGATAATCCTACATTCTGGGTATTATTTATGACATTATTTCCTTGATTTGGTTGATGTTTTCTTGGAATTGAAGAAATTTGACTCCTTGGTCTAGTTGTCAGTGTTTCACAGTTCTTAATTTCAGTTTAGTTCATTTATGAATCGATGGATCCTTTTAATGGTCATGAATGCATTCATCGTTATTCTTATTTTATATCCCTGAGAATTCTGCCCTGGTTTTGGGTCAGAATACTTAGTGGTATCCATCAACGGTTAAAGAACCCCATGATTCTGGAACATTCCCATGCGAATGAGCATGAAAAAGTCCATCCCCTGGGGAGAACCTAACAGTTCATGGGGTAAGGATGGTTTGAAAACCCCAAGGTGGTGGGTGAGGCGAGTGGCATAAAACCCGTCGTTCAGGTTGCCCTGACGGATGGTAGACATAGAATGGAAGTAGGAAGCGACGAGGTAAGGGAGGTCTGGGTAGTCCTGCCGGATGACACCGGTAAGGAGATCCTTGTCATGACCATTCATGACCCCCATATACTCATGGATGGGAAAAAGAATGGCGCTCAAGCACCTGGGGTAAAACGAAGTATGTGATCGATGATAAGGGTGCTCTACTACGAGGTAGGGGTGTAGCGGTGGTTAGGCCCAGCAAGCTCTCGCCATAGAGACACGAGCTCAGAGCGCTCGGGTCTGGTCAGGGTGGAATAGGGGGTGGGGTAATAGGATGGGGGTAGAAACCGCACCCTCGGCCAATCTCTGTCATGGTGACGGAAAATCATCATCCACCCAGCCGGAACCGAACCACTGGCACCACATAACCAGGTGTCTCCCAGTACTCAGCTTCGTCGAACTCAAAAGATGTTGCGAACTCCAAAAATAAATCACGGAAGATAGGAGTTTTGACCTGGAAAATAGTGATCATGGGAGTGTGGCCAAGGAGATCCTCTAACTCTCCCCAGATGTCGAGCTGTTGAGGAACGGTGCTTCCAAGGTAGTGCCCACTCATCAGAATCGGATGACGAGAAAAACGCCGAACCCTGTCAGGGCCAGATCGATGACCGGGAACACCATGCAGGAATAGAGAACACCTGCAGGTCCTGGACTAGGGGGAGGTGCAGCAGCAGGAGTTGGCTCTGGGGGTGGATTGACTGTAGTAAGTGCAGGGTCACTGGATGGGGCAGACAATGAAGTTCCAGCTGCGGAGGAGGAGATATCAAGGGGATTGGCAGCAGGGAGGGAAAGATGGAGGTTTCTCGTACCAGCCTTGGCGGAGGGAGTGTGGGGTGGAACGGTGGCCAATGGATGGAGCTCGTAGATAGGAGCGTCTGGGTATGGCTGTGTCAGAGTTCAGTGTCAAATCCTCAGAAAAAATGGGCCTCTCTCCCTCAGTGGCGGAGGCCGACCGCTTCCTTTGGGAAGGATCGTGATATTCCATAATGTGAAAAAGAAATAAAAATAAAACAAAACAAAAAGAAAAAAAACAAAACAATGAAAATGTGATAAATCTGAAAAATAAAAGTACATGGTGTGTACATCTAGGGTACACGACGTGTAGTTCAAGATGTGCATCATCCCATGTTCTCTAGATAAACACGCTGAGGGTGAAAGAAAATTGACCATGTAAAGGTACACGACATGTACCAAACATACACGCCGTGTTCTACAAAGTGTGCATGGTCGTGTGTTGCAAAAAACACTGCCATGATTGTATCAGTTCTAAGAATCAAAGACACGCCATTTGTGGGACTCACACGATGTGTGATTTAATTGAGGAACATTGTCGTTTGGGGGGTTAGACATGGGTCTAGCCGATAGAAATAGGAGACACGGCGTGTAACGAACACACACGCCATGTAATGGAACATTGGTTAAGAGGTCGTGTCAGGCGCTACACATGGAGGGGCCAAATGAAATGATATACATGGTGTGTACCAAAAACACAATCCATTTACATGAAAATGGTGTGTGAGGCCGTGTGAGAAAGGGTACTCGGGCACGATGGAGAAAGTACATGGTGTGTACCGAACATACACACCATGTATATTCAAATTCCGAAGCATTTTGTGTGTGGCCGTGTACAAAAGTACACGGCGTATTTTCTTCAATTCGTGGTAGTGTATCGCAGAAGCCGAATGGTCAATAGTTCAAAAAACACCCTAAACGTTTCAAAAAACTTGAAATAGTGAGTGTATAAGGTCATACCTTGACAGAGGATCACAATGCAATAGAAATTAGAGCTTCAAACAAACCAAAAAGACAGAACTAAGATTGGGGGGTGGCATTCTGAAGAAGAAAATGGGATAAAGGGGATGAAAGGGGGAGCCGTGCGACACGGCGTGAAGCTGTGTGGCCCGCAGCTTATATAGACATGGTACACGACATGTACTTTTGGACTACATGCCATGTATCCCCAATTTTCTTAATCAATAATAAACTACAAAATAATTAATATTAATTAATTAAAATAATAAAAGTAAAATAGATATATATATATATATATGTATATATAGAATTAAAATAAAATAAAACTATACTCGTAATGTAGTGGGAAAATACATGTCGTGTGTTTAAAAATTGTAAAAATAGAAGTACAACCTTTGGTCTGGTGCTCGGGGCGAGGATCGAACTGGCGATCGACCACTTCGAACGGAAGCCCTCAACCACTGGAGAAAAGTTTGTACTGCTGCCCATATTTGTTATTTATGTATATTTAATCTATACAGCATATACACACAGGATGAAATAAATGCACAACATGTGGTTTTTAATTATAAAAGAAGTGGTTGAATCAGGGAGATTAGCCGAGTTCAATCTTGGGTCTTTTGGATCCAGGGGTGAGGATTTTCCAATCTTCCAACTTCGTCCACATGAATTACATTATATAGAAAAGTGTTTTTATATTTTTAATTCAAGAAATAAAATATGGCACACATGCCATATTTTGGAAAACACGTCTTGTGGTTTTTAGTAAAAGTGGAAATGATGGAATTGGGGCGGTTGTCAAGATTCAAACCCGATTCATTTGGACACCGGGTTTCGATCATGGACAACTGACCCATCCCCATCATGAGTTCTCATATAAATATATATATATATATATATATATATATATATATATATGGAATTCACTACACACACTGTGTAAGAAAATATGAAAACGAGGATCCCCGTGCCGAAGGTAGGTCGGGAGGATTTGAACTGGGGACAGCACGAATAAACTCTAGTGACCTTACCATCAGTACATGCATCATCCCTATTTATTTATTAGGCAATCTATAGATTTATATTAGCTAGATAAATGAAAACTAAAACGTACACGCCATGCATATAGGTGGTACACAGTGTGTATCCTCTGGGTTGCCTCCGAGGAACCGCCTTTGTTTAAGGTCGTTGGCTCGACTGACTTACCTTTTCTTACCTGAGAGGGGTGGTGGAGATTTTTCCCACTGTATCTTCCATGTGATGGTAAATATTACGTCATTGGTCATTCACCTTGAATGGTTGACCATCCTCTTTATCAATTTCCACTGCTCCGTGAGGAAATACTCGTATGACATGGAACGGTCCTGACAACCTCGACTTGAGTTTTCCTAAGAATAGGTGAATATGAGAGTTCAAGGGGAGTACCTGATCACCAGGTTGAAAAGTTTTTCGAGATATAATTTAGTCGTTGATGGATTTTTTCCTCTCCTTCTACAATTTAGCAGTCTCAAACACCTCCCTTCTAATTTCATCGAGTTCTAATAGTTGTAACATTCCCCTATCTACAGCTGACTTGAGATCAAAATTTAGTGCCTTAATGGACCAATAGGCTTTGTGTTCCAATTCTACCAGTAGATGTCATTGTTTACCATAGATGAGGTGGAATGGTTACATCCCCATTGGTGTGTTGAAGGTGATGCGATCGGCCCACAAAGCATCATCAAGCTTTTTGGACCAGTCTTTCTGTAAGGTATTCAATGTTTTCTCCAAAATTTGTTTGAGCTCATGGTTGGAGAGATCCAACTATTCACATGATTAGGGATGGTATAGTGTACCCATGTGAAGCCTTAACCCATATTTAGATATCATTCCTTTCATTAATGTGTTGTCACAGTGAGTCCCCCTATCGCTAATCAACACACGAGGAACGCCGAACCTGCTGAAAATGTGCTTCTTTAGAAAGGTCACGATTATGTTAGTTGTGTTGTGTGCCGTAGTAGTGGCTTCAACCCATTTGGAGATGTAATCAATGAAGACGAGGATTTAGGTATTCTCAAAAGAAGTGGTAAATGGTCCCATGAAGTCAATGCCCTAGACATCAAAGATCTCGACCTCCAAGATGGGGTGCAGGAGAAATTTTGGCTCTACATCCCATTTTACATGTCCGTTGGCATGTATCACAATGGGAAATGAAGGCTTGAGCATCATTATGAATTGTGGGAAAGAAAAACCCAGATTACAGAATCTTTGCCATGGTATGATCCGATCCGTGATGTCCTCCAATGGGTGAGGCATGACAAAATTCTTGGACCCCTTGAACCTCTGTCTTTGGGATGCAACTTCAGATCACCCCATCTCCACAGAATTAGAATAGGAGTGGGTCTTCCCAGAAGTATGACTTAATGACAGATAGGAATCTTTTCTTCTGCTGGATGGAGAGGTCGGGGTCAATGGCACTTGTAGCTATATTGTTAGTAATATCAGCAATACAGGGTCTAGGGGATTCGATAATTTAAAAGAGATGCTCATTAAAAAATTACACCCTTATATCTCGATTCTCTACCTTTTCCAAGTGTGGTAGATCCATATGGGAGAGATGATCATCAACTATATTCTCACTCCCCTTTTTTCATAGATCTCTAAATCAAATTCTTGTAATAAGAGGACCCATCAGATCAGTTAGGGCATTACATCCCTCTTGTTTAATAGGTACTTAAGTGCTGCATGGTTAGTATAAACAATAACATTAGACAGCACAAGGTTAGAAGATAATCTATCGAAGGAAAATAACACTTCAAGCAACTCTTTCTCTATAGTATTTTAGATTAGTTGGGCCTCATTGAGTGTCCTGCTGGCATAGTAGATGGGTCGGAAGATTCAGTCCAGTCGTTGACCCAGGACATCTCCCACCGCATAGTTGCTGGCATCGCACATAACATCAAATTGTGCCTCCCAGTTGGGGGAAATCATCACTGGAGCATCGACCAGGTGATTCTTTAGATGATCAAAATCTATGGTACATGCCTCATTAAATTCTAAAATAGCATCCTTGGTCAGGTGGTTAGTTAGAGGCTGGGATATCTTTGAGAAATCACGAACAAACCACCTGTAAAAAAACCGCATGTCCCAGGAAGCTGTGGATGAATCTAACATAATTTGGAATGGGAAGTCTTTAGATGACTTCTATTTCCACTGGATCCACCTCTATTCCCTTGGAAGAAATCCTGTGGCCAAGGAATATGCCACTTTGCACCATAAAATGACACTTTTCCCAGTTCAAAACTAGGTTAGTGTTTTCGCATCGCTCCAGTACCAGCTCCAGGTGCCGCAAATAGGTGGTAAATTAATTCCCATAAAAGGAAAAATAATCCATGAAGACCTCCAGGATTTTTTCCTCCATGTTGTGAAAAATAGCCAGCATGCATCGCTGGAATGTGGTGGGAGTGTTGCATGTACCAAAATACATCCTGCGGTAGGCAAACATACCGTATGTGCAATTGAAGGTGCTCTTCTCCTGATCTTTTGGGGAAATGGAGATCTGATTATAGCATGATTAGTCATCGAGGAATTATTAATATTCATTCCCTAATATCCTTTGTATTATATGATCCATAAAGGGCATGGGAAAATGATCCTTCCTTGTGGCATCGTTTATCATCCTATAATCAACAAAGACTCTCCAGCCCGTGACTGTGTGAGTAGGGATGAGCTCATTCTAGTAATTTGATACCACAGTGATACCTCCCTTTTTAGGGACCACTAGTAGGGGAACCACCCACGGGCTATCTGATATTGGGTAAATGATACCTACATCTAATATCTTGATAACCTCCTTCTTTACAACTTCCTTCATGGGAGGGTTCAGACACCACTGGGGTTGTCTAGATGGCTTTGCTCCTTCTTCGAGCAGCACCATGTGGGTGAAAATCGTAGGGCTGATACCCTTCAAATCTGCAACAGTCCATCCAATGGCCTGCTTTCTCCGCTTCAAAACATGTATGAGTGCATCCTATTGTTCCTGTGATAGTGCTTCACTAAATATAATGGGAAATGTTTGATGATCTCCGAAATTCTCGTATTTTAAGGAAGGTGGGAGAGGCTTCAGCTCTAGTTCAGGATCCTTGAGAACTGAAGGTACCATTGGTTGTACTGCTTCCCTCTCTAGGATTTCAGGAATGATAGCTCATTACCAGTAGTGGCTACCCTGGCCTTTAATGAATTTCAGGTCCTCTGGCGCTTCATCAGTGGAAATGTCTGAAAAAATTATATCATCTGAAATGGAAGAACAAACCAGATCATCTGCATGTCTGCTCAGTTTTTCATCCATGGTAGTCACTGCATAGCAGCCCTCATGTTCGAGTAACAAGGCTTGTCTGACAACCTTTAGAACTTTTTAGGAGACTCTTTCGTCCCCTACCCAGAAAATCCACTCTCCCTGGTGCACATAGATCAAGACATTCCCTATGACCTGTAAAGGTCTTACCAATATAATAGGTGTCTCATGATCCTCATCCATGTCTAGGATAATAAAATCTGTAGGGAGGATCAATCTTCCCACCATTACCAGCACATCCTCTAGTTTCCCTTTTGGATATTTAATGGATCTGTCAAAAAGTTGAAGGGAGAATCGGGTAGGCTTCAGATCATCAAGTCCGAGAATTTAGAAAACTCCGAATGTAATGAGGTTGACACTGGCCCCTAAGTCACATAGGGATTTTCCAAATTCATAGGGTCCTATTGTACATGGAAAAGTAAAGCAACCTGGATCATGGATAATCGGAGTAATGGAATGTTTTATGACTGAGGAGCACTCCTTTTTCAGTGCTATGGTGCCCAAATCATCCATCTTCAAATTATTCGAGAGGATTTCCTTCATGAATTTATCATATGTGGGCATTTGTATTAGAGCCACTACAAATGGGAAGTTGATGTGTATCTTTCTAAATACTTCCATGAGATTTCCAAAATGGTGATCTAGCTTCCTTTGCTTATTCCTCTCTAGAAAAGGTAATACATGCTCGAATGGTTTGACGAACTCCTTTCCTTTGCTTGGTTGATCTTCTGGTGATGGATTTTCGGATGAAGAGGGGTCTAAAATTTTACCTTTTTTGTCCACTGGGAGTATAGGTGTAGTTGAATGTGCTTGTTCCTTTTGGTGTAGATTATTTCCACTTCCTAAAGTGGTGGAATGGGCCTCTTCCCTTATGTTCTTCCTGGTCTTGCCTGGTAGTTTACCAGGCTGTCTCCCTAAGCGCTGGTTTGCTAACTGGCCGATTTGGTTCTCGAGGATTTGGGTAGAAGCCTCCTAGTTCTGAAATCAGGTCTCAGTAGTATAGATTAATTTGTTCATAAGATCTTATAACCTAGAGGTATTCTCTTGTTGAGGTGGTCGTGCATCTGGTGGAGGTGGTTGCTGCCTTGTCTACTACGAGTGAGGGTTTTTATACACATGATGCTGGTAGAAACCGTACTGATTCTGTTGTTGCCTTGGGTATGAGTTCTGATATTGTGGCTGACTATAGCCAAGCAGTCGCTGGGGAATAGGTTTCTGCTACTGTTGGCCCCAGCATGTGTTCTGGTTTTCACGCCATGCTGGGTTCTGGTATTGTTGAAACTGGTTCGACCCTCTGATTTGAGAAACATAGCTCACCTCTCTTGTCGAAGGTTCAACTGAAGGTTCTAGGCATTCTCCTAGGATTTGGTTGTTACCACAGTCACCGCATGTTGGATGGTTCACCACATGGACTTGAGATGCACCCTTGAGATTCAATGCATCGATCTTTTTGGATACTGCATCCAACTGGAAAGAATGAATGGTAGTAGCATCAATACAATACATACCTCGTTTTTGGGTCCCCCGATTGGAATGCCACTAGAAGCTGTTGGCAGATATATCGTCTAATAGTTCAAAAAATTCTTTGGGGGACTTTCGCATTACCATTCCTCCAGCAGCTGTATCCACCACATACTTTTTATTTGTTGTTAATCCTCAATAAAAGGTTTGGAATTGCATCTAGCGTGGAAGTCCATGGTGTGGGAATTTAAGTAACATCTCCTTGAAATGTTCCCAGGATACGTACAACGATTCGGAGTCGTTCTGCTCGAAGTTATGGATTTCCTTCCACAAGGTCACCATTTTTGAAGGTGGGAAGTATTTGGATAAGAACGCCTGAGCCAACTCCTCCCATGTGAGGATGGATCATTGCAGTAACCCTTTGATCCAGTCTTTCACCTTGTCCCATATAGAAAAGGGGAAGAGTTGAAGACAAATGGTGTCCTCAGACACGACATGGTAACAGAATGTATCATAGATCTCCAGAAAATTGGAGAGATGGGTGTGCGGGTCTTCACTAGGCAGGCCACCGAATTGAATGGTGTTCTGGATTAGCTGCATGATCGCAGGCTTGATCTCAAAGTGCTGGGCCTGAACCGAAGGATAAACTATGCCCATATCAGCTCCGTGGATCGAAGGCAGACCATACTCTATAAGAGAATGTCATGGATCTGGATGTTGAGGGACTGGAGGTGGCATGTACTGCTGCTCCTGAGGGGCGAAGTAGGGCTGTTGAAAGAGTTGTCGCTACTGTTGGGGCTGGTCGTACTGCAGAAGTGATTGATTTACTGGTTTCTGTTTGTCCCTCGGGAGGAACTCCATGAAACCTCCAGGTTGGGCCTGCTCCGGTATACTAGTAGTGGGAGGATATTGGTCTTTTAATGGTTGTCCGGCTGCAGCTTCAGTGGTCGGTGCTCCCTATTCTTTATTCTCCATATGTAATGATTTTTGTCTGCACGTCTCTATCAGTGAACGTCGATGTACCAACAAGGTTCATTCGATTTCCAGCTCAATTAGAAGAATATCTGATGACTCAGCACTCCTGGACCATGTGAGGCATTGGTTCATGCACCCGTGATTAGACATATATAGAAAAAAAACTCAGACATAAAAGGGGAATCAAAAGACAAATAGAAATGCATTTAAGAAAGAATTTTTTTGGGAATTTATTTAATTTTTATTTAATTTTTATTTTCACAAAATTAATTAATATGTAAAATAAATTTAGCACATTAACCGTTAATGTTCCCCAGCAATGGCCCCAAAATTTGGTGAGTCGTTTCACTGAAGTTATGTTATCGGTGTCCCAATTTGATTTTACCCACTCATAAACTTAGTATAGTGAAAGTGCGGGGTCGATCCACAGGGAACTTTTGTACGTGCTTGAATTCAATTGATTTTAGAATTAATTTAGTGAGTAATTCTGAATTTAGAGTGGATTTTCTTGTTTTGGATTATTGAAACTGTTTTGTGTACTTGAAATTATGATTAACAATCTAAAATAAAACAACAAGAGATTTTTAATGTGTTTAGAATGAAAAAGAGCATGTTGGGGCTATGGTGATTATAGTGATATTATGAGGATTTCTTATATAGTTGTGTTTTTCCTGATAATTCAACATTCTAGATCTTATTTATGACAAGATTCCCTTGGTCTGGTTGAAATTGTCTTGGAATTGGAGAAATTTGACTCCTTGGTCCGGTAGTCAGTGTTTCACAATACTTAATTTCAGTTTAGTCTATTTATGAATCGATGGATCCTTTCAATGATCAAGAAAGCATTCATTATTATTATTATTTTATCTCCATGAGAATTCTTCCCTTGGTCTGGGTCAGAATCCTCAGTGCTGTTCGACAATTGTTAAACAATAATGAGAAGAATTTAAAAGAACAAACACAACCATATAAATCAATCCAACATACAAAACTCTTCATCATCCACAGCACCAACACAAGGGGTTTTTAGTTACACATATAGGACAAAATAAAAACAAAACCATTGATACCTGATGAGATCATCGAATAGGATTTGGGAAGAGGTTTCAGAAGGTGGAATAGTGGAATAGTGGCACAACGGTGGCTGAGAGATATGGCAGTAGAACTTCCCCCTTTTCTCAATGTGTTTCCTCCCCTTTTTTTGGGTCTAGAGGCCAAGGCCTCTATTTATAGAAATCTAAAGTACAGTGTGTGTATAAAAGTACACACCGTGTAGTCTTGTCAATGGCCCTTTTTCATAGTTTTTCTTTGGTATGTGGCCAATCACGCCATCTTTGACTCACATGGTGTCGGCGGCCGATTGGTGGGTAGTACATGGCGTATTGTGCCACCACACACGGCGTGTAGTCCATAGAAAGAGCCACTAACCTCATCTAGAAGCTGGTACGTGGCATGTAGCAGTAATCCACATGGTGTGTAGTTCTGGTTGATGACTTGGGCATGAACTCCCTCTTTTTGATCTGTGTCGCAATCTAAATGTACACAATGTGTATAAAAGTACACAATGTGTAGTTGAAATTTTTTCACAGACTTCCCTTTATTTGGGTATCATGATCAGAAACCTCTGAAAATAAACAGAATCACCAAAATAAAAGCATATATTCATGAAACAATAGATATTTGCTGTGAACATGTTTTTATTTTGAATAATATATATGAAAATGTATACACAAATCGGTTTAATCAAATCTCACCTTTTCATTATTCACATAAGGTCACCGTTTCACTGTTCACCTAAGGTTTCCAATGACACTATGCACAAAAGGTCACCATTGAATTGTTCACCTATGGCTACCAATGACACTGTTAACATAAGGTTACCGTTTCACTATTCACATAAGGCTACCTATGAAACTGTTAGCATAAGGTCACTGTTTTACTTTACACATAAGGTTACCAATGAAACTTTTCACATAAGGTCACAGTTGCACTGTTCACAAAAGGTTACCGATGACAATGTCCACATAAGGTTACCATTGCAGTATTCATATAAGGTTACCGTTGGAACTATTCATAGTGGTCTACTATTGGAACTGTTCACAGGGCTACCATTAGAACACTTCACGGAATTGGTAATTATTAAATGTGGTGGGGATAAGTCACCTTTACCCCTCCAGAAGACCTCAGACACCATATTTTCACAAAGGATTGGACCAGATTTGTTCGAGCCATTACACATGTTTATGATCAATATTATATAGATTATGCTTGCTAAATTTCCTTACTATTTTTGAATAAAATTATTCATAGATTATGTTAAAATCTATATTGATTACCATTACTATATATCTGAGTTCACCCTTTATTATGCTTCCTTTAAATATTTTATGGTGAACTATTTTATATAGGGAATTTTCTTTGAATAGAATTATTTTTTAAGATCTTTATGTGAGATTTGGAGGATATTTTATGAAATGACTGATTATTTTATTATTATATTATGAAAATAAATCATTAAATCCTCATGTCATTTTTATTATCAAGAATGAATATTCAAAATTTAATATATTTTATTGATGTCATAAAATCTGAGTTCATTGTAGTAGGAAGAAGAGGAATGTTTTAGATAACTATATTAACCTATAATGAGAAAAATTATTTATATTTCATTCGATACATTTATGGGTATTCCTAAGGATGTGTATAAGGGTAATTCTATATAGAGGAAAATATCCTTAACTTTTGGTGCATGAATGAGTGATTTTCTTCATTGAAATTAACTCCCTTTATGATAGAAAAAGTCAATGAGGCTCTAGTATAGTTGTACAAGGGGGTAATAAATATAAGAATTATTAATTGAGATGTAATTTATTGTCACATAGTGCATGAAAACAGACCATTCTATTTACCTATATTGGAGCACTTGGAGGATATGATTTGGAAATTGAAAAACTCTTCACATAAAATCATGATGGATGTGAATAATGATACTGAATAACCTAGGTTTAGCCAAAGGTATTATAGATTTGAAATAATATGTCATTATTTTGACATCTTATAATTGATTTTTCAATATATTTTGTTTCCCCCATGTGAATATTGTTTCTTACACTGTACATATTTATCTTAATAAATGTGTTGAACATAATGTAATAGTGTTAAAGTTGAGTTCAACAGAAAATGAAATGATTTTCCTCTTGAGAAATAAAATTATTTTGGATATTTAATGGAATATTATTAAATTTCTTAAAGAAATTTCTCTCGATATGAATCATTTTAAACAATAAAATTAGAAATAAAGGGGAAAATACTTTATTGAGTGTCTAATGGGTCCATTCCCATGTATATTTAGTGTCTTTGTTGATACAATTGTTATTGGAAAATTTTAAAATAAAAATGATAATATAATTTAAAATATTTATATTTGAGGCTCAAAAATTTCATTTTAGAAATTTATTACGTGAAATATGAGACAGTTCAAATGGTGGAATCTTATCATCAAACCACCAAAAAACAAATAAATAGTATCCATGTTTGTTGATGAGTTTAGGAGAATATGTTTTAAAAATTACATTCCTTACATTATTCATATAAAAATGGATATTTAATTCCACGATCTAAAGTTGATTGGGTGTTAATTTTTTGGCCCAAATGAAGAAATTTTTAAAATACCATTAAGGTATGATTCAAGAATTATCATCCAAAATAAACGCAAGCTTAGTCAATATTTAATTATCTTAAAACCATTTTTCTAAATGGAATTGGAAAAAGGGGTCTTAAGTAGCTATGATGAAATCATTCATTTTTTTTCATGGTGGAAATGGTGTATGTGGTCACAAATCTTTCTCAAGGATTTAATACAAAAAATGATTTAATTGAAGGTATATTCTAAAAAACATGAATAAAAGAAGTTGATATTTCCTTAAATCTATATGTATTGATGGAAACATGGAGGAAATTTTCTTAAGAAGAATATATGATGTTTAATGTGGGTAAATTTTTTCATCGAGTTATGGAATGTGAATGTTTTGGGAATAAGATAGATAATGATCAGAATAGAGTGAAGTCTCCAAAATAGGAGAAACCCACAGTCCAATGTTTCAAATGTATGGTGTATGGGTGTTTTTCTAACCAATGCTCAAATCAGATGGTTAATGATGATGTTCCACATCAGCATCCCCATTAAAATAAAGAAAATGGGAAATATCATGTGATCACTCTTTTTGATGAGGGGTATAATAAAAATTTGGGGAAATGTACACCTACATTTGAGTATAGAACTTATAATTTTTTACTTTATTACTGATCTTCCAACCCTTTTATATCATTTTATTTTCTAAAGGGCAACGGAGTACTATATTAATGATTATTTTGTATGTTTTTACTGAAACCCATTAATAGAATGATGATTGTATCTCCAATCAATTATTTTTTCCTAGATAAAGTTTTGAGGAATGTGGTTCCTATATATTTTGATATCCTCAATTTTGTTGAATTTGATCTTATCTTAATAATGTTTTGTATTTATCTATATAAATCCCATTAATTTTTTGGGGAGGGGAATTAATATTTAATATTCCAAACTCATGTATCATTGTATATTCTTATGATGATAAATATGAAACTTCATGGTATATTAATATCATTTTATGGGTATTTTTCAAATAAAAATGTATTGTTTACAAAAAAATGGTTGTAAAAAACATGACATCAATGATATCTCTATTGTGAGGTTGTTTGATCATGTATTTCTTGATGAGATTACCATTCTTAAAATAAATTTGGATGTTGATTTCACAATATAAATCCTTCCTATTTCTATGCATGTTTAAAATACATTATATAGAATGACTTTGATAGAATTTCTATAATTTAACTGGGTGGTCCATGAGAATCTTGAAAAGGGATTTATTCAGCCTACATAATCACCATTTGGTGAAGTAGTCATTTTTTATTTTGAATAAATATGGATTGATGTTACTCTAAAATAATTATCTAGTGATAAAAAAATCTTGATCAATATCATTTATATTGTACCATGTACAGATGAGTTTATTGGATAACTACATCGAGCTATGTACTTTTCCATGATTGGAATTTATTTTGGATATCGTCAATTGATGGTAAAAAAGGATGATATAATTAAGACACCATTTAATATTATCTATGGAAACTATGAATGTATTGTGATGTCATTTGGTCTCACTAATACCCATAATCTCTTCATTTATATAATGAATATAGTCTTTAAAAATTACAATGATCTGTTAATTGTAGTATATATAAATGATATAATTATATATTCAATGTTAAAGGAAGAGCATGAATACCACATGAAAATTTTACAAAATATCATAATGAAGTTGAAATGTATGGAAAACATGATTTTTTTGAATTATGGAGACAAAAGGAATTATTCACGGGTCTTATAATCCCTATGGAGGGTGTATTAGTGGATACAAAAATGATAGAGGATATTTAATGTGGGCCAAAACCATCAACGTTGATTGAGATCTGATGATTACATGATTTTTATTGATATTATCAATGAATTTTGTATCATTTCTCGCATTTCTCCAATCCCATAATGATGTTAACTAAAATGGGATATAATCTCATTTATGAAGATTAATGTGATGAAAATTTTAAGGAACTGAAGAAAATATTAATCGGTTCCCCCAATACATATATTTCACTAAAATGGAGAAGGGTTTGTATTATATACTGATGCATCAAATAAGGTATTTGGATATGTTCTTATGGATAATCTTATAGAGGTATATTATAGCACATTAAAATTGAAGTTTTATGATAAAAATTTCTCAACTCATGATTTGGAGTTAGCTGCAATAAGTTTTACATTAAATATGTGGATGCATTGTCATTATTGAAAAAACGGATAAATTTTTTTAACCTAAAAGTTTACAAAATATATTCACATTGAAAGAGTTAATCATGCACCATAGAATACTGTTGGAGATATTTAAATACTCTAACTACTCACTACATTAGCACCCTAGTAAAGAAAACAATGTGGCCCTAGCTTTAATCCAAAAAGAAAATGCTAGAATATCTATGATTTTGATCATGAATCATGCAGTATGTGTTACACCCGAGACTTTTATGTTATATAAATCATCAAAGGAATCTTTTCTACACAACACTTGCTTGGCTTGCTTTACATGAAATCGCGACCTTCCTCGATAGCTTGCATCGTACGCAATACCGAGTTTCACTAAACAACGATATGCTATTAAAATATTATTAAAACTAGCCGTTATGAATAGTAATAACCACTTTTTGAAATTTTATAAATTTTATTTTTCAAAATGGACTTCATTTTTGGATTCGGAATATCGAAATTAGCCTAGGGTGAAATTTTGGTATTTTTCTGAAAACTTTCAATTTTTGATGAATAGTGAAACCACTAAGTGGTAGTTAAAAAACTGAATTTTTCGTAAAACATAATTTTACCGCTTCTGTGAGTGGAATTTCAAAAATCCAAGAGACACGGTTGATGTCAGTAAGTAAAATGTGGTTCAATGAGATGAACATAATTTTTTGGTGAATAGTAACTTTTTACTTTTTTTTACCACGGTTAAAAGTAAATAGGGTAATTAAGGGTAAAAATGATATTATTATTACCCTAACACATGTACTAATTCTATTGGACAAGTTTAATTCGACCAAAAACAAAATTAGGAATAAAATATGACCATTTAGGCCCACTTGGATTAGATTAGGACATTTATTATTAATTTATTTAAAGAAGGGTTAAAATAGTTAAAATAAATATTTAATAACTAAACCATTTTTAATATGGGGTTATACATAAGATAAATTCGACTATAAATATTCATTAGAAATATAAAAATATTTCCTAAATAATGGTATTTTATTTGTAATTTTTAGACATTAAATAAGTTAATTTATTTATGACACAAAGATGATGCAGTAATTATCTTATTAATGAAATATTGACATAATTGATGTTATAAACACCAAAATAAATGTAATTTGACACTTTTTATGAATTGAACTAATTTTATAGGTTAATATTACATGTTATTATTTATTTAATTAACTTGGTTCGAACTTATCATTCTGTTATGATTTTCACAAAAATCAATTACTAAATAGTGTCAAAATTGACATAAAATAGTTTTTAAAACAAATATTATATTATTAAATGTTATTTTATTCCTAAAAATCTAAGGTTCTGCCAAATGACTAATATAAGGTTATATAAATTAATAATAAACAACTTGGGGTTATTTTGGCTTGATATAGTAAGTTTATTAACCTTATAGTATAAGAACACAAGAAGACACGGTAAAAGTAAAATTATTTACCTTAATGTTAAATCTAAATGATAAGGTTAAAATTGATACCTAAACTTGTCTAAATTCTATTGGATGAGAGGATTTCGACCCATACCCACCTTATCCTCGAAATAAATCAATTTGGAGCTATTTAAAACCGATCTTGACTTTATAATAAAATAATATTTTTAGTTATTCCAAAGGTGCCCCTCTCTTCCCTTATAAAAGGACACCTCCTCCCTCAGTTCCTCACACCACTTTGAGCCTTCAAGCTCGGCCAAACCCTGACAAATTATCCTATCCACTTCCCTAGAGACATCCTAGAGGTCCTGGTCTTCTTCAAAGACCAATTTTAGTGCCCTAAAAGAAGGTCTCAAAGAAGCACTTCAAAGAAGAGGTAATGTCCGTTACCGATTCATTCATCTTTATTTCTTCTCCCACTTCTTATTCTTTAGTTATTTCATTATGAAGTAATAACATCAGTATCACTCATATACTGATATGTTATTATAAATATGAAAAAACCCTATTTCACCATCTATCCATCCTATAGAAAAAGAAATCACCGCGCGTGCGTAAGTACGGAATACCGTCTCCACGCCATGGTGTAATCTATTTTCCACCACCACCTTACTTGGATGGGTATAATGGTATAAATAATGACCATATATGACTATTATAAGGTTATATTTATTCTGAAATAATATACATATACTCCAATACAATTCCACGATCATAGGAATGATATCATCACTCGTGCGTATGTACGGAATACCGTCTCCACGATGTGATGCGACTCGTTCTACATGATCTTCATTTCATAATGATTATATAAATAAATTTAATGAATGAATATGATATATATATTACACTAATACCATTCTGGAAATTAGGTATCTATAACATAAAGATAAGAATAAGAATTTATTCGACAAAACACGCATAAGAACAAAAAGATATAAACACCCGAATAACAAGTAGCAATGAAATATTACTACTAAGAAGCTAAGAATATGACCATATATGATATCATAAAAAATAATTATGATTCTGGAATAAGTCAATAACATTATTTAAGTCATTATACAGGAGGTTCGGACACTTACAAAGCAAGTCGGACCTAAGGTAAGGGAAATATCACAATCTCATTTTTATCCGAGATTGTTTATACTTTGGTATTTACTGGGGTGTATTTTATCATACACATCCATGTTTCCTCAATATGTAATATTATTTCCATACACCTAAAATTGTTTAAATCCAATTTTACCCTTCGGTGAGTTTTTAGTAAAAGATATGAAATGATTTTTTTTTCGTTTTTTGTACGAGGTACTTTTTGACTTTTCCGACAAAAGTACGAAGAATGATTTTTTAACTTATACGGCATGAATGGATTTTTAAAACATTATTTACAAGAAGATTCCATTACAAGTTTTCAAGTTTATTTTTAATCAACTTCATTTAGTTTAAAATTGTATGAAATGTTAAAGAAAGGAAGATGTTTTTGAAGTAGAAAGGATATTTTCCTCAAGAATGGAGTTCAAGTGCTTTATCAAAATTATTTTCCATCTAAGATAATATAGGGTTCTGTTTCTATCCCTATTATTAAATTGATTTGATTATGAATTCCTTTATCTTATATGAATTGTTTTATGATGTCACGGTGTTTAAGATTCCCATTTTTATTACATGGGTTATGCTATGATGTATGGTTTTCTGATTTTGTGGCACACAAAGAATGGTATCATTATGAGATGGGTGGGACCTATATCTCCCTCCAATGCATTGGGTAAAGATTTTATATCTCATGAGATAGACATGGCTGGAATTGTAGGTTATACCGGTTCAGTGAAACCGGACTAAAATTAGGGTGACTCGATTCAGAAAGGGACTTTGTCCACTAAGATAGTCTTGGCAATGAGTCTTGACTAACAAGAAATGATTTTCTATGATTATGTGTGTATACCACAAAGTTTCATGTTTTAAGTTATGATTATTGTGATTACATTTCACTACCATGATTTATCCCATGTTATGAAATTATGATCTCTTTTGCAGGTTAAGATTTCCAAAATTTATGTGCTTTTGTATACGATGTGATTTATATTTCTTTTATTTACCCTTACTGAGAATTTGAGCTCACCCTTTTGTATGTTTTCTTTCCCCAGGTCAGGATGAAGGTTATTAAGTAGGATATTCCAAAAAGGGACTCTAGATATGATGAAATAAGTGGGAGGCAAAGTTGATGCTTTATGAACCAGTTGTTTATGTTTCCCAGTTTCTAAAGACACTATACCTATACGGTCCTTTCGTGTTTTTGTTATATGTTGTAATAAGTATGCTTCAATTTTGAAGTATTAACAATGTATGTAAAGTATGGGTCATTATAGTTGGTATCAGAGGAAAGGTATAGTCAACCTTTGGAAACTAGGATGTGAAAGCCTTAGTAAGAACCCTAAGGATAAGTCTAAGCATAGAACACAATATTAGTGTTTTAGAAATGGCCATGAATAACCTAGTATAAGACCTTAAGTGTGAAATTTTATTCTTGATTATGTGGTTTCCTATTATAATTAGTGTTTCTCACATTATTCTTCTTGGTTTTAGTCAATGGCTGGAACCTGAAGGAATCGTGTTAATGCGGAATGCGACGGGAAATGCAATGATTGTCCCCCTGAGAAACCAAACGTTATGGGAGCTGGAATGAAAAATCTTGTAGCCATGCTCACACAACTTTCTCAAGCTATGAATTATGCAGGACTTCCAAACGAGCAAAGGAAGGAGCAACATTCTGTTGAATCCTTCATGAGGCAGCGTCCACCTTCTTTCAGCGGGTCTACTGATCCATTAGTTGTTGAACAATGGATTAGTACTACTGAAAAGATATTTTCAGTTCTTCAATGTACTGAACATGATAAAGTCATCCTAACAGTGTATCATTTGGAAGGAGATGCTGATCAATGGTGGAATCTTATTAAGAATACGAGGCAAAGGTATGAAATTGAGTCCATGGAATGGGACGAGTTCAAGAACTTATTTTTCAATAAGTACTTCCCTCGTATTCTCCGAACAAAGATGGAGAAAGAGTTTCTTGAACTAAATCAAAAGGATGATGAATCTGTTGGTACCTATGAAGCAAATTTTATATGACTTCCAAGGTACGCTTCTGGTATTATTATCCAACCTGAGAGTAAGATCGATCGATTCTTTAGTGGCTTAAAACCAAGTATTCGAAGGGTGTTAGCCATAAGGGACTTCAATAGCTACGAGGAAATCGTTCGATGTGCTCTCAAAGTCGAGATGGAGATTGGAGTAACCCATCAGTCATATGGGTTTGATAAGAAGAGGAAAATGGAATTCAAAGGAAAATCTAAAGAGCCCACTGAAAAGAAGATGAGCTTTCCTTTATGCTCAAAGTGTGGAAAGAAACATGTAGGGAGTTGTCTTAAAGGGACAAGTAAATGTTTCAAATGTGGAAAGGAAGGTCATCGGGCATTTGAATTCCGCGATGATGGGAAGAAGATGTCTAATGATGAAAACAAAGGAAGGGATACACAGAATGAACCTACTACACTTCAATGTTTCAAGAGCAAGGAGATGGGTCATTATGCCAATAAATGCCCTAATCCAAGGGTTGATGATGATGTTCGACGTCAACAAACTCTTAAGGCTAAAGACAAAGGAAAGTCACATGCAATTTCTATCAGCGATGTGGAGTATGATAACGATGTGGTGAAAGGTACACTTACCATCCACTCTAAAGTAGCAAATGTTTTATTTGATTCTGGATCCACCCACTCTTTTATTTCTGAAGAATTTTCTAAGGGTATCACCGTATTACCTCAACAATTAGATGTTGAGTTAACTGTGACAACACCTAATGGCACAACAGTCGCATCAAAAGTTTATAATTCTTCTCCAATCGAAGTTTGTGGGAAAGTGCTTCCTGCAAATCTTGTGATCCTTCCTATAGTGGAAATTAATGTGATTCTTGGCATGTATTGGCTTTCTTTATATGGAGCTCATATCAATTTCCAAAGAAGGGAAGTCACATTTCATATTCCAGATCAATCTATGATCGTCTATCAATGCAAGGATGAACATAACCTTTCAGTGGAAATTTCTTCCATTTTATGGGTATTGATTCCAATAAATGAAGGTTATTTATCTCAAATGGTTGGTGACAAACTCACGATTAAGAATATGCCCATTTTATGGGAGTTTGATTATGTCTTTCTGGAGGAATTACCGGGTCTTCCACCGAATCGTGAAGTTGAGTTTTCAATAGAACTCGTACCGGGTGCTTTGCCTATTTCAAATACACCTTATAGAATGGCCCCAATTCAGTTGCAGGAATTGAAGAAGCAACTCCAAGATAATCTTGATAAGGTATTCATACGCCCTAGTGAGTCACCTTGGGGAGCACCTGTTCTATTTGTTAAGAGGAAATATGGATCAATGAGACTCTGCATTGATTATCGAGAACTTAACAAGATCACTATCAAGAACAAATATCCTCTCCCACGCATTGATGACTTATTTGACCAACTATGTGGAGCTCAATACTTTTCCAAGATTGATCTTCGTTCAGGGTATCATCAATTAAGGGTCAAAAGGGATGATATACCAAAGACGGCTTTCTGTACAAGGTATGGACACTATGAATTTATAGTGATGCCATTTAGTCTTACTAATGCCCCTGCTATCTTCATGGATCTGATGAATAGAGTCTTTAGAGACTATCTTGATCAATTTGTGGTAGTCTTTATAAACGATATTCTTGTCTATTCAAAGAGAAAGGAAGAACATGAAGATCACTTGAGAATTATATTGAAGACCCTGAGAAAGGAGAAGCTTTATGCCAAATTTACCAAGTGTGAATTTTGGCTTCAAAAAGTTGCATTTTTGGGTCACATAATCTCAAAAGAGGGGATATCTTTGGATCCAGCAAAAATAGAGGTTATCGAAAGATGGTCGAGACCAACAACAATAACTGAGATCCGAAGTTTTCTTGGTTTGGCTGGATATTATCGACGTTTTGTGAAAGATTTTTCACGATTATCTAATCCACTCACCAAGTTCACTCGGAAAGGAGTTAAGTTTGACTGGACGGAGGAATGTGAAGAGAATTTCAAGGAGTTGAAAAGAAGGTTATCCAGTGCACCTGTGCCCACACTGCCTTGTAGTGGAGAAAGGTTTGTGATCTATAGTGATGCATCCAAGAAGGGATTGGGGTGTGTTCTTATGCAAAATGATATGGTGATAGCTTATGCCTCACGACAATTGAAAATCCATGAGCAAAATTACCCAACACATGATTTAGAGTTAGCTGCGGTAATCTTTTCATTAAAGATTTGGAGGCATTACCTTTATGGTGAAAGGTGTGATATTTATAATGATCATAAAAGTTTAAAGTATATTTTCACACAAAAGGAGCTGAATATGCGCCAAAGAAGATGATTTGAGTTGATTAAGGATTATGACTGCTCAATCCATTACCACCCTGGGAAAGCAAACAAGGTGGCAGATGCATTAAGTCGACAAGACCATGCCAGTTTATCCATGATGAGGATAAAAAAAGATCCAATATTTATGGATTTACATAGGATGGATCTTGGAATTATAATGAAAGGGGAAAAATCATATCTTTCTCAAATGAATGTTCAACCATCTATACATGTGAAGATTAAAGAGGCACAGAAAGAAGATGTCGAGTTACAAAAGAAGATGAGAAATGTTCCTGAATTCAACCTTGATTGTGATGGGATAATAAAGTTCAGGAATCGGGTTTGTGTTCCTCCCATCCCCGAATTAAAGAAGGAGCTGCTGGATGAGGCTCATAGTTCTTCATTCTCTATTCATCCTAGAATCACGAAGATGTATAGGGACCTGAAAGAGTACTTCTGGTGGGATGGCATGAAAAGAGATGTTGCTGAATATGTCTCTCGATGCTTGGTTTGTCAAAAAGTTAAAGCTGAGAGACAGAAGTCTAAGGGGATGTTACAAACATTACCCATACCCGAATGGAAATGGGAAAACATCACTATGGAATTTGTCACAGGACTTCCTAAAACATCCAAAGGCAATAATGCTATTTGGGTCATAGTTGATCGTCTTACAAAGTCTGCACACTTCATTGCTATTAGAGAGGATTTCTCTCTAGATCAGCTTGCCAGGATATATGTAAAGGAAGTGGTAAGATTGCATGGAGTACCACTTTCTATTATATCTGATCGGGATCCGAGATTTACCTCAAAGTTTTGGCGAAGTCTTCAGCATACTCTGGATACAGAGTTGAGTTTCAGCACTACTTATCATTCTCAGACATACAGTCAGTCTGAGAGAACAATTCAAACACTAGAAGATATGTTGAGAGCTTGCTATATGGATTTCAAAGGAGGTTGGGATCAACACCTACCTTTGGTGGAATTTTCTTATAATAATAGCTTTCACTCCAGTATTCAGATGGCTCCTTATGAAGCTCTTTATGGAAAGAAATACAGGACTCCAACTTGCTGGGATGAAGTTGGGGAAAGAAAGCTATTAGGACCTGATCTCGTTGATGAAATGGCAGAAAAGGTCAGATCTATTCAACAACACATAAGAGCAGCTCAGAGTCGACAGAAAAGTTATACCGACAACCGAAGAAAAGACCTAGAGTTTGAAGTGGGTGATAAAGTGTTCTTACGAATATCTCCCTGGAAGAGGGTTATGAGATTTGGAAAGAAGGGGAAATTGAGCCCTAGATATATCGGTCCTTTTGAAATACTGGATCGTGTTGGGAAGGTAGCTTACCGATTGGCGCTTCCACCGAATCTCTCTCAAGTTCACGATGTGTTCCATGTATCTCTACTGAGAAAGTACATACCTGATCCTTCACATGTACTCAGCTCAGAAGTTTTATCGCTGGAGCAAGATCTTTCTTACGAAGAACAACCGATAGAGATTCTGGATCTTAGTGAAAAAGTCCTATGAAACAAGACCACTCGATTGGTGAAAGTTTTATGGAGGAACCACCAATTAGAAGAAGCTACATGGGAGCTTGAGGATATGATGAGGGAGAGGTCTCCTCATCTGTTTGTTACAAAGTGACGAATTTCGAGGGCGAAATTCATTTTAAGGGGGGTAGAATGTAACACCCGAGACTTTTATATTATATAGATCATCAAAGGAATCTTTTCTACACAACACTTTCTTGGCTTACTTTACACGAAATCGCCACCTTCCTCGATAGCTTGCGTCGTACGCAATACCGAGTTTCACTAAACAATGATATGCTATTAAAATATTATTAAAACTAGCCGTTATGAATAGTAATAACCACTTTTTGAAATTTTATAAATTTTATTTTTCAAAATGGACTTCATTTTTGGATTCGGAATATCGAAATTAGCCTAGGGTGAAATTTTGGTATTTTTCTGAATACTTTCAATTTTTGATGAATAGTGAAACCACTAAGTGGTAGTTAAAAAACTGAATTTTTCATAAAACATAATTTTACCGCTTCTGTGAGTGGAATTTCAAAAATCCGAGAGACACGGTTGATGTCAGTAAGTAAAATGTGGTTCAATGAGATGAAAATAATTTTTTAATGAATAGTAACTTTTTACTTTTTTTTACCACGGTTAAAAGTAAATAGGGTAATTAACGGTAAAAATGATATTATTATTACCCTAACACATGTTCTAATTCTATTGGACAAGTTTAATTCAACCAAAAAAAAAACTTAGGAATAAAATATGACCATTTAGGCCCACTTGGATTAGATTAGGACATTTATTATTAATTTATTTAAAGAAGGGTTAAAATAGTTAAAATAAAAATTTAATAACTAAATCATTTTTAATATGAGGTTATACATAAGATAAATTCTACTATAAATATTCATTAGAAATCTAAAAAGATTTAATACATAATGGTATTTTATTTTTAATTTTTATACATTAAATAAGTTAATTTATTTATGACACAAAGATGATGCAGTAATTATCTTATTAATGAAATATTGACATAATTAATGTTATAAACACCAAAATAAATGTAATTTGACACTTTTTATGAATTACACTAATTTTCTAGGTTAATATGACATGTTATTTTTGATTTAATTAACTTTTTTTGAACATATAATTCTGTTATGATTTTCAAAAATATCAATTACTAAATAGTGTCAAAATTGACATAAAATAGTTTTTAAAACAAATATTATATTATTAAATGTTATTTTATTCCTAAAAATCTAAGGTTCGGCCAAATGACTTAGATACGGTTATATGAATTAATAATAAACAACTTGGGGTTCTTTTGTCTTGATATAATAAGTTTATTAACCTTATAGTATAAGAACACAAGAAGACACGGTAAAAGTAAAATTATTTAACTTAATGTTAAATCTAAATGATAAGGTTAAAATTGATACCTAAACTTGTCTAAATTCTATTGGATGAGAGGATTTCGACCCATCCCCACCTTATCCTCGAAATAAATCAATTTGAAGCTATTTAAAACCGAACTTGACTCTATAATAAAATAATATTTTTAGTTATTCCAATGGTGTCCCTCTCCTCCCTTATAAAAGGACACCTCCTCCCTCTCTTCCTCACACCACTTTGAGCCTTCAAGCTCGGCCAACCCCTGCCACTTTCTCCTCTCCACTTCCTTAGAGACATCCTAGAGCTCCTGGTCTTCTTCAAAGTCCAATTTTAGTGCCCTAAAAGAAGGTCTCAAAGAAGCACTTCAAAGAAGAGGTAATGTCCGTTACCGATTCTTTCATCTTTATTTCTTCTTCCACTTCTTCTTCTTTAGTTGTTTCATTATGAAGTAATAACATCAGTATCACTCATATACTTATATGATATTATAAGTATGAAACAACCCTATTTCACCATCTATCCATCCTACGGAAAAAGAAATCACCGCACGTGCGTACGTACGGAATACCGTCTCCACGCCGTGGTGTAATCTATTTTCCACCACCACCTTACTTGGATGGGTATAATGGTATAAATAATGACCATATATGACTATTATAAATTTATATTGATTCTGAAATAATGTACATATACTCCAATACAATTCCACGATCATAGGAACGATATCATCACTCGTGCGTACGTACGGAATACCGTCTCCACGATGTGATGCGACTCGTTATACATGATCTTCATTTCATAATGATTATATAAATAAATTGATTGAATGAATATGATATATATATTACACTAATACTATTCTGGAAATAAGGTATCTATAACATAACGATAAGAATAAGAATTTATTCGACAAAACATGCATAAGAACAAAAAGTTATAAACACTCGAATAACAAGTAGCAATGAAATATTACTACTAAGAAGCTAATAATATGACCATATATGATATCATAAAAATTATTATGATTCTGGAATAAGTCAATAACATTATTTAAATCATTATACAGGAGGTTCGGACACTTACAAAGAAAGTCGGACCTAAGGTAAGGGAAATATCACAATTTCATTTTTATCTGAGATTGTTTATACTTTGGTATTTACTGGGGTGTATTTTATCATACACATCCATGTTTACTCAATATGTAATATTATTTCCATCCACCTAAAATTGTTTAAATCTAATTTTACCCTTCGGTGAGTTTTTAGTAAAAGATATGAAAGGATTTTTTTTCGTTTTTTGTACGAGGTACTTTTTGACTTTTCCGACAAAAGTACGAAGAATGTTTTTTTAACTTATACGGCATGAATGGATTTTTAAAACTTTATTTCCAAGAAGATTCCTTTACAAGTTTTCAAGTTTATTTTTAATCAACTTCTTTTAGTTTAAAATTGTATGACATGTTAAAGAAAGGAAAATTTTTTTGAAGTATAAAGGATATTTTCCTCAAGAATAGAGTTCAAGTGCTTTATCAAAATTATTTTCCATTTAAGATAATATAGGGTTCTGTTTCTATCCCTATTATTAAATTTATTTGATTATTAATTCCTTTATCTTATATGAATTGTTTTATGATGACACGATGTTAATGATTCCCATTTTTATTACATGGGTTATGCTATGATGTATGGTTTTATCATTTTGTGGCACACAAAGAATGGTATAATTATGAGATGGGTGGGACCTATATCTCCCTCCAATGCATTGGGTAAAGATTGTATATCTCATGAGATAGACATGGCTCGAATGGTAGGTTATACAGGTTCAGTGAAACAGGACTGAAACGAGGGTGACTCGGTTCAGAAAGGGACTTTGTCCACTAAGATAGTCTTGGCAATGAGTCTTGACTAACAAGAAATGATTTTCTATGATTATGTGTGTATGCCACAAAGTTTCATGTTTTAAGTTATTATTATTGTGATTACATTTCACTGCCATGATTTATCCCATGTTATGAAATTATGATCTCTTTTGCAGGTTAAGATTTCCAAAAGTTATGTGCTTGTGTATACGATGTGATTTATATTTCTTTTGTTTACCCTTACTGAGCATTTGAGCTCACCCTTTTGTATGTTTTCTTTCCCCAGGTCAGGAAGAAGGTTATTAAGTAGGATATTCCAAAAAGGGACTCTAGATATGATGAAATAAGTGGGAGGCAAAGTTGATGCTTTATGACCAGTTGTTTATGTTTCCCAGTTTCTAAAGACACTATACCTATATGGTCCTTTCGTGGTTTTGTTATATGTTGTAATAAGTATGCTTCAATTTTGAAGTATTAACAATGTATGTAAAGTATGGGTCGTTATAGTTGGTATCAGAGGAAAGGTATAGTCAACCTTTGGAAACTAGGATGTGAAAGCCTTAGTAAGAACCCTAAGGATAAGTCTAAGCATAGAACACAATATTAGTGTTTTATAAATGGCCATGAATAACCTAGGATAAGACCTTAAGTGTGAAATTTTATTCTTGATTATGTGGTTTCCAATTATAATTAGTGTTGCTCACACTATTCTTCTTGGTTTTAGTCAATGACTGGAACCCGAAGGAATCGTGTTAATGCGGGATGCGACGGGAAATGCAATGATTGTACCCCTGAGCAACCAAACGTTATGGGAGCTGGAATGAAAAATCTTGTAGCCATGCTCACACAACTTTCTCAAGCTACGAATCATGCAGGACTTCCAAACGAGCAAAGGAATGAGCAACATTCTGTTGAATCCTTCATGAGGCAGCATCCACCTTCTTTCAGCGGGTCTACTAATCCATTAGTTGCTGAACAATGGATTAGTACTACTAAAAAGATATTTTCAGTTCTTCAATGTTCTGAACATGATAAATTCATCCTAGCAGTGTATCGTTTGGAAGGAGATGCTGATCAATGGTGGAGTCTTATTAAGAATACGAGGCAAAGGTATGAAATTGAGTCCATGGAATGGGACGAGTTCAAGAACTTATTTTTCAATAAGTACTTCCCTCATATTCTTCGAACAAAGATGGAGAAAGAGTTTCTTGAACTAAAGCAAAAGGATGATGAATCTGTTGGTACCTATGAAGAAAATTTTACAAGACTTGAAAGGTATGCTTATGGTATTATTATCCAACCTGAGAGTAAGATCGATCGATTCTTTAGTGGCTTAAAACTAGGTCTTCGAAGGGCGTTAGCCATAAGGGACTTCAATAGCTACGAGGAAATCATTCGATGTGCTCTCAAAGTCGAGATGGAGATTGGAGTAACCCATCAGTCATATGGGTTTGATAAGAAGAGGAAAATGGAATTCAAAGGAAAATTTAAAGAGCCCACTGAAAAGAAGATGAGCTTTCCCTTATGCTCAAAGTGTGGAAAGAAACATGGAGGGAGTTGTCTTAAAGGGACAATAAATGTTTCAAATGTGGAAAGGAAGGTCATCGGGCATTTGAATGCTGCGATGATGGGAAGAAGATGTATAATGATGCAAACAAATGAAGGGATACACAGAATGAACCTACTACACTTCAATGTTTCAAGTGCAAGGAGATGGGTCATTATGCCAATAAATGCCCTAATCCAAGGGTTGATGATGATGGTCGACGTCAAAAAACTCTTAAGGCTAATGACAAAGGAAAGTCACATGCAATTTCTATCAGCGATGTGGAGTACGATAACGATGTGGTGAAAGGTACACTTACCATCCACTCTAAAGTAGAAAATGTTTTATTTGATTCTGGATCCACCCACTCTTTTATTTCTGAAGAATTTTCTAAGGGTATCACCATATTACCTCAACAATTAGATGTTGAGTTAGCTGTGACAACACCTAATGGCACAATAATCGCATCAAAAAGTCTATAATTCTTCTCCAATCGAAGTTTGTGGGAAAGTGCTTCCTGCAAATCTTGTGATCCTTCCTATAGTGGAATTCGATGTGATTCTTGGCATGGATTGGCTTTCTTTATATGGAGCTCATATCAATTGCCAAAGAAGGGAAGTCACATTTCATATTCCAGATCAATATATGATCATCTATCAATGCAAGGATGAACATAACCTTTCAGTGGAAATTTCTTCCATTTTATGGGTATTGATTCCACTAAATGAAGGTTATTTATCTCAAATGGTTGGTGAGAAACTAACGATTAAGAATATTCCCATTGTACGGGAGTTTGATGATGTCTTTCCAGAGGAATTACCGGGTCTTCCACCGAATCGTGAAGTTGAGTTTTCAATAGAACTCGTACCGGGTGCTTTGCCTATTTCAAAGACACCTTATAGAATGGTCCTAATTGAGTTGCAGGAATTGAAGAAGCAACTCCAAGAGAATCTTGATAAGGTATTCATACGCCCTAGTGTGTCACCTTGGGGAGCACCTGTTCTATTTGTTAAGAAGAAAGATGGATCATTGAGACTCTGCATTGATTATTGAGAACTTAACAAGATCACTATCAAGAACGCATTGATGACTTATTTGACCAACTATGCGGAGCTCAATACTTTTCCAAGATTGATCTTCGTTCAATGTATCATCAATTAAGGGTCAAAAGGGAGGATATACCAAAGACGGATTTCCATACAAGGTATGGACACTATGAATTTATAGTGATGCCATTTGGTCTTACTAATGCCCCTACTATCTTCATGGATCTGATGAATAGAGTCTTTAGAGACTATCTTGGTCAATTTATGGTAGTCTTTATAGACGATATTCTTGTCTATTCAAAGAGAAAGGAAGAACATGAAGATCACTTGAGAATTATATTGAAGACCCTAAGAAAGGAGAAGCTTTATGCCAAATTTACCAAGTGTGAATTTTGGCTTCAAAAAGTTGCATTTATGGGTCACATAATCTCAAAAGAGGGGATATCTGTGGATCCAGCAAAAACAGAGGTTATCAAAAGGTGGTCGAGACCAACAAAAGTAACTGAGATCCGAAGTTTTCTTGGTTTGGCTGGATATTATCGATGTTTTGTGAAATATTTTTCATGATTATCTAATCTACTCACCAAGTTGACTCGGAAAGGAGTTATGTTTGTCTGGACGGAGGAATGTGAAGAGAATTTCAAGGAGTTGAAAAGAAGGTTATCCAGTGCACCTGTGCTCACACTGCCTTGTAGTGGAGAAAGGTTTGTGATCTACAGTGATGCATCCAAGAAGGGATTGGGGTGGGTTCTTATGCAAAATGATATGGTGATAGCTTATGCCTCACGACAATTGAAAATCCATGAGAAAAATTACCCAACACATGATTTGGAGTTAGCTGCGGTAATCTTTTCATTAAAGATTTGGAGGCATTACTTTTATGGTGAAAGGTGTGATATTTATACTAATCATAAAAGTTTAAAGTATATTTTCACACAAAAGGAGCTGAATATGCACCAAAGAAGATGGTTGGAGCTGATTAAGGATTATGGCTGCTCAATCCATTACCACCCTGGGAAAGCAAACAAGGTGGCAGATGCATTAAGTCGACAGGACCATGCCAGTTTATCCATGATGAGGATCACAAAAGATCCAATATTTATGGATTTACAAAGGATGGATCTTGGAATTATAATGAAAGGGGAAAAATCTTATCTTTCTCAAATGAATGTTCAACCATCTATACATGTGAATATTAAAGAGGAACAGAAAAAAGATGTCGAGTTACAAAAGAAGATGAGAAATGTTCCTGAATTCAACCTTGATTGTGATGGGATAATAAAGTTCAAGAATCGGGTTTGTGTTCCTCCCATCCCCGAATTAAAGAAGGAGCTGCTGGATGATGCTCATATTTCTTCATTATCTATTCATCCTGGAAGCACGAAGATGTATAGGGACCTGAAAGAGTACTTCTGGTGGGATGGCATGAAAAGAGATGTTGTTGAATATGTCTCTCGATGCTTGGTTTGTCAACAAGTTAAAGCTGAGAGACAGAAGTCTAAGGGGATGTTACAACCATTACCCATACCCAAATGGAAATGGGAAAAAATCACTATGGACTTTGTCACATGACTTCCTAAAACATCCAAAGGCAATAATTCTATCTGGGTCATAGTTGATCGTCTTACAAAGTCTGCACACTTCATTGCTATTAGAGAGGATTTATCTCTGGATCAGCTTTCCAGGATATATGTAAAGGAAGTGGTAAGAATGCATGGAGTACCACTTTCTATTATATCTGATCGGGATCCGAGATTTACCTCGAAGTTCTGGCGAAGTCTTCAGCATACTCTGGATACAGAGTTGAGTTTCAGCACTGCTTATCATCCTCAGACAGACGGTCAGTCTGAGAGAACAATTCAAACCCTAGAAGATATGTTCAGAGCTTTCTCTATGGATTTCAAAGGAGGTTGGGATCAACACCTACCTTTGGTGGAATTTTCTTATAATAATAGCTTTCACTCCAGTATTCAGATGGCTCCTTATGAAGCTCTCTATGGAAAGAAATGCAGGACTCCAACTTGATGGGATGAAGTTGGGGAATGAAAGCTATTTGGACCTGATCTCGTTGATGAAATGGCAGAAAAGGTCAGATCTATTCAACAACACATAAGAGCAGCTCAGAGTCGACAGAAAAGTTATGCCGACAACCGAAGAAAATACCTAGAGTTTGAAGTGGGTGATAAAGTGTTCTTACAAATATCTCCCTGGAAGAGGGTTATGAGATTTTTAAAAGAAGGGGAAATTGAGCCCTAGATATATCGGTCCTTTTGAAATACTGGATCGTGTTGGGAAGGTAGCTTACTGATTGGCGCTTCCACCGAATCTCTCTCAAGTTCACGATGTGTTCCATTTATCTCTCCTGAGAAAGTACATACCTGATCCTTCACATGTACTCAGCTCAGAAGTTGTATCGTTGGAGCAAGATCTTTCTTATGAAGAACAACCGATAGAGATTCTGGATCGTAGCGAAAAAGTCCTACGAAAAAAGACCACTCGATTGGTGAAAGTTTTATGGAGGAACCACCAATTAGAATAAGCTACATGGGAGCTTGAGGATATGATGAGGGAGAGGTATCCTCATCTATTTGTTACAAAGTGACGAATTTCGAGGGCGAAATTCATTTCAAGGGGGGTAGAATGTAACACCCGAGACTTTTATGTTATATAAATCATCAAAGGAATATTTTCTACACAACACTTGCTTGGATCGCTTTACACGAAATCGCGACCTTCCTCGATAGCTTGCATCGTACGCAATACCGAGTTTCACTAAACAACGATATGCTATTAAAATATTATTAAAACTAGCCGTTATGAATAGTAATAACCACTTTTTGAAATTTTATAAATTTTATTTTTCAAAATGGACTTCATTTTTGGATTCGGAATATCGAAATTAGCCTAGGGTGAAATTTTGGTATTTTTCTGAAAACATTCAATTTTTGATGAATAGTGAAACCACTAAGTGGTAGTTAAAAAACTGAATTTTTCATAAAACTTAATTTTACCGCTTCTGTGAGTGGAATTTCAAAAATCCGAGAGACACAGTTGATGTCAGTAAGTAAAATGTGGTTCAATGAGATGTAAATAATTTTTTGGTGAATAGTAACTTTTTACTTTTTTACCACAGTTAAAAGTAAATAGGGTAATTAAGGGTAAAAATGATATTATTATTACCCTAACACAGGCCCTAATTCTATTGGACAAGTTTAATTCGACCAAAAACAAACTTAGGAATAAAATATGACCATTTAGGCCCACTTGGATTATATTAGGACTTTTATTATTAATTTATTTAAAGAAGGGTTAAAATAGTTAAAATAAAAATTTAATAACTAAATCATTTTTAATATGGGGTTATACATAAGATAAATTCGACTATAAATATTAATTAGAAATATAAAATGATTTCCTACATAATGGTATTTTATTTGTAATTTTTAGACATTAAATAAGTTAATTTATTTATGACACAAAGATGATGCAGTAATTATCTTATTAATGAAATATTGACATAATTGATGTTATAAACACCAAAATAAATGTAATTTGACACTTTTTATGAATTAAACTAATTTTCTAGGTTAATATGACATGTTATTATTGATTTAATTAACTTGTTTTGAACTTATCATTCTATTATGATTTTCACAAAAATCAATTACTAAATAGTGACAAAATTGACATAAAATAGTTTTTAAAAAAATATTATATTATTAATTGTTATTTTATTCCTAAAAATCTATGGTTCGGCCGAATGACTTAGATAAGGTTATATAAATTAATAATAAACAACTTGGGGTTCGTTTGGATTGATATAGTAAGTTTATTAACCTTATAGTATAAGAACACAAGAAGACATGGTAAAAGTAAAATTATTTAACTTAATGTTAAATCTAAATGATAAGGTTAAAATTGATACCTAAACTTGTCTAAATTATATTGGATGAGAGTATTTAGACCCATCCCCACCTTAGCCTCGAAATAAATTAATTTGGAGCTATTTAAAACCGAACTTGACTTTATTATAAAATAATATTTTTAGTTATTCCAAAGGTGCCCCTCTCCTCCCTTATAAAAGGACACCTACCCCCTCTCTTCCTCACACCACTTTGAGCCTTCAAGCTCGGCCAACCCATGCCACTTTCTCCTCTCCACTTCCCTAGAGACATCCTAGAGGTCCTGGTCTTCTTCAAAGACCAATTTTAGTGCCCTAAAAGAAGGTCTCAAAGAAGCACTTCAAAGAAGAGGTAATGTCCATTACCGATTCTTTCATATTTATTTCTTCTTCCACTTATTCTTCTTTAGTTGTTTCATTATGAAGTAATAACATATGTATCACTCATATAATGATATGTTATTATAAGTATGCAAAAACCCTATTTCACCATCTATCCATCCTACGGAAAAAAAAATCACCGCGCGTGCGTACGTAAGGGATACCGTCTCCACGCCGTGGTGTAATCTATTTTCCACCACCACCTTACTTGGATGGGTATAATGGTATAAATAATGAACATATATGACTATTATAAAGTTATATTGATTCTGAAATAATATAAATATACTCCAATACAATTCCACGATCATAGGAATGATATCATCACTCGTGCGTACGTACGGAATACCGTCTCCACGATGTGATGCGACTCGTTATACATGATCTTAATTTCATAATGATTATATAAATAAATTGAATGAATGAATATGATATATATATTACACTAATAACATTCTGGAAATGAGGTATCTATAACATAAAAATAAGAATAAGAATTTATTCGACAAAACACGCATAAGAACAAAAAGTTATAAACACCCGAATAACAAGTAGCAATGAAATATTACTAGTAAGAAGCTAAGAATATGACCATATATGATATCATAAAAATAAGTATGATTCTGGAATAAGTAAATAACATTATTTAAAGCATTATACAGGAGGTTCGGACACTTACAAAGCAATTCGGACCGAAGGTAAGGGAAATATCACAATCTAATTTTTATCTGAGATTCTTTATACTTTGGTATTTACTGGGGTGTATTTTATCATACACATCCATGTTTCCTCAATATGTAATATTATTTCCATCCACCTAAAGTTGTTTAAATCCAATTTTACCCTTCGGTGAGTTTTTAGTAAAATATATGAAAGGATTTTTTTTCGTTTTTTGTATGAGGTACTTTTTGACTTTTCTGACAAAAGTACGAAGAATGTTTTTTTTAACATATACGGCATGAATGGATTTTTAAAACATTATTTCCAAGAAGATTCCTTTACAAGTTTTCAAGTTTATTTTTAATCAACTTCTTTTAGTTTAAATTTGTATGACATGTTAAAGAAAGGAAAATGTTTTTGAAGTAGAAAGGATATATTTTCCTCAAGAATGGAGTTCAAGTGCTTTATCAAAATTATTTTCCATCTAAGATAATATAAGGTTCTGTTTCTATCCCTATTATTAAATTGATTTGATTATGAATTCATTTATCATATATGAATTGTTTTATGATGTCACGATGTTTAAGATTCCCATTTTTATTACATGGGTTATGCTATGATGTATGGTTTTCTGATTTTGTGGCACACATAAGAATGGTATCATTATGAGATGGGTGGGACCTATATCTCCCTCCAATGCATTGGGTAAAGATTTTATATCTCATGAGATAGACATGGCTGGAATGTTAGGTTATACTGGTTCAGTGAAACAGGACTGAAACGAGGGTGACTCGGTTCAGAAAGGGACTTTGACCACTAAGATAGTCTTGGCAATGAGTCTTGACTAACAAGAAATGATTTTCTATGATTATGTGTGTATGCCAAAAAGTTTCATGTTTTAAGTTATTATTATTGTGATTACATTTCACTTCCATGATTTATCCCATGTTATGAAATTATGATCTCTTTTGCAGGTTAAGATTTCTAAAAGTTGTGTGCTTATGTATACGATGTGATTTATATTTCTTTTGTTTACCCTTACTGAGCATTTGAGCTCACCCTTTTGTATGTTTTCCTTCCCTAGGTCAGGAAGAAGGTTATTAAGTAGGATATTCCAAAAAGGGACTCTAGATATGATGAAATAAGTTGGAGGAAAAGTTGATGCTTTATGAACCAGTTGTTTATGTTTCCTAGTTTCTAAAGACACTATACCTATACGGTCCTTTCATGTTTTTGTTATATGTTGTAATAAGTATGCTTCAATTTTGAAGTATTAACAATGTATGTAAAGTATGGGTCGTTATAGTATGTCATGATATTTATAGGATGTATATGAAAAATTGGATGAAAGGGTATAAATATTATCTTTCTCAAATTACTATAAAACATTCTATATATTGGATTATTAATGATTAAGAGTGATGTGAAATTCAACTATAATGATGAATAGAAATGTTCCTAGGATTAACCATGATTATGATACAATGGTAAGGTTTATCTACCATGTCCTTATTCCATGTATATTATAATTGAAGAATAATTTTCTATAGGATCCTCATATAACCTTATCATATATTCAACCACAATGTACAAGGTTATATATCGATCTAAAATAGTATTTTTAATTTCATGGAATAATGAGATATATTTAGGAGACTATATCATAGTTTTGGGTATAAGTATACATTATCATTGAGAGATAAATTTCCATGGGTGTGCTACCTCCATTTCTAATTCTACAATTGTTGAGGGAAATCATCACCCTATATTTTTTTCATCAGAGTCCCTAAAACATCTAAAGTATTTGTTTCACTGTGTGGTTCAAATGAACACCATAAAAAATAATCACATAATATATAAATCTAATAAATTATTTCTTTGGATCAACTTTATATAATATAAATTATCATGGACGTAAAGTTTCTGTTAGTACCAAATTATATTGTAAGTTTTTGGTATACAATATTTATCTCAATGTTTTTTTGAAGTCTTCAACAATATATTGATATGAAATTGAGTTTCAGAACTGTATATAATTCTCAGATATATGGATACACTAAGATAAAAATTATAAACCTATAGTATATATTGATGTTATGTTCTAAGGATTTCAAATATTGTTTTGATCTACACTTATACAACAATATATTTCACTCAACCATTCAGATGCCTCCTTAGGAATCTCACTATGAAATTAAGAGCATAAAGAAAGCATGTTGGGTTGAATTTGGGAAAATATTTCTATAGGGACTCAAGATATCTGATGAAATGGTAGGTAATGTTAAATCCATTTAAAATACATAAGGGAATCACAATGTTGAAAGATAAATTAGGATTATAATCTTTAATGTGATTTGTAATTAGAATATTGTGAAAATGTGCTTTTATTAATTAGCACTTAGAAGAAAGTTATGGGATTGAGAAAGTATTGAAATATAATCCCTTGTAATATGTACCATTGGAGATTTTTTATTAAGAAAATATGGTTTCTTATCAAATGGGTGTTTCACCAATCATATTTCAAAATCCCAATTTATTCATTATATCGCTCCAAAATAGGTACATACATGAACCCTAACATGTAGATGACATAGATGTCAACACTGTAGCCATATATATCATATGAGGAACAAATATTGGAAATTATAGGACATAGAGTGATGTTCTATGCAAAAAACCACTCACATAGACAATTTAGTTTTTGATAAACAACCAATTGGGAGAATATACTTGGGAGCATAATGGTAAGATAATGAATAAGATACCTCATCTCCTATTTCAAAGTGGTTGTTTTTTGGTTAGAAATTCATTTCATGGGTTGTTAAATTAAAAAACATATGTTTTTATAAACTGTTATTCCAAATAAATTTAATTTCCTCAAGGAAATCCCTTACCGGTAACGCTAATTTTTATGAAAACCATGAAATATTATTGATAGTTTTATTTAAACATGACTATTATAACCTATAAATTAAATTTTATGTCATTAATTTGAACAATCATATATTAAAAAATATTTTTATATTTTTATGATAAACAAAATATATTTATGAATTAGTAACTAATTTTTATTAAATAATTTAGGTGATTTGAAAGACATTTTTATAAAAAATTCATTTTTATTAATTTTTTAGAACAAATAATAAAAAAAAATTTAGATTTTTTATAAAATTTATTTGAAAAAGTTATCTTTAAATTTTCAATCTATATTTCAAAATTATATTAGGTGGAATATTTGAGAATTTTTTGAAAAGTTAAATGTTTTTGTGAATAATTGTATATATTAGTTTTTATTTAAAAATTCTGTTTTTTAGACCATTTAATATTTTCCATATTTTTACAAAAAATTAACAGAATATAATTCAATTATTTAATTATTTATCCAATTTTTTCATTGGATCTAAATTCATGTATCCTTTCAATATCAAATCCATGTATAGTTATCAAAATTGTCCCTTTGGAAAAGAACTTTTTCATTAAATCTAAATTTTTACATTAAAATAAACAATATCAATGAATGTGAATGGAATTTTTAAACCCATATACCTTATTTATAATATTAATAATTAATTTTATGTAATAAAATCAACATAGTTTTTGGTCAAAATCAATAGTTAAAAAAGTACATTTTAATGGTCACTGTTAAAGTTAAAACAAGTTTACCGGTGGTCAAACTAAAATGAGTTAGTTTAAAATATATAATATAATATTCAATATAGAGATTTATTAGGAAATGTATACTCTATCTTATATTTACTCCTATAATTATCCAATATGGATTCTTATATAATTTCTCCAACACTGAAATACATTGTTATTTTAAAAAATTCCAAGCTTGGCCTCTCCCAATATTATAGAAGTGAACACTCTCTCCTCTATTCTTCACACACCCAATGAATTTTCTATCATAAGAAAACAAAAAAAATATTCATTACAATCCTATATTCTTCCTATAGGAATTTTTTATTTATTAATCAATTATAATAAGGAATGAAGTGATAACCAAATGAGTTTGTCCAATGAAAAAACTATCGTTCTTAATGAAGCGTTTTCATTTTATGTCTTCTTCTAAATTTTATGATCTTATTAAAATGTGATTAAATAATAACTTTAGTATTTTATATATACTAAAATATTATTATGTTAATTTAATAATCAATATCCATCTCCTCTCACATTAAATTGGAAATTAACCCATCATTTATGTGTATAACAGACTAGGCCTTTTGAGTTGATGCAATTTTTTCCCATTACCACCTCTCATAGATGGACATAATGATGGATATAACGTACTTCAATGATGTTTATGATATATACGATATTATTAAATTATAATATGAAATATAAATTATTTCTATCCAATCCATTGTAAAATGAGGACATAGCTTGTGGCTACTGGTGGACTTCCACCTCCACAAAGTTATGCAATACACGTTTTCATTATATTGTGACATCAAAGGTAATAAGGACCAAATATTGAATATATATATATTTGATATATATGATAAAAAAATTATAGAAAGTTATAAATTATTTGAATTTTATTCATTCTATCCATTGAGAAAATTGAAGTAATGTTCATGCATATGTACAACCTACAATCTATATGAATGATGTGATTAATTTTTTATATATAAATTTTATGGATTAATCAAGATACATATATAATAAATATATATGATTTTAAAATCATTTTTAAAATTATTTATACTATTTATCCATGATATTCATAAAATGATGTATAATATAAAACTAAAACATACATGAAAAATGATGCTATTATTCCCCATAACATGATTTTAATATGGAATTATTAATAAATGGGTAAAAAGGCCATAATTAAATAATATGTGGTATTATATAAATAATTACGATTCTATAATATATTTATAATAATAATAAAAACTATACATAAGTTTCTAACATATAAAAATAAATTTGAGACTTAAGGTAATAGATTTTTGTAAAAATTTTATTTCTATGGGACACAAGGCTTATACACCACTTTATTTTTTGTGGTGTATATACAGTCCATGAATGTCTTTTATTTTTATATTAATAAAATTAATGAAGATAAATATCGATATTGTTTCTTCCTTTTATGGGGATTATGATTCAGAAGATAATAAATTGGTAGGGATAATATTTTACAACCTTATTGATTAACAAGGATCATTATGATTTGGATCCAATAATGAAATATTATGATTCATAACTCAAGAAACTCATGAATTTTCATATCCAATTATTATTATAGTAATTATATTTTTTTCAATTAATTTCCATTTCATTTTGATCTCAATATTGGTAAAATAATTATTTTAATGAAAATTTACTTTATTTCAATTTTAATTTAAACTTAATTTTTATTCCCATTTAAAGTTTTCTAAAAATGATTTAAATAATATTTTCACTATTCCACAAAAAATTAATATCATTTTAAAAAAAATTTAGTTTATAAAGAATTATTTAAACAAAATATTCATTTTAATTTTTCAAACAAGGAATTTTTTGTCCTTATCGAAAAAAATGTGAAATGAATCTTCATTTTCAGATTTACTACAATTATTGCATTTCCTACCACTATGATCGCTAAAGGTTTTAAAAGTCTTGTAACATGATTTAAATGAAATTAAAAAAAATGTTTTCAGTAATATATAGAAATTTTTTATTATTTAATGATGTGATTTCTATATGAAAAGGAAATTTTCTTCAATAAATTTTCTAGGTCATCATTGGAAATACATTTCTATAAAAGATGAAATACTTTTATGTTAGATAAGTATAACCGGAGATGTTATTCGATGATACCATTATTATCATTTATATAGATGGTTTATTTTTATGTTGTAAATATATTTATTAAAGACATTCATTTTCATGTGTAATGTTATGATGAAATGATGAAATGTTTAATAAGAACATTTCTTTTCCCAAGGGTTATGCCATGATAAAATGTATATTAAAACAATTTCTTTTTATAGCTTCTGATATGATAAAGGATTTTTGTTCTTATGGAACAAAATTAATATATCATGCGATGGTTGGGAATTATATCTTTATCCAATATTTTGAGATATTATGGATAATACTATAGTGAATTAGGTTATTATTGAACCTAATTTTATGTTCAAAACTTTTGGTATGGAGTTAGTATTCATGTATGTAACACCCATCTATAGACATTGTTTTCATGTTTATAGTATTAGGTGTGGATTTATTTTTTATGTTGAAATTTTTAATTATGTACCTTATTTCATTTCCTTACACTAATGAGTGAACATGTCTTTATTTATATTGGTTCACAATGTTATGATATTATTTTATTTCATCATTCTTATGTTTAGGGTATCCTCTAATGGCATATTTTCATTGATTTATATTATGATTCACAGCTTATGAACAACTATGATTTATACATAAAATTAGTTTTATGATCTATGATATGATGAGAATGGTTTTATAATGTCATTTTCATGTTCCTAAAAACTTATTCAAATATTATGTTAACATTCCAATTAATTACTCTTAAATGGAATCCAAGATCTACCATTAATATTTGTTATTTCCCTTGTTTATGATTAAAGGTTTTATGTAGGGTATGCATAATAATATTACAATGTGAGAAGATTTTTACCATATATTTTTAATATCTTTAAAAAATAAGAATATTTTTTTTATTCACCAAATACAATAAAATGTTACATCTCTATGGATTTTTTTCTAAAATGATATGAATATTCACATATTAAAATGTAATATTTATATGGGAAATAACTGGATCCTTATAGTTTTCAAAATAAATTTTTCCTAATACCTACTCCAATACCATCCAATAATCATTAACTTCTATAAATATATTATATTAATCTCCTATGATAAATATTTCATACTTAAGGTTTTATTAAAAGAAGGTTTATCAAAAATGTTTCACAAATCATAACCCATCTCTTTCAATTTTATTTCTCCTTTATTATCCTTTAAAAAAATTGTATCCATAAAAATGGGATAATTATATTATCATTAATATATTGAAATGTTATCATGAGGATATAAAAACCACTTCCCCCATTTTTACTGCCAAATCGGAAGTGAATTTATTGTTCATGAGTACAAACAGACTACGACATCCATATACTGATATGATTAATTTTATATAATTATATTTTATTTATGGTTATTATGTTTATATATATATATATATATACAGGATTTATATAATATAAAAATTATTATATAAAGGTGAATTATTATTTTCCATTCATTCATTTCATCCATATAAAAGTGGAAAACATCACTCATGTGTATTTATAGAGCACCATTTGTACAATTTGATGTAATTAAATTTTAATCATAGTTATATATAAATATTTATAAAAATCTCTATAATATATATATATATATATGTGATATTTATAAAATTATAGACATTATTCAAATTAAGAAACCTTGTTCAAAGTTCATGGATCAAAAATTATGAACCAAAACATACACGATAAATTAATTAGTTAACACTTGAAATGATAATGATAACGAATTATTCATATAGAATATGAGTGAGGATTATAAAATAAAAATATGTATTTATTATATGTATGAATAAATTTTTATTATATAAGTTCCTAAAATTATATTTATTATATCATTAATAAAATTATATTCATTTAAATTAATTCTTAATTTAAATTTATTCATTTCATTGGTTTATACCTCAAAATATTTCTTAAGTGATAATGGTTTAATGTTAAAATCTAATTGTAATTATGAGTGTTTATACAAAGAATATTTATGATGAAATTATATGATCTATATCTCTAAAATATTATTTATTTTATTTCCCAATAGTTATTTCTAAATATTAGATGTTTTTCTTTGATTTTCCACTCTTTATGTACTCAACACACACAAAAAATTATTATACGATAAAATGAACACATTCTTCTCTTCAATCAGTAATTTTCTATTTCATGTTCATATTTTATATGATATGTGCTAAATAATTTTTTTAATGTTCACCAAATCACTTTTAAATTCATTCCTACAAATGATTGAATTTCTATAATATTTTATTAATGTAATTTTAGGGGTGTGCAAAATAGAATAAAGGGAGAAAATATGGGATATCATCAATACTCATTCGAAAAATGTCAATAAAATTACATTAATAAAATATTAATGAAATATTTACTGGGGTGTATTTTATCATACACATCCATGTTTCCTCAATATGTAATATTATTTCCATCCACCTAAAGTTGTTTAAATCCAATTTTACCCTTCGGTGAGTTTTTAGTAAAATATATGAAAGGATTTTTTTTCGTTTTTTGTACGAGGTACTTATTGACTTTTCTGACAAAAGTACGAAGAATATTTTTTTAACTTATACGGCTTGAATGGATTTTTAAAACATTATTTCCAAGAAGATTCCTTTATAAGTTTTCAAGTTTATTTTTAATCAACTTCTTTTAGTTTAAAATTGTATGACATGTTAAAGAAAGGAAAATGTTTTTGAAGTAGAAAGGATATATTTTCCTCAAGAATGGAGATCAAGTGCTTTATCAAAATTATTTTCCATCTAAGATAATATATGGTTCTGTTTCTATCCCTATTATTAAATTGATTTGATTATGAATTCATTTATCTTATATGAATTGTTTTATGATGTCACGATGTTTAAGATTCCCATTTTTATTACATGGGTTATGCTATGATGTATAGTTTTCTGATTTTGTGGCACACATAAGAATGGTATCATTATGAGATGGGTGGGACCTATATCTCCCTCCAATGCATTGGGTAAAGATTTTATATATCATGAGATAGACATGGCTGGAATGTTAGGTTATACCGGTTCAGTGAAACAGGACTGAAATGAGGGTGACTCGGTTCAGAAAGGGACTTTTTCCACTAAGATAGTCTTGGAAATGAGTCTTGACTAACAAGAAATGATTTTCTATGATTATGTGTGTATGCCACAAAGTTTCATATTTTAAGTTATTATTATTGTGATTACATTTCACTGCCATGATTTATCCCATGTTATGAAATTATGATCTCTTTTTCAGGTTAATATTTCTAAAAGTTATGTGCTTATGTATACGATGTGATTTATATTTCTTTTGTTTACCCTTACTGAGCATTTGAGCTCACCCTTTTGTATGTTTTCCTTCCCCAGGTCAGGAAGAAGGTTATTAAGTGGGATATGCCAAAAAGGGACTCTAGATATGATGAAATAAGTGGGAGGCAAAGTTGATGCTTTATGAACCAGTTGTTTATGTTTCCTAGTTTCTAAAGACACTATACCTATACGGTCCTTTCGTGGTTTTGTTATATGTTGTAATAAGTATGCTTCAATTTTTAAGTATTAAAAATGTATGTAAAGAATGGGTCGTTATAGTATGTCATGATATTTATAGGATGGATATGAAAAATTGGATGAAAGGGTATAAATATTATCTTTCTCAAATTACTATAAAACATTCTATATATTGGATTATTAATGATTAAGAGTGATATGAAATTCAACTATAATGATGAATAGAAATGTTCCTAGGATTAACCATGATTATGATAGAATGGTAAGGTTTATCTACCATGTCCTTATTCCATGTATATTATAATTGAAGAATAATTTTCTATAGGATCCTCATATAACCTTATCATATATTCAACCACAATGTACAAGGTTATATATGGATCTAAAATAGTATTTTTAATGTCATGGAATAATGAGATATATTTAGGAGACTATATCATAGTTTTGGGTATAAGTATACATTATCATTGAGAGATAAATTTCCATGGGTGTGCTACCTCCATTTCTAATTCTACAATTGTTGAGGGAAATCATCACCCTATATTTTTGTCATCAGAGTCCCTAAAACATCTAAAGTATTTGTTTCACTGTGTGGTTCAAATGAACACCATAAAAAATAATCACATAATATATAAATCTAATAAATTATTTCTTTGGATCAACTTTATATAATATAAATTATCATGGACGTAATGTTTCTGTTAGTACAAAATTATATTGTATGTTTTTGGTATACAATATTTATCTCAATGTTTTTGTGAAGTCTTCAACAATATATTGATATGAAATTGAGTTTCAGAACTGTATATAATTCTTAGATATATGGATACACTAAGATATAAATTATAAACCTATAGTATATATCGATGTTATGTTCTAAGGATTTCAAATATTGTTTTGATCTACACTTATACAACAATATATTTCACTCAACAATTCAGATGCCTCCTTAGGAATCTCACTCTGAAATTAAGAGCATAAAGAAAGCATGTTGGGTTGAATTTGGGAAAATATTTCTATAGGGACTCAAGATATCTAATGATATGGTAGGTAATGTTAAATCCATTTAAAATACATAAGGGAATCACAATGTTGAAAGATAAATTAGGCTTATAATCTTTAATGTGATTTGTAATTAGAATATTTTGAAAATGTGCTTTTATTAATTAGTACTTAGAAGAAAGTTATGGGATTGAGAAAGAATTGAAATATAATCCCTTGTAATATGTACCATTGGAGATTTTTTATTAAGAAAATATGGTTTCTTATCAAATGGATCTTTCACCAATCATATTTCAAAATCCCAATTTATTCATTATATCGCTCCAAAATAGGTACATACATGAACCCTAACATGTAGATGACATAGATGTCAACACTGTAGCCATATATATCATATGAGGAACAAATATTGGACATTATAGGACATAGAGTGATGTTCTATGCAAAAAATCACTCACATAGACAATTTAGTTTTTGATAAACAACCAATTTGGAGAATATATTTGGGAGCATAATGGTAAGATAATGAATAAGATACCTCATTTCCTATTTCAAAGTGATTGTTTTTTGGTTAGAAATTCATTTTACGGGTTGTTAAATTAAAAAACATATGTTTTTATAAACTGTTATTCCAAATAAATTTAATTTCCTTAAGGAAATCCCTTACCAGTAACACTACTTTTTATGAAAACCATGAACTATTATTGATATTCTTATTTAAACATGACTATTATAACCTATAAATTAAATTTGATGTCATTAATTTGAACAATCATATATTAAAAAATATATTTATAGTTTTATGATAAAGAAAATATATTTATGAATTAGTAACTAATTTTTATTAAATAATTTAGGTGATTTGAAAGACATTTTTATAAAAAATTCATTTTTATTAATTCTTTAGAACAAATAATAAAAATTATTTTTTAGATTTTTTATAAAATTTATTTGAAAAAGTTATCTTTAAATTTTCAATCTATATTTCAAAATTATATTAGGTGGAAAATTTGAGAATTTTTTGAAAAGGTAAATGTTTTTTTGAATAATTGTATATATTAGTTTTTATTTAAAAATTCTGTTTTTAGTCCATTTAATATTTTCCATATTTTTACAAAAAAATAACAGAATATAATTCAATTATTTAATTATTTATCCAATGTTTTCATTGGATCTAAATTCATGTATCCTTTCAATATCAAATCCATGTATAGTTATCAAAATTGTCCCTTTGGAAAAGAACTTTTTCATTAAATCTAATTTTTTACATTAAAATAAACAATATCAATGAATGTGAATGGAATTTTTAAACCCATATACCTTATTTATAATATTAATAATTAATATTATGTAATAAAATCTACATAGTTTTTGGTCAAAATCAATAGTTAAAAAAGTACATTTTAATGGTCACTGTTAAAGTTAAAACAAGTTTACCGGTGGTCAAACTAAAATGAGTTAGTGTAAAATATATAATATAATATTCAATATAGAGATTTATTCGGAAATGTATACTCTATCTTATATTTACTCCTATAATTAGCCAATATGGATTCTTATATAATTTCTCCAACACTGAAATACATTATTCTTTTAAAAAATTCCATGCTTGGCCTCTCCCAATATTATAGAAGTGAACACTCTCTCCTCTATTCTTCACACACCCAATGAATTTTGTATCATAAAAAAACAAAAAAAATATTCATTACAATCCTATATTCTTCCTATAGGAATTTTTTATTTATTAAACAATTATAATAAGGAATGAAGTGATAACCAAATGAGGTTGTCCAATGAAAAAACTATCATTCTTAATGAATCATTTTCATTTTATGTCTTCTTCTAAATTTTATGATCTTATTAAAATGTGATTAAATAATAACTTTAGTATTTTATATATACTAAAATATTATTATGTTAATTTAATAATCAATATCCATCTCCTCTCACATTAAATTGGAAATTAACCCATCATTTATGTGTATAACAGACTAGGCCTTTTGAGTTGATGCAATTTTTTCCCATTACCACCTCTCATAGATGGACATAATGATGGATATAACGTACTTCAATGATGTTTATGATATATACGATATTATTAAATTATAATATGAAATATAAATTATTTCTATCCAATCCATTGTAAAATGAGGACATAGCTTGTGGCTACTGGTGGACTTCCATCTCCACAAAGTTATGCAATACACGTTTTCATTATATTGTGACATCAAAGGTAATAAGGACCAAATATTGAATATATATATTTGATATATATGATAAAAAAATTATAGAACGTTATAAATTATTTGAATTTTATTCATTCTATCCATTGAGAAAATTGAAGTAATGTTCATGCATATGTACAACCTACAATCTATATGAATGATGTGATTAATTTTTTATATATAAATTTTATGGATTAATCAGGATACATATATAATAAATATATATGATTTTAAAATCATTTTTAAAATTATTTATACTATTTATCCATGATATTCATAAAATGATGTATAATATAAAACTAAAACATACATGAAAAATGATGCTATTATTCCCCATAACATGATTTTAATATGGAATTATTAATAAATGGTTAAAAAGGCCATAAGTAAATAATATGTGGTATTATATAAATAATTACGATTCTATAATATATTTATAATAATAATAAAAACTATACATAAGTTTCTAACATATAAAAATAAATTTGAGACTTAAGGTAATAGATTTTCGTAAAAATTTTATTTCTATGGGACACAAGGCTTATACACCACTTTATTTTTTGTGGTGTATATACAGTCCATGAATGTCTTTTATTTTTATATTAATAAAATTATGGAAGAAAAATATCAATATTGTTTCTTCCTTTTATGGGGATTATGATTCAGAAGATAATAAATTGGTAGGGATAATATTTTACAACCTTATTGATTAACAAGGCTCCTTATGATTTGGATCCAATAATGAAATATTATGATTCATAACTCAAGAAACTCAATAATTTTCATATCCATTTATTATTATAGTAATTATATTTTTTTCAATTAATTTCCATTTCATTTTGGTCTCAATATTGGTAAAATAATTATTTTAATGAAAATTTACTTTATTTCAATTTTAATTTAATCTTAATTTTTATTCCCATTCAATGTTTTCTAAAAATGATTTAAATAATATTTTCACTATTCCACAAAAAAATTAATATCATTTTAACAATTTTTTAGTTTATACAGAATTATTTAAACAAAATATTCATTTTAATTTTTCAAACAAGGAATTTTTTTTCCTTATCGAAAAAATGTGAAATGAATCTTCTTTTTCAGATTTACTACAATTATTGCATTTCTTACCACTATGATCGCTAAAGGTTTTAAAAGTCTTGTAACATGATTTAAATGAAATTAAAAAAAATGTTTTCAGTAATATATAGAAATTTTTTATTATTTAATGATGTGATTTCTATATGAAAAGGAATTTTTCTTCAATATATTTTCTAGGTCATCATTGGAAATACATTTCTATAAAAGATGAAATACTTTTATGTTAGATAAGTATTACCGGAGATGTTATTCGATGATACCATTATTATCATTTATATAGATGGTTTATTTTTATGTTGTAAATATATTTATTAAAGATATTCATTTTCATGTGTAATGTTATGATGAAATGATTAAATGTTTAATAAGAACATTTCTTTTCCCAAGGGTTATGCTATGATAAAATATATATGAAAACAATTTCTTTTTATGGCTTCTGATATGATGAAGGATTTTTGTTCTTATGGAACAAAATTAATATATCATGCGATGGTTGGGACTTATATCTTTATCCAATATTTTGAGATATTATGGATAATACTATAGTGAATTAGGTTATTATTGAACCTAATTTTATGTTCAAAACTTTTGGTATGGAGTTAGTATTCATGTATGTAACACCCATCTATAGACATTGTTTTCATGTTTATAGTATTAGGTGTGGATTTATTTTTTATGTTGAAATTTTTAATTATGTACCTTATTTCATTTCCTTACACTAATGAGTGAACATGTCTTTATTTAATTTGGTTCACAATGTTATGATATTATTTTATTTCATCATTCTTATATTTAGGGTATCCTCTAATGGCATATTTTCATTGATTTATATTATGATTCACGGCTTATGGACAACTATGATTTATACTTAGAATTAGGTTTATGATCTATGATATGATGAGAATGGTTTTATAATGTTATTTTCATGTTCCTAAAAACTTATTCAAATATTATGTTAACATTCCAATTAATTACTCTTAAATGGAATCCGAGATCTACCATTAATATTTGTTATTTCCCTTGGTTATGATTAAAGGTTTTATGTAGGGTTTGCATAATAATATTACAATGTGAGAAGATTTTTACCATATATTTTTAATATCTTTAAAAAATAAGAATATTTTTTTATTCACCAAATACAATAAAATGTTACATCTCTATGGATTTTTTTCTAAAATGATATGAATATTCACATATTAAAATGTAATATTTATATGGGAAATAACTGGATCCTTATAGTTTTCAAAATAAATTTTTCCTAATACCTACTCCAATACCATCCAATAATCATTAACTTCTATAAATATATTATATTAATCTTTTCTGATAAATATTTCATATATAAGGTTTTATTAAAAGAAGGTTTATCAAAAATGTTTCACAAATCATAACCCATCTCTTTCAATTTTATTTCTCCTTTATTATCCTTTAAAAAAATTGTATCCATAAAAATGGGATAATTATAATATCATTAATATATTGAAATGTTATCATGAGGATATAAAAACCACTTCCCCCATTTTTACTGCCAAATCGGAAGTGAGTTTATTGTTCATGAGTACAAACAGACTACGACATCCATATACGGATATGATTAATTTTATATAATTATATTTTATTTATGGTTATTATGTTTTTGTTTATATATATATATATAGGATTTATATGATATAAAAATTATTATATAAAGGTGAATTATTATTTTCCATTCATTCATTTCATCCATAGAAAAGTGGAAAACATCACTCATGTGTATTTATAGAGCACCATTTGTACAATTTGATGTAATTAAATTTTAATCTTAGTTATATATAAATAGTTATAAAAATCTCTATAATATATATTTATATATGATATTTATAAAATTATAGACATTATTCAAATTAAGAAACCTTGTTCAAAGTTCATGGATCAAAACTTATGAACCAAAACATACATGATAAATTAATTAGTTAACACTTGAAATGATAATGATAATGAATTATTCATATAGAATATGAGTGAGGATTATAAAATAAAAATATGTATTGTATTATATTTATGAATAAATTTTTATTATATAAGTTCCTAAAATTATATTTATTATATCATTAATAAAATTATATTCATTTAAATTAATTCTTCATTTAAATTTATTCATTTCATTGGTTTATACCTCAAAATATTTCTTAAGTGATAATGGTTTAATGTTAAAATCTAATTGTAATTATGAGTGTTTATACAAATAATATTTATGATGAAATTATATGATCTATATCTCTAAAATATTATTTATTTTATTTCCCAATAGTTATTTCTAAATATTAGATGTTTTTATTTGATTTTCCACTCTTTATGTACTCAACACACACAAAAAATTATTATACGATAAAATGAACACATTCTTCTCTTCAATCAGTAATTTTCTACTTCATGTTCATATTTTATATGATATGTGCTAAATAATTTTTTTAATGTTCACCAAATCACTTTTAAATTCATTCCTACAAATGATTTAATTTCTATAATATTTTATTAATGTAATTTTATTGACATTTTTCAAATGAGTATTGATGATATCCCATATTTTCTCCCTTTATTCTATTTTCCACACCCCTAATTTTATTACCATATGATATTCTAATGTTTCTTCACCATAACATCCCATATATGATAATTGTCCTTTATCCCACTAATATTAAAGGATAATGAGTCATTATAGGTAAACAAGGTATAAACAATCATCAATACACAGAATATTACAATTTCTATGATTGAGTAGATGATATATTTCATTTTCTTATTTAGTTTATTGTGTAATTACAAAAATAACTAACCTAGGATGAATATATACGATTTATTTTGTTTTAATTTATTAATGTATACCATCATCTGATTTTCTCCCTTTATATAATATTACACACTTGTATGATATCCCATGATTTTCTATAATATTTTTTGTAGATTGATCCTAAAAAGTTATTACAATTCTATAAAAATAAATATAATATGAATCCACATGGTCATGTTTCATGGAACAATAAAATAATAAAAATATTTTTTGTGGCCATACTAAATTTATAAATTATGTGACAATAATATAACCATTCCATATGAACCTAATTAAAACATTAGGGGTGTGGAAAATAGATCATGGGAGAATGTGAAATCTAAGAGGAGGATCTAGAACATCATATGTGAAAAAATATCCTAGTTGATTTTAAATATGTGGTTCTAATCCAGGAACTACAAGGACTACAACATTTCATATATATAAATTTATTTTTATATCCATTGTAATGTGTTAAAAGCAGGCAATATTCCATTTCATCCAGTAGTGTATATTTTACTACATTTATATATATATATATAATTTATTATATGTAATTAAATAAAATAGTTCCATTTATTGTAGTTTGGGTTTGGATTAGTGGGAAGCACCCTGTAATCCTACGTGAAAAATGGGGGTTCAAAACCCATTGGGCACAGGAATTGTAGCAGTACTGTAGTAGTACTGTAGTAGGGGAGGTATTATAGACCGATGGGTACTATAGTGGTGGTAGGGCACTGTAGCAGCGGCGGTACTATGCGGGTACTGTAACGGCGGGTTACAATTCACAGAATGGGAATTGGGCCAAAAAGATTTGTCCTTGCGGTCTATGTAATGGGATACATGCTGACTGGGCCTTCGAGCTATGTAATTGGTCTCCCTTTACCCAGTTAAAAGAGGTCTTTGCATTGATTTAATAATAAGTTGATGCTTCAGCCCCAACAATTTTTAAAACAAATAGGGCCATTTATTATCTCAAATCCACATCTCCCCCTTCCTTGTGTTTGCCACATTATGTTATTCAATAACACTTTAATAGAAGAGTAGTAACTAATGGACTCATTCCACCAGTACGTGATTTTTTCCTATGTTCCACAATTTTATATAGGTAATATATTGATTCATTTTCATTTTGTTAAGTGATCTTGAGAGTAGGTTTTGCGGATTCTCTTCACTAGTTCACATTGGATGAACTCAATATATCTTATCCAACATATTTTCTCCCTTTATTCACTTTTAATTACTATCAAATTATAGAGTTTTTTTGGTTGATAGTTTAATATTATATAATGAATTCCAATGCATGAAAAGTTTTAATCTCTCATTTATTTTGTTCATATCTCCTAAATTTAGGAAGGGTCGGGTGTTGAAAATCATGGGATATCATACAAGTGTGTTGGTTTCCATAGCTTTTTTAGAAGGAATGTAATTATAATAGTATTATGTTGATTATTAAAATTAATTTACATTTCTATAAAAAATGGTGTAATATATAATACTGTAATATAAAACCTCTTTCATTATAACATTTTTAGATTAATTGATTTATTTCATTTCACAAAATCATACACCATAAAAATCCACTCTTTATTTATCTTATTTCAAAAAATATTTATATAATAAAATAAAAAAATAGTGGATGATTTTCCTCTTTCATTGGAATATAAATTCAAGTTCATCAAAATAATTTTATTATTTATAGTATATAAATAATGTTATTGCACAAAATTATATGATATGAATAGGGTGAAACACTTTTTACTGATATTAAATAGGATATAAATTTTCTATATCATCATTGTTTTCTATCATTATAAATATATGATTGTTATATTTTTATATAAATTTTGTTAAAAAAATAGAATTATTGTTTTAGAATCCATCTCATATGTAATATACTATTTTATTGCAATGTAGATTGGCGACGGAAGTCTAAAGATCAAGCTGTTGAGAGGAGGTGTCGTAGGATAGCATCAATGATCTCAAGGATACCATTAAACAATTATATCTAAAAGAATTATAAAATTTGAAAAAAAAATTCTACTAAAACATCATAGTTTATTATCATTATGTTGATAATGAATAATATTATTCATTATATTAACCATGTGAAGGATAAAACATTGAGGTGGATTTTACCATATCCACACACTCTCTCCCACACATTTATATAATCCACCTAGTTTCATTTCATGAAGACATACATTTTTCATATGATCTATTAATGTGAGAGAAATAAAATATGGATGGAATTTAATATTATTTTTTATTTTTTAAAAATGCAACTCTTTTCCCTTGTTCAAATATTTAGAAATTAACACACTGGATATTAATGAATAATAATATTAATATTCCACCACCATGGATAAAATTCTGGTGGAATTTTAAAATGGGACCATTTAAGGGGTGGTCATTGGAGAAGAAGATCATAAGGATACCATGATGGTGGAACTACACCAATAATAATATCATGTTTACCAACTATGGTATTACACCATAAATTTTGATAATAACATATTATTTTATCTACAAAACCTGTATTCTTATATCTATCTTATTCATATATTATTTCCAGATAATTATTCTTATTTATTATGTTTCCCTTCACCCATCGTTTTCTCAAATAGTCCATTAAAATTATGATTTGGTGGTTCGTATTAACAAAAACCCATTCATATTTAGATTGGAGTTTACTAAATGAAATTTTTGATTTATATTGTTAAAACATATTACCCAATTTTCGAGACTACCCAAGACACTTTTCACTCTCACTACCCCATTTTACATATCATTTTAATAAAAAAAATCATGTTATGAATTTGTTTTGTATATTTTATAAATGTTGTATAAGGGAATTAATCAATATTTTAGATTGGAAAAAACTGTTTGTATATATCTATTATTTAGTTTTATATACCCATGTTTTGTATTTGTGATCATAAATATGGTAGTAAAATATAACTGTGGGAGAATATAAAATATATTATAGTTTTTTTATGTTTTCCCCATTTACATTAATTTTAATTTAATAAATATGTTTTGGTCTTGCCCCCCTAAAGTAAATTATTCCCTATGTTGATAAATCCATTTTGAAAACATTATATTAGAATTTGATAACTATATCATTATATAATAATTAATTATGATTTATGTGGATTAAATTGGAAACATATAAACCAAAGAGATAAACTAGAATTTTGTTTAAATATTTGTTATCCAAATGTAATATCTTACAGAGTCACCTTAACTATAAAGTTTAAAGGTCATTTTAAATAGGATAAATTGAATAATTGGTATTGAAACTAAAATTCCTTAATATTTCAAAATCACATTTTGTGTGTTTTTTTGTGCGAGTCTATTTCTTAATGTGTGTGTGTAAAAAATAAAATTTATTAATAAAGGATTAGAGGGATTTTTTATTTAGTTTCACAAAACCTACTTCCAATACTCTTTTATTGAAAATAGCAATGGGATTTCTACTTTCTAGAATTACTAATTTCAAAATGTCATAACTTATACAAAATTTTTTATCCATTGATCAATAAATAGAAAAAATAACTGTAAATAAGTTCATAGATATTTAGATGAATAAAAAGGAAGGACAAAATATAACTAAAATAAAGAAGGAATAAATAATAATACAGAATATTTCTATAATATATATCATAGAAGAATAAAATTGGTTTGTGAATGTGGAATTTTAATTAGTTGAATTTAAAAATGTGAATGAATGTAAATATTGAGATTCAAATTTTTTCATTAACAAATAACATTTAATGAAACCTATGTTGAGGATGAGAAAGAGGTGAATTATTAATGTAGAAAATATTAGTGTAATCCCAGGAGGACATGGAATATCTTACCTTTGAGGTACTAATAATTCATGTATTTTGTAAAATATTAATAAATATTTTAGTATGAATATTCTAAATTTAACAATGGAACATTCTAAATATTACAATTTTCATTATATATAATCATAATTGAGCATGATGAGAAAATATCATAAATGTGATTTTTAGTGATTATAATTTTATACATATCAGTGTATTCTTTTTCTAAAAACATATTTTTCTTTTGTTATTTACCAAAAAGGTTAACATTATGTCAGTGGGGTCATATTCATAATTCAATATGAATAATATAGTATCACCGATGATTAAAACTAGAATTCTAATTTCCATATAATATTAATTTTACAATGGAAGATATAATTGGAGACAAAACTATCATCTCTCGGCTTGGTGTAAGAATAAATAGATCAAATGTATGACTAGAAACTCGTTACATAATAAGATTTTTTCCATGTAATTTCATATGAATAAAATAATTGATGCACTAATATGTAATGATTTTATCCAATTTATTAGACTATGTATCTGAGATAAATAGAGAATATGACAATTGTACCACATTAAAAAAAATTGTGAACATATTATATGAATCATTGTGATTTTGGGAACCTCTTGTATTATTATATAAATATTTTAACTACTTATGTAGTGTTTTCAACTCTATCATGTTTGAATAATATTGATTTTTAGCATCCTACTGTATAAATCAATTGGTGACTTTAGGAAATGTCCCAGCCCAGGTGCCACATACTACTTCCCCAAACCAGTTGATTAAATGATCTCATGTGTGCCTCCCCATATGACTAAGGATTTTGATTAGCATCAATGATATAATAAAAATAATGGAGAGACTATACTCTCTTTATTAGAGTAATAATATATCAGAAAATGGAAAAGATATCAAAATGAAAATTACCAACAACCAGAATCATAGTATAATCAATAACATACAGGCATAACGTTTTTTTAAAAGGTTGGGGCTGAAGCCTCATTTATTATGTAAAGAAAATACCTCTTTCAAACTGGGTAGAGGGGGACCCATAACATAGCCCGAAGCCCCAAGTCCATGTGGTCTGAATACAAGTCCAGAAAGCCCATTTTTCTGGCCCAAAGAGCCTTATGCTGAATTGTACTCCTATAGTACCCAGGCTGCAATAGTCCCTGCTATAGTACCGCCACTGCTACAGTCCCTCCACTGCTATAGTGCTACCACTGCTACAGTCCATGGCTTCTATAGTACTGCTACTGTGCTGCTACAGTACTCGGAAATTAGTCTCTACCCAGATTTGATCCATGGTCTTCTGGATGCCAAGCAGGAGCCTTTACCACTTGGGTACAGGCTCGTTGGCACATACAGGCATAACATTATGAACCAAACATGAAACAATATCCCAATTAAATTAATATATATTTCATTTCCTAGTACATATCATGTGTCAAATTAAAACCCAAAAAATAAATCCCCCAATACCTCCACGTGGTTCCCAACACCATGTATGGTTCCCTTATCCATGCTCAGCCCCAAATAATCCATCTTACATAGGGATATTTCCCATATCCCATTATGAAAAAATGATTTTTATTCTAGTACCAATCATGAAGCTTATGTAGGGTGTCAGTAAAATGTAGTATACCACAAAAAATAGCGTCTAAATCAAAATCATGTCAATAATAATGTATGAATTTTTATAAAAAATAAATTTCAATTTAGAAACAAAACTGTTATGAAACTTCATTATTCATTAATTAATAACATAATTTCCTTGGGTTCATAAAGGAACCCCTCCCATCAATAACTACATTGGCCTATTCCAAATTCTGAACTATCTCCAAGGTATAGCACATATCACAATACCATGGTTACGATTTATCATTTCATTTCAATTTATATCATGTCCATTTATAACTATAGTCCAATTCCTATCCCATGGGCATATAACATCATATCTAGCACCCCATAGGTATTTGGAGCATTTGTTTGTGTCCCACTCTCCAGGGGTATTTGAAGCAGTAGTACCTATCCCATAAAATAAGATCCATGTGGATGCATTTAGGTATACAAAGTCAATGTTGGGACCCTATGTGTTTTTAGAGCATCAATCCATGTCTCAAACTCCATTTTACAATCATTCACATCGATCACATTTCTAAAATTTATAAAGGTTAACCATCATTAACCCTATCATTATAATTTCACATATTGTAATAAAAATTAATCTATCTAAAAAACCATGGTACCTCATATTAAATCAAATTTAGTTATATGGAATAACATTATAAGACCATTTGACAACAGTTAGTCATAAAGTTCATTAACCCTTCAAATTTAGGCCCAACACCCCTTTATTATTTTTAACCACTCAATTAATCATTCAATTAATAATATAACTCCACTATACCATCAATTGAACAATTTCACAAAACCATAAATAGACCTATTATAAAACCTCATTAATAAATCAATTAAATGTCCCATTATTCACCCATTAAATAATAAAAATTAACAAATTAAATTATCCCACGATCAACTCATTTCGTATTCATAAGGAAAATCAATAAATCAATTTCATGATCCCATTAATTTGTTAATATATTTGTCTATTCAATTCCATATTCAGTTTCCAAACAATCCTATTAAAATTCCACAACACATACGAATAATTGGAATTCAATACTATTGGAATTGAAATATAAACTACTGCCTCAAGAACATAATCACACTCTCACTAATGAAAATCCCAAAACTGAAGTGGAGCATTCAATTTCACAAAAAATAAAGATATATAGATCAATAATGTGAAATATTATATCGATGAAAAAGTAGATTTAATCCATCACTAATAGATGAAATCATCACCTGAAATGATGATAAAACTATAGGCGGGAGGAAATGAATCATGATGAGAATATATTATCAAATGATTTAAACATTATTTAGTCTAATATATGATTCAACAATAATAGAGTTCATAAATCCCAGGATTCTTTCTGGGAGGCTTAAAAATAATTGGAAAATGACCAATATCGATTTTTGTAGAATGAGGCTGATTATCAAGGGTTATGGAATTTAAAAACTAATTTTCAATGAAATAAATCATTCATGAAATATTAAATTGGAAGGGGTGTAGGGTTCTCTAAACTGGGAGCTATAACCATGTTCCTCTCCAATTAGGGCACATAATTATATATAATAAGGAAGAAATTTTGAAAACCTATTTTCCAACCATGAAATCAGTCATTGTTTAGTGTTGCATGGAATTCGGGGTAATGACACACAATTTTAGATAAATGTGTCCCAACTATGTAATACGAGAAACCCCTCTAAAATATCCAAATTTCATCCAAATACACAGATGAAAAAACCCAATAAAATATATATTGAAATGACTGAAAAACAATACATGTATACGAGCTTGAGGCATCCTCAGAAAATGTAGGATCTTACAATCTCTTCCCCTTATAATGGCTCTTCCTTGATATATGATCCCAATATTTACTGAGGTTGTGAGGTAAAAATATTAGGATAATGATCCAGCATATCCAAGTTCCTATCCCATTTTTCTTACTGTTCGTGCGAATGTTCCCATAATACATGAACAATCAAAATGGATTTTCCCCACAACACATTTTCACTATGATCAAACACATGTATTAAATGCTTCTCAAAGGATCCATATTCCATGATTTCAACATCATCCAAATCGATCACATGATAAGGATTGGGGTGATACTGCTAATGGTGTGATTCCTAAAAAATTTCAATCATAGGATTTATTCTCTACAGATATTCCAATCGTTATTCCACAACCCTGATTCTCTCCACAACCTCAAACAGTCCCAAAAACATGGCCAACAACATTCCCTACCTCTGAATCCAATGATGAACCAATTACGGTAACAACAGTATTATCATATGATCACCCACTGTATTCTCATGCGGTCAACAATTTCTATCATCATAACAATTATATCTACTATCATCCATGTCTATATATTTAAAAAACAGTTGAACATACTTGGATGTATCCTACGGGACACCCAGTCTCATCAACTATGACTCATCTGCCTCCATCCAGCATATAGATCATCTGCATGGCCTACCATAAATTGGATCATATAGAACCTTCTATCTATATTCATAATAACTATTATTATAATCGAAATCATTGAGTTCCATTTGATTCTCCAAACACCTAAAAAAGTTTAGAATATAGACTTATAGAATATATTCAAGCAACTATATAATACATTAATACATCCCATCATTCTCTAGGTATTAGGTCATTATTAGTAACACTGATGTACCAACATCTTTTAGAAATCCTTTCAAGAAGTGTGATGTGGAATTTGAGTGACTATATAAAACTATACTTTGTTTCACCACATGAAAACAGACTATTTACATAATGTATATATATTCTAACTGATCCATTGAGAATGTTTATCGTATAGGAATGAAATGCCCATATTTTCAAACAGTCCCCTATCATAAAAACAACATCATTCTTCAAAATATTCCTTGTGATAACCACTATGAAATCCATGTTAACTTCATCCCACTTAAATTATGGAATGGAAAATGACTATACTAAAAACTAGGTCATTGATTCTCATCATTCACCATCTGATTGGTGTAGAAACATGTAATGAACCCTAAAATTTAATTTTTCATGCTCGGACACCAATATTGTCATCGTAGATCACGAAATATTTTGGTTAAAACATGATGCAACACCAAATTCAAAACAATAAATTCACACATCAACAACTCCAACATACTTTTATGAATAACATCCCAAATCATAATGTAGATAATATCATCATCATCATCAAAGGTAAAATTTGATGTTGAATCCCCAACATCAATACATACCTTTAAATCCAATCATTTGGAATAAACATTACACCTCTCCCTACTCCGAGTGAGACATTTGGAATCTAATGAATCTAATATAAGAGTCATCTTCTTCTAACGCCATGAACCATAACATGTATCTCACCAAATAAATTCATCATAATCCACTTTGATATAGACTCTTATGCTTCCAGAGTGTGTATTTTCTTACTAAGTGTCCTAGAAACACACTTTCCCTACCAATTCATATAGTCCAGATAAATATTAAATGAATGTATATTATCAACCCATCTTTTCTGTATAATATTTAAATCATGATATGAAAATTCAAACATTGTGATCATCTGATTAGTATACACCATAAAATTTGGGAACAATTGATAATTCTTCGAACACATCAAATCAAAAACCATTACATCTCACTCATGGTCAATCATACGGTAGTTCTATTTGTGTGGAATTAACTTCTGTGACCCTCATGTCGAGACTTGATCTACCTGCATGAAATCATCTCAAAAACCTACTCTTTCAGAATTAAAAAAAATTATATAATCCTCCCCAAGAGAGGGTAGGATCGAGATCAGAGAATCTACAAAATGACACATAAAATCTGTGAAATAATTATCACATGCTTCAAACCATTCAAAAATTTTATCCTTTTTAATCAAGCCCAAAAAGTGGTGATTCTATACTGTAAATATCAGGCATGAACCTCTGTAATTAGTTTGGTAATCCCAGAAATCAATGGATATAAACAAAATTGGGGATTCTTCTAAGAAAAAATTATTTTCGCCTCCTTATGGTCCATGAAGGAACCATTCA